>OV049863.1:9212500-9580000 GCA_920104075.1 Melanargia galathea
GGTCGAAAAATCAAAAATTTTAAAAATCTAAATCTCGGCCGCCATCTTGTTTTTCCAATTTTTTCCACTTTTTCTAATATTCATTTACTAATTTCTTAAAAACCTGTGAGTTTTAACGAAATCGGTTGAAAAACAAAAAAGTTACAAAAATTACGTCGGCCGCCATCTTGTTTTTCTGAAATATCATAATTTTTCCCTACTCGACTCCCGCACCTGAACATATCTCCCATACATTATTGTATCGTTTTCTGTCTCTTTCTAGGAGAACAATTATGTCAATGAGTGAGTGAGTGAGTGAGTGGTAATTGAGCTATATTAATATATATATAGCTGTTCGTTCTGATTCACTGACTCATTCATCGCCTCTCCTGAACAATTTTGTATGAAATTTTTTTTTTTCAATAATGGTGTCGTATAGAGGATAAAAATTCATTAAGAGGAAAAATATGGAGAGAGCTGATGATTGAAGATTTCAGAGACGAGGGAATGGCATGCTTAAGCTATTGAAGATAGGTGGGGGGTGCTCGACCAAATGTCACTTGAAACGTCATCCAATTGGCAATGAGTTGAAAAAAAATTCAAAATGGCGAAAAAAAGATGGCCGCTATACAAATTTCGTCGGCGTCCAACTCGGAGGGTATAAAAGATGGAAAAGTGGTTTCTTCGCAAAAGATGATCAGGATCAGAAGATCTACTCGATGCATAGAAAAAAAAATTCAAAATGGCGGAATTTATTTTTCCATAGAAAATGTATGGCGAATATTGAAGAGACTACAAGTTGTGAACTATCCAAGGCTTTGATGAGGTTCTTTGGAGAACTCTCAAAGAAAAATATGGGAAGACATGATGATTGAGGGTTTGGAAGATGGTTGAGGAGCCCGGGCAGGGTATTGTAGATAGGTGGGAGGTGCTCAAACAAAAATTACTCAAAACCTCATCCAGTTGGCACGGCGAAAAAAAAATACCAAAATGGCGGATTCAAGATGGTGGCTATACAAATTTCGTCGGTGTTTATCTCACCAAGTATACAAGATGGAAGAGTGGTTTCTTGGAAAAAGATGATCAATACCTAAAGATCTATTTGATGAGCAGAATGATTCGAAGAAAAAATATGGAGAGTGATAATGATCGAGGATTAGGAATTTGGGAAAGATAAGTGGAGGCTCCTCAAACCAAAATACCCGAAAGCAAAACCTCGCGGTCCGCTTGCGGGCCGCGCACCCACGCGCCCTACTAGTATAGTATAAAGATAATACCGACTCGAACCACTATGTATGTATGTATATACTTTATTGCACACCACATAAGAGCAGAATACAGAGGACATGTTATATAAAAGAATACTTAAAACGTAGGTACAACAAGGCGGTCTTATCGCTAAGTAGCGATCTCTTCCAGACAACCTTAACGCTAGGGAGAAAATGAACAAGTGGACAGTGGGAGGTGGTGTATATGATAAACTTAAACACTAATAGCTAAATATACTAAACCATACAATATAATAATAACATATAAATATACTAATATATACAAAATAATGTATACAATAGACATACATATGAATAAATAAATATATATCAATTATACAAATAGATACGAGAATAACAAAATAAATGTTGCTATTGATGACAGAGAGAAAGGTAGTGATTTTTTACGTCAATCTTAAATTTGCTCAGGGTTTTTGCGTGATGTAATTGTGGAGGAAGTTTATTCCATAAACTGATGGCTTTAAACGTAAAGGAACTTTCAAAGTACTTAGTTCGATGTGTAGGCACGTAGAGAATGAATTTACTGGCTGAACGAAGAACTGTGTTCGGCCTGTCGTGACCAAGAAATTTAAAATTTTCCTTTAAGTAGCTTGGAGTCGTAGGGTTGAACAATACACAGTACAGAAGAGAAACAATATGCATATTCCGGCGGAAGCGAATGGGTAACCACTTGAGCTTTGAACGATACTCGGAGACGTGGTCATATTTGCGCAAACCAAATATAAACCTAATAGCTAGATTTTGAATTCGCTCAAGTTTATTTAGTTGGTCCTCGGTCAAGTCAAGATAGCTTGCGTCCGCATAATCGAGAATCGAGAGAAGTAAGGATTGTGCTAACATAATTTTAGTAGGAATAGGCAGTAAAGAACGTAGACGCCTGAGAGAACCAAGGGCAGCAAAAGTTTTCCTACTGATTTCTTTTATTTGATGAGACCAGGAGAGAGTTGTATCAAAATGGACACCAAGATTTTTTACTGTGGTACTGTACGGTATTACAACGTTATTCAATGAGATTGACGGAAGGTTATCCCAATCAATTCTTGAGATCATGCCAGCACCACCGATAACAATAGCCTGGGTCTTACAAGGATTAACCTTAAGACCATAGCAGTTACTCCATTTGGTGATAGCCATCAGGTCACTATTAATAGTGGAAACAGCGGCAGGCAAGTCCTCAAGGGTTGATTGTGTGTACACTTGGAGATCGTCTGCATACATGTGATAGAGAGAAGTAATTTTTTGGGAAATTGAGTTAATGAAGATAGCAAAAAGTAGAGGAGACAGCACACCACCTTGAGGCACTCCAGCTCGTAATTCACACCAAGATGAAAAGTTATCGTCGATGCGAATACGCTGCTGTCGGCCTCTAAGATAACTCTGAAACCATCCCACCACTGATGGAGATATGTTAATAGAACGCATCAGACTCAACAAGATATCAAAATCGACGGAGTTGAAGGCATTGCTAAAATCTAACAATACCAACACAGTGAGCTGTTTATTATCCATGCCCCGTCGAATGTCGTCAGTGACTTTAACTAGCGCTGTAGTCGTACTATGACCCAACCGGAAGCCGGACTGAAGAGGATTGAGGAGACAGTTTCTGTTAAGGAAGAGGTTCAATTGGTGGAAAACTAATTTCTCTAGGACTTTAGACAGAAACGGTAAAATAGAAATAGGGCGAAATTCGGAAAAATGTGAGGCATGAGCCTTTTTTGGGAGAGGAATAATGTAAGCACTTTTCCAAGCTTCAGGGAATGTAGAGGTTGAAATAGATTCATTAAAGATATGGGTAAGGATAGGAGTAACAATTTCAAGAATCGGTAAGATCATATTGCGGCTAATACTGTCATCACCCACGGCATTAGAAGAGACTGATAATATGTTCTTTTTAACATCACAGTCAGTGAAAGGAGTGAAATTAAACGGTTGAAAATCAGGAGTTGGCATTGTAGAAAGAATACTCAGAGCGCGATCTTTTTCTGAGTTATCTATTGTACTAGTGGAAGTAAAATGTTGATTAAGGAGTTCAATGTCAATATTCTGATGAGTTGAAGGAGGAGATGCTTTGCCAACTCCGAGAGATGCAAGAAATTTCCAAACTTTGGCAGGGTCGCCGTTTTCGACAGATTTGTGAATGTGGCGTCGTTGTGCATCCCTACACGATGTATTGCAGCGATTCCGTGCTTTATTGTATTTCCGCAGATTTTTTTCAGATTTCTCGGCTTTAAGCTTGCTTTTCGCAAAGCCTTTTTGCATTATTAGGTTCTTTAGATGATCTGTTAGCCAGGGTGCCGGTAAGTGCTTAATTTTGATAGGTTTAACAGGAGCATGTATGTCATAGAGCTGCATAAGAAAGGAGTTAAACAGATCAACTTTCATGTCAACCGCAGTGGTATTTATAATGGCTGACCAATCCAACTGACGAGCATCTTCAGCAAGGAGTTCTTTGTCCATTCCACCAAAGTTACGTTGCAGAAGGATTCTCGATTTAGCTTTTGGAGGACGGACTTTATACGATAGCAATAAGAGATCGTGGTGAGAGAAAGCATCAGCCTCGTGCTGGCCATGTTTTAGAACAAAATCTGGTGAGGATACCATAATTAGGTCGAGTAAAGATGGGATACAGTCGGGTAAGTTATGGGTAGCAGAAAGCGGCAATATATTTAGGTTACAAGAATCAGTAATGGACTGTAACCTTTTACCACGATAGTCCCCTTTCAGTAGGCACGTGTTAAAGTCACCCATTATTATGGTATGACTATAAGACGGCGTTAAATTTTCTAAGAGATGCTCAAAAGAAGAGAAATAATCAATATGGAGAGAGGGACTGTAACAAACGCCAAGAAGAATTTTTGAATGAGACAGCGTAACTTCAATGAACAAATGCTCGACCGCTATCTCTAGAGAAGCCTTGAACTGATTTATTATACGACTCCATGTTAACACACACGTAACAAGATATTATATTGGCAAAAATTCAGACCTATGCAGATCTCACAACAGACCTTTAGTCCAGTAACTTTGAACTCGTCTGTCCATCGAGTGGGGGGTCTACCTAGTATGCTTCGTTCACTGGTGCGAGGTCGCAATTCAAGCACCTTGGGACCCAACGTCCATCGGTTCTTCGAGCAATGTGCCCGCCCTTTGCTACTTCAATTTCGCGACTCGTTGAGCTATGTCGGTAACTCTGGTTCTCCTGCGGATCTCCTCATTTCTAATTTGATCCCGCAGGGATACTCGGAGCATAGCTCTCTCCATCGCCCGCTGAGTGACCCTGAGCCTTCTTATGAGGCCCATTGTTAGCGACCATGTCTCAGATCCGTAAGTCATCACTGGCAACACGAGACACTGAGGAATATTGAACGAAAATACATCTCGAAGTTTCCCGAACGTTGCCCAGACGAGTTGGATTCGACAGTTGATCTCTTTCTCAAAATTGGATCTACCTAGCTGGACCGTGTGTCCCAGGTATATGTACTAGTCTACAATTTCGAGTGCCGAGTTCTCAACGATTACCGGGTAGAGCGGAACATGAGCATTGACCTTCGTCTTACTCATGTTCATTTTTAAGCCCACCTGTTGAGAAACTCTGCTGACATCATTGAGCATTGTACTGAGGTCTTCCAGAGTATCTGCCATCACGACTATATCATCGGCAAACCGTAGGTGAGTGATGTACTCACCGTTTATGTTGATGCCAAGTCCGTTCCAGTCCAGAAGCTTAAAGACCTCTTCCAACGCAGCGGTAAATATCTTCGGGAAGATAACATCTCTCTGACGGATTAGCCTCGTAATCTGGTCCTGTATACGGACTGACATAGTGGCGTTTTCGTACAAACACTTCAACGCTAGCAAAGTGGTCGGTTATAGTCTTCAGTCTTCTGTATAATCTGCCGCAGCGTATGAATGTGGTCTATGGTACTGAAGTCTTTTCGGAACCCGGTCTGTTCGGGAAGCTGGCAGCGAGATGGGTCTATAATTCTTCAACAGGGTATTATTGCCCTTTTTGAAGAAAAGAACCACCATGCGTCTGTGCCATGCCTCTGGCGTTATGCCCTCGTCGATGATGGAGTTGAACAGTCGCTGAAAGACTTTAAGAACTGGTTTTCCACCTGCTTTCAGGAGTTCCGCTGTGATTCCGTAATCACCTGGCACCTTGTTGTCCTTAATTTGTTTGAGTACCTAGTAGAATAAAATTGCTATAATTTAAGACCAGAACCAGCTCTGTAGATACATTACTTACTGAGATGCTCGTGACTTTGCCCGCGTATATTCTTAATGTCATACAAACTTCCATCTCCTATTAAACCAACTTGGGGGTAGTTTTTCCAAAATTTCTTAAACACGTAATTCTTCATTTTTTACCGAAAATCGAAATACCAATTTTCATGGATATAACTTCACGAGCGGATACCCGCGACTTCGTTCGCGTGGATATTGATTTTAATAATCCCGTGTGAATCATTTTGTTTTTCCTAAGCTCCTTTGAGCTTATACCTTGCTAAAAACTGTAAAAAGTTCACTGGCGGATGTTTAGGTACATCAAAATGTAAACATCCGCCAGTGAAAATCCCATCAAAATCGGTCCAGCCTTTCAGAGATTAGCCAGTAGTCTTTAAAGTATCTACTTTCTAACAAAAAAAGAATGAATGAAATCGGAATACCCGTTAACGAATTACAGCTATGTACACATTTTGCCTTTCATCCCCTCTCCCAAGGGAACCGTGCTCAATTTCGGGATAAAAAGTATCCTATATGTTACTCCATAGTATGAACTTAAATAATGCCGAGTTTCATTTCAATCCATTCAGTAGTTTTTACGTGATGCGCGCACAAACATACAGACAAACAGACAAACAGATAAACAGATAAACAGATAAACAGACAAACAGACAAACAGACAAAAATTTCAAAAATACCTTTTTTACGTTCTATTACTTATCCCTAACATCCCCCAGTTATTATTTTGCAAAAATCTTCAATGTACAGATACGGCAATTCTACGATTTTATTATATGTATAGATAGAAGATAAACGACGTGAAAACGTGACGGGGTCTCATTTAAATTTTCATCCCCTATTTAACGTACTTGGGGATAGAATTTTCAAAAATCCTGAAATATATTTTATTTTTATTTTTTATCGCAAGCCTAAATACCAATTTTCATGGATATAACTTAAAAAAATGATAGACTTTCATACAAACTTTTATCCCCTATTTAACCCCCTTAGGGGTAGAATTTCCAATAATCCTTTTTTAGTGGGCCCCTACATCACAATTATAATTATTTACTCATTTATCATAAATAGAAGTTATTGTAAACGTCCTTAAAATGTATTATCAAAAACTAGTCCTTTACGGTTCGCCAAAATCGCCAAAATCGGAACGCTAGGTACCCCATACTTGCAAACGTTAAAGTTACTGGACTATTTGGCAAGTTGTTGTTATTGCAAGAGTTTTATTTAATTGTACCTAGAGTTTTATTAAAATTATCCGCGCCGAATTTACGCCGAAAACACGCCGCCGCCGCCGATTTTTGACCGGCGTGCGCCGCCGGCGATTTTAGCATCGGCGCACACGTCTAGTACAGATACGGAAATTCTACGATTTTATTATATGTATAGATGTATAGAAAATATAGACTAGCTGATGCCCGCTTCTTTGTCCACGTATTAAATTCGTATCCCGTGGGAACTAATGGATTTCCCGAGAGCAAAAATATAGCCTGTCAATCTCGGTTCAGCTTTTATGTTGCGAAAATGTATTAAGCTCCTCTCCCTCCTCCTCCTCCCTTATATCAACTCTCCCTCCTCCTCATATCAACTACCAGCTCCTCCCCTCATATCAACTACCAGCTCCTCCCCTCATATCAACTACCAGCTCCTCCCCTCATATCAACTACCAGCTCCTCCCCTCATATCAACTACCAGCTCCTCCCCTCATATCAACTACCAGCTCCTCCCCTCATATCAACTACCAGCTCCTCCCCTCATATCAACTACCAGCTCCTCCCCTCATATCAACTACCAGCTCCTCCCCTCATATCAACTACCAGCTCCTCCCCTCATATCAACTACCAGCTCCTCCCCTCATATCAACTACCAGCTCCTCCCCTCATATCAACTACCAGCTCCTCCCCTCATATCAACTACCAGCTCCTCCCCTCATATCAACGGTTTTCATGTTTTTTTACGCAGGAGCCCTAAATGTTCCCGGGATAAAGAGTAGCCTAGATCACTATTTGTCTAATACTCTACCAGTGAAAGTCTCATCAAAATCGATTCATCCGTTGCAGATCAATAAGCCCGAACAAACGAAAATAAAAACGTGTGAAATCTATTTTTAACCCCCGACGCAAAAACGACGGGGTGTTATAAGTTTGACGTGTCTGTGTGTGTATGTGTGTGTGTGTGTGTGTGTGTGTGTGTCTGTCTGTTCCCCTGTGGCGCTCAAACGGGTGGACCGATTTGAATGCGGTTTTTTTTGTTTGAAAGGTGAATTAGTCGAGAGTGTTCTTAGCTATGTTTGATGAAAATCGGTCCAAGATGGCCGCCGCTACACAATGGCGGATGATATATTTTTTCACAACTCCCTTGATATGGGTATCAAATGAAAGGGCTTGACTAGTAGAATAGCACTATTGCAAATTCAAGATGGCCGCCGCCACTAAATGGCGAATGTTGGGGGTTTTTTAAATTTTCAATTTAGACTTGTTCAAGTAGGAAATAATCATATTATGAGAATAATATCAGGCGGTTTTATTACGAGAATAATAATTTCGGAATCACAGGCAGACATTTCGATTCTATTTATTTGTAGGTATATTATACATATAGATTTTAATAAGCATGTATATTATGTACTAGATTTTGTCGCATAAAAAATAATGATTGTTGTTTTCGCTAACGATCTGTCGAGTTATTTTCAACGTAAGAGTTTTTTTGCGTAATTGAACATTTTATTAAAGAGATACCACAATATTATATTCTTGTTTCTTATTTCGCTAGCGTGTCTTCTTTTAATTTCAATGAACCACAACAAGCAAAACAAAGCTAACCTAACCTAACCTAACCTAATTAGTTATTATTTGGACAGAGCTGTGAATAGCCTAATGAAAAAACCTAATAATACGCTACGTTATATGAGCTTACATTGTTATAGTATGTGAGGCTATTTTTACGGTCTACGTGACCTCACGTTATTGCAAGTGTCTCCGTAGACCTTTATAAGGCCGAGTCCCCATTAGGCGAACTATGAGCGGCTAACTGTTTGTTTCCAGTTTACCTCCTTCAAGTTTTTTATTAACCCCCGACGCAAAAGCGACGGGGTGTTATAAGTTTGACGTGTCTCTGTGTGTGTGTGTTTGTGTGTATGTGTGTGTGTATGTGTGTGTGTGTGTGTGTGACGTGTGTGTATATGCGTGTCTGTCTGTTCCCCCGTAGCGCTCAAGCGGGTGAATCCATTTGAATGCGTTTTTTTTTTGTTTGGGAGTGTTCTTCGCTATGTTTGATGAAAATCGGTCCAAATGAAAGGGCTTGACTAGTAAAATAGCACTATGCAATCCAAGATGGCTGCCACCACAAAATGGCGAATGTCAGTGGTTTTATAAATTTTTAATTTATACTTGATAAATTATGGAGTGTCCACACTGCAGCGCGTAATGTACCTACCTGCATACCTATGCAGTTTGCGGCGTTATAAGTATATAGTGAGTGGATGATTCGTCTCCAAATGCCTCCAAAACTATGAGAGAACCTGAGCTATGAATTGCGACCGATACGCGGCTCAGAGTCAGCCAGCGGACTGTCTCACTGTTCGCCATAATGGGGACACGGCCTAAGTGGTGAGTGAATTAGTAAAAAGGTCAAGGACACAAGAGGGTGTAGCGTAGTAATTGAATGAGTGAATACAGACAATTTGTTACAAAGAGTCACTAGAAGAAATATAGAACTACTGTGAAAACTGTAACTTTTTTATGAAAAAAATTTAACAAAAAAAGGGGCGAAAATTATTTTTTGGAACAATACCAAGGTGAACAAAAAAAGAGGAAAATCGACATCGAAAAAGAGGAAAAGGAAAAACAAATACGAAAATTTCATGTTAGTAACTCATTTCGTCTAAGTTCTAGAGTAAGTACTACAAGTACTAGGTACCTGTGACCGGCGGACAGACAGACAGCAGAGTGACATTAATTCCGTTTTTACCCTTTGGGTACAGAACCCTAAAAATGTATATTACATTACCTGAAACAATACAAAATATATAGACAAAAGGAGATCAAATCCAATAAAATAACAGTGTCAATAATAATTGCATTGTAGGTATAGTTCGTTCGGTAACTTAGTGTCGGTACATGAGCAGGTGCTCTTAGTATTCTAATTTTTTTTCTATTCTAACAGAATCTCCGAATAGTCTGCCAATCCGCACTTGGCCAGCGTTGGTAGACTTTGGTTAAAATCCTTCTCATTTTGAGAGAAGACCCGTGTTCATGAGAATATTATATTTTATGTTTATGGTTATATTGTAATAAAATACGAAAATAAAAAATATAAAAAGAAAAGAGAATTTTAATGGAAAAATATGAGTAGGTATAAAAAGCCAAAACCCCTTGTGCCTGTACACTCCGCGCGGCATGCTTTGAAGTCACGGCGGTGTCTGGCAAAACACCGCGCGGCGGAGGCGGCTAGACACAAAAGGCGACCGTAAGAAAACGTACAGACTATACGTACCTACGGACTACGGTATGATATGTACATATATACCATACGTTCCTCTCTTTGATATAGCCAAGCTGAAAATAATTACGTTATTCGAATACAACATGGTTCTGAATTTGATATCAAAGCAAATATTGATATTTATTTCCAATACCAACCGCGAGCCTCGATACCTTATTGACAAAGAAAAAATGGCACGAATCAACCCTTCTCGCGATAAGAAAGCAATGCAAAATTGGAAATGGGAAAACGCGAAAAAAGGTAGGTATTTTATCTGTATGAGTTTTTATGTATAAATGTATATTATACATTATACATTATACTAACTTCTGCCCGCGTGAATTTCGGTTTTTCACAAATCCCGAGGGAATCGTGGATTTCCGGTTCCCGTTCCCGCTCCCTTTTCCAACCTTTATACCTTTATACCTACTTTCAAGGAAGTTTGCTATAGTAATCTACCTATAGCTGTAGCTATAGATTTCGGTTTTTTCAAAATCCCGTAGGAACTGTGGATTTTTCCAGGGTAGCCTATGTGTTAAGTCAGGGCATAATCTAACTCCATTCAAAATTTCAGCCAAATCGGTTCAATAGTTGAGGCGTTAAAAAACTTCCGACATTCGCCATTCTGTGGCGGCGGCCATCTTGGATTTGCAATAGTGCTATTCTACTAGTCAAGCCCTTTCATTTGATACCCATATTAAGGGAGTTGTGAAAAAATATGTAATCCGCCATTTTGTACCGGCGGCCATCTTGGACCGATTTTCATCAAACATAGCTAACAACACTCTCGACTAAATAAACTTTCAAACAAAAAAACCGCATTCAAATCGGTCCACCCGTTTGAGCGCCACAGAGGAACAGACAGACACACACACACACACAGACACGTCAAACTTATAACAC
Organism: Melanargia galathea; assembly: GCA_920104075.1. Taxonomy (NCBI): domain Eukaryota; kingdom Metazoa; phylum Arthropoda; class Insecta; order Lepidoptera; family Nymphalidae; genus Melanargia; species Melanargia galathea. Next base: position 9,223,393 of record OV049863.1, read on the forward strand.
CCCGTCGTTTTTGCGTCGTTGTTGCACTATAATATCTCCTGCGTAGGTGGCTAGTCTCCGCCTCCGTTGAGATTGGCTGCCGTTGCCGAAAGGTCGGGAGGGATTATACCTGTTTATGTAACTATATACAAATATTCCTATGTTTGTACAAGCCTACAAAACACCAAGCTCGTAGGATAGGTAGACCGTAGATTATATTGGTAGATACCATGAAACCTTAATAACAAGCGGTCGGTACCTATTTCGAATTTCGAATTTTAATCGGGTCTGTTCCCGTCGAGCTCTATTGAGACTTGTTCAGTATTAATATTGATTATAAATAAGACTTTATTGTTACGGCTCCAAATCTTTGCTTGAACAGAGCGAGGATTTATCAATAAATAATTCACCCAATAGGTAGGTACTAGCTTTTTGTGCCGTTTACTTTCAATTCAATTCGTTGCACTGTAAAAACCAAATCTGTTATACTTATCTACTGTTACACATCTATTTTTTATTTGTCTCCAAGCATTTACCTGCTTATTATAATTATTGATATATTTATTTGCAATTTTGTCACGTACTATTCGATGTCGGAAAACGTCGTGACCAAATCCGAATATCTCGGGGAAAAACTCTAAATAAGTATGTGACCCACGTAGGTATCTAATTCAAAAAGCCCCTCATTTGACGGACAGCCAAACAATTTACAGAGATGTTTAGAAACAGCCTTTTTGAAGTGAAACTTCTTAAGTATCGTTGTGCTTTTGAAATTCGATGAAACGAAAAAGCGACACCAAAATCCTCTCTTGCGCACCAGGAGTCCAAAAGGTGAGAGGAGGTAGTTTGAGATCCCAGGTGCTGCACAAGTGCCAGAGAAGGACAAACATACATATTCACATAGAGAATGAGATAGAGTTCCACGAGTCGGAGACCATGAGGCTCCGTTCCCGCTTTCCGCCTGCGCGCGTTCGTTTTTGAACGCCATTTCAAAAACGTAAACAAGGTTTTAATGTTTAATATTATATTTATACTAGCATCTGCCGGCTGCCCGCGGCTTCGCCCGCGTGAATTTCGGTTTTAAACAAATCCCGAGGGAATCGTGGATATCCGGTTCGCGTTCCCGCTCCCTTTTCCAACCTTTATACCTACTATCAAGGTAGTTTGCCATAGTAACTGTAGATATAGATTTCGGGTTTTTCAAAATTCCGCGGGAACTGTGGATTTTTCCAGGATAAGAAGGTAGGTAAAATAGGATTTTTCCAGGGTAGCCTATGTTTTAAGTCAGGGCATAATCTATCTCCATTCAAAATTTCAGCCAAATCGGTTCAGTAGTTGCGACGTTGTAGAGTAACAAACATCCAAACATACAAACATCCAAACATCCATCTTTCACATTTACAATCACTACATAGTATAAAACAAAGTCGCTTTCTTTGTCCCTATTTCCCTATGTATGCTTAAATCTTTAAAACTACGCAACGGATTTTGATGCGGTTTTTTTTAATAGATAGAGTGATTCAAGAGGAAGGTTTGTAAGTAGAAAAATTGAACCCGGTAGGTGGCGCTAATAGCGGGCAGGACGACGTCTGCCGGGTCCGCTAGTATTATATAAGTAGTAGGATAATATTTTGGAGCATTCGAAAAATTATAATATTAGTTTCATTTCTGCCGTGTGTGAATTGCACACACACCACACTTTTTTTTCTTTTTAGAGGATTACCTTACGCAAACAGAGGGTTGTCATAACTTTACAAGTTGAGCGCTTTGTTGACCTGTGTCTGTGTGATGTGAATGTGTGTGATTGATCAATCTCGTATTAAAACTTGTAAGACCTTTTTTAAATGAAGCGGCCAAGAAAAGCTTCTACACCTTTAAATATCTACCTCCAATCTTTTAAAATTTTCATTCAATCCCCTCACTAAATCGCAGTTATCACAACAAACACACTTTTCAATTAACTAAATTCTTAAAAATTTTTAAAAAAAATTAAACAATTCACTTTAACATTAGTTCTGTGAACTATGCAACAAGCTCTGAACTCTACGGGCCACAGGCACTCGTAAGTAAACGATATTCAGGGAAAATTAAAAGCTACAGCGCTCTAACGCTTAATTAAAATCTCTGAATCAGGAATCACTGTAAGAAATGTACGGTATTTGAACTACTCGTAATCACTTTAGGTGCGATGTAAGCTTAAAGGGAAACTCTTGTATCGCAAAACGATAACAAAATTAACGCAAGACTTTCACTCTAAGAAAAAGATATTTGATATCGGGAAAATAAACCAATATTTTCCAATTTCGCCACGAAAATTTCTAGCTACGATACTTTTATTTGACGTCAAATGAAGCGATTAGCGCAATATTTTCCCCGTTTTCAAAGATTTATTTCACCCACCGGTGCACATCGGTCTATTTTTACTGGCCTTAAACGCGTAAGGCCCAGTAACCACCAAAGCGGAGATGGGCAGAGAGGAGAGCCGATTCGCATATTATATCAGTGAAGCATCAGTGCCGGCACAACTGTTCCGGCACATTGAAAAATATTCTTTCATAATACCTATATTCTCTAGCGAACTTCGCACCTGTCCGTATCAGTGATGATGCAGTGTTTCAGTGTCAGTTCACTGATGCTTCACAGATTTATGTGCGAATCGGCCTTGCAAGAGCAATGGAGCCGGCAGGCTGTATCCACCAAAGCGGACAGAAGATATCGGAGATATGCAGTGGTTTGAGCGGAGTTGAGTGGTTGAGCTGTCTGCGCTCACGAAGTTCTCGCACGCTAGCACAAAGCGAATCACAAAAGCAGCGCCTATCCTTTTCCGCAAAGAACATTATGAAAAGGATAGAATTATTTATAAGTAGGTATATCTGTCAATTTAGTTTAGAGATTTTGTACTTACTATAGTAGATTCAGTATTATTGTAATTTTACGGCACCGTCGCGTTTCATTCTGGTTCATTTCGATACGAATGGCATTCCGAAACAGTAGATTTATTGCAATAGATTTATTTGACTATTCAAAAGCAGTTTGTATTAGTAGAAAAAAGTTATTATTCTATTTATTATACTAAGAAGAGTCTCTTGCTTTCCAATATCAAAGAAAAGAAAAGAAAATATTTGTGTTTTTAAATCATAGCATGCTATGCTCTACTACACATATAATATTATGTATATTGTTAATTCACTGAGGCAGTTAATAGTAGGTTGACCCCAATTTGACTCCGAAAGTTCACAGGGAGGCTGCAAACTCATTGTACCTATATTGTAATATTTACTTAGAAGCCTTCCAATAGACTTATAAAAGTGTTTCATTTAAAGCTCCAGAGTTAGGTATGGTTTATGTTGTTTCTTACTGATGTTATTAGGGTTCCGTACCTCAAAAGGTAAAAAAGGAACCCTTATAAAATCACTATCTTGTCCGTCTGTATGTGTGTCACCACCGATTTTTTCAGGAACGGGTGAACCTAACTAGTTGAAATTTATACCAGAAATATTGAGGTTATAGTCCCTATTAGGTGTATAAAAATGTTAAACAACAACAACGGAAAGAAAGTGATCTTATAAGGGTTCCTTTTTTACATTTTGAGGTACGGAACCCTAATAACATCAGTAGGTACATAATGCCTAAATATAAAGGTAATACCTATCTTGAAAACTATTGCACCGATTTTGATGAAATTTTCACTTTTCCCTAATTTAGTAAATGTAAGCCGATATAAAAAGAATGGTCACGTTCCAATTAACAGTTTCGAAGAAATGCATAGTTGTTGCACCAAGGGATGCGCTTTTGCCTCGGTCGAGGCTTTGTATACCGCGCATTACACATAGCAATGCCTCACGAGGCTGTCTCGCGCTCTGTTCGGGGAACGATCTATTCCTTTAATTAACTTGTAATAAATCATTACGTCCCCACAAGCAATTAAGTATTGTTCTTTGTTCGTGTTATCATAATATTTTATCCTAGAAGTATAAATTCCCGTGGGAAATCTTGTTCTGCAAAGGATATATTTGTTAATATATTTGTTAACATAATACTCGTAATAATTAAAAATTAATTACTTATTATCAAAGATAGAAGAACTAAGGACATAATATACTTATCAAACTTATATTGATGACTCTACAAAATAGAGTAAGAGTTGCATAGACAGAGACGTAAGCCCTATGTAGCCAATCTGTATTAGATATATTATTACTACTTATAGGTACTATCTATCTTAGATATGTACACTTGTTTCTCAATCTGTGATCTACCTTTGAAAAAGTGACTGACAAACAATACCTACAGAGCCTAAACCGGGTGCCCTGGGATGTGATATTTGGAGCAAAATATTCCTTGAGTATCCTAAAGATGCTCTAAGGAGGGATTTTTTGAAATTCCATCCCTAAAGGGTTGAACAAAGGAGGTGAAGTTTGTATGATGAATCATTTTTTTGGAACACGGACGAAGTCGTGGAAATCAGCAAGTGGAATATAAGTTTCAAAATACTTAATTGGTTTCTTCAAAAAGTCTTTTGCTTTCGCTTTTTTATGGAAAACAAGTGTCAAAATATAATAAGAGCCGTGAGAAATAATTATCGTCTTGAGAACAATAAATTCCAAGTAGGTATTCTGTACAAAATTTTGGTGACATTTTTGGTACCAATTTCCATCAAGATGCATACCTATGGACCAAGAGACCTCATACATAAAGTGTGTTTTTAGGGATCCATACCCAAAGGGTAAAACGGGACCCTATTACTGAGACTCCGCTGTCCGTCTGTCTGTCTGTCTGTCCGTCTATCCGTCCGTCACCAGGCTGTATCTCATGAACCGTGACAGTTAGACAGTTGAAATTTTCACAGATGATGTATTTCTGTTGCCGCTATAACAACAAATACTAATAAATTGAAAATTTAAAAAACCCCCGACATTCGCCATTTTGTGGCGGCGGCCATCTTGGATTCGCATAGGGCTATTCTACTAGTCAAGCCCTTTCATTTGATACCCATATTGAGGGCTTTGTGATAAAATATGTAATCCGCCATTTTGTAGCGGCGGCCATCTTGGACCGATTTTCATCAAACATAGCTAACAACACTCTCGACAAATTCACCTTTCAAACAAAAAAAACCGCATTCAAATCGGTCCACCCGTTTGAGCGCCACAGGGGAACAGACAGACACACACACACACACACACACACACACACACACACACACACAGACACGTCAAACTTATAACACCCCGTCGTTTTTGCGTCGGGGGTTAAAAAACAGAATAAAATAATGATTTAAGGGGACTCCCATACAACAAACGTGTTTTTTTTTTGCCGTTTTTATAGATAACTAGTGTTGCGCTCGGTGCGCGAGCTGCAAGCAGCTCGCGGGCCTTGTAGTCTCTTCAATATTCGTAAAATAAAGAAATGGGAGGTATACCAAACACCAGAATATTCTGGAGAGTCTCTTGAAAGATACAAAGAAATATTGGTATCACGTTTCGTATCTTCTTTGAAAGGACACTAATGAGTTCTATGCATGCGTTTAGTGGGAAAAAAAGAACAAAAATATTCTGGAGAGCCACTTGAAAATTAAAAAGAAATTTTGTATAGCCACGAATTTTTTTTGCTCCGTAGCTATCTTTTTTTTACTGGCTCACCAAAGGGCCTAAGGTCTTGAACATTTTTAGTTTCAGGACCACGCCTCTATGATTGATAGTTTTTGAGGGCCGTTATGGTACTCTGGTAATTTTTCCACATTCACTACGTTTTGTATTTTTTGTGACAAAAAAAATCTTTAAGTTCTATTTATACGTGTAGTGGGGGGAAAAAGTTTCATACAAAAATGTCTAAGAGAGTCTCTTGAAAAGAACCTAAAAAATTTGTATGGAGAAAAAATTTTTTTGTTCAGCGGCCATCTTTTTTTTACCGGTTCACCCAATGGCCCAAGGTCCTTAATAACATTTGTTTGGGACCATGCCTATATGACTGGTAGTTTTAGAGGACCCATGAGGTACCCTGATAATTTTTCCACATTCATGACGTTTCATAATTTTCCTGAAGGAAGACCCATAAGTTCTACGTAAATAAATAGTAAGGGGAAAAAGTTCAATGCAAAAATGTTCTGGAGAGCCTTTTGAAAATTAGAAAAAAAATTGTATGGACACGAAATTTTTTTTTGTTTGGTACCTATCTTTTTTTTACTGGCTCACCAAAGGGCCCAAGGTCTTGAACATTTTCAGTTTCAGAACCATGCCTCTATGATTGATAGTTTTTGAGAGCCGTTGGGGTACTCTGATAAATTTTCCACGTTCATGACGTTTCATAATTTCTTTGAAAGAAAATTCATAAGGTATACGCATATAAATAGTGAAAAAAAAAAAGTTCCATACAAAAATGTTCAGGAGAGCCTTTTGAAAATTCAAAAAAAAAATTTTGTTGGGCGGCCATCTTTTTTTTGCTGGTTCACCAAATTGCCCAAGGTCTTTAACAACATTTGTTTGGGACTATTCCTGTATAACTAATAGTTTTAGAGGACCCATGAGGTACCCTGGTAATTTTTCCACATTCATTACGTTTTGTATTTTTTGTGAAAAAAACCTTTGAGTTTTATATACACGTGTAGTGGGGGGAAAAAGTTTAATACAAAAATGTCCAGGAGAGCCTCTTGAAAATAACCTAAAAAATTTGTATGGAGAAAAAATTTTTTTGTTCGGCGGCCATCTTTTTTTTACCGGTTCACCCAATGGCCCATGGTCCTTAATAACATTTGTTTGGGACCATGCCTGTATGACTGGTAGTTTTAGAGGACCCATGAGGTGCCCTGATAAATTTTCCACATTCATGACGTTTCATAATTTTCCTGAAGGAAGACCCATAAGTTCTACGCACATAAATAGTGAGGGGAAAAAAGTTCCATACAAAATTGTTCTGGAGAGCCTTTTGAAAATTTAAAAAAAAAATTGTATGGACACGAAATTTTTTTTTGTTTGGTACCTATCTTTTTTTTACTGGCTCACCAAAGGGCCCAAGGTCTTGAACATTTTCAGTTTCAGAACCATGCCTCTATGATTGTTAGTTTTTGAGAGCCGTTGGGGTACTCTGGTAAATTTTCCACGTTCATGACGTTTCATAATTTTCCTGAAGGAAGACCCATAAGTTCTACGCACATAAATAGTGAGGGGAAAAAAGTTCCATACAAAATTGTTCTGGAGAGCCTCTTGAAAATTAAGAAATTTTTGTATGGAGACGAAATTTTTTTTTGTTTGGTGGCTATATTTTTTTCACCGGTTCACCTAATTGCCCAAGGTTTTGAACATTTTTTGTTTGGGGATGGTACCTCTCCGACTGATAGGTTTCGAGATCCCTTAGGGTACTTTAGTCAATTTTCCACGTCCAGCTCTCTCTATAATTTTGTAGACCTAATTTTTTTGAATTCTACACACACGGAAAATATGGTGAAAAAGTCCCATACAAAATTGTTCAGGAGAGGTGATCAATACGTAACTTCAAGTAGCTTTTTTTATAGATAATGGTACGGAACCCTTTGTACGCGAGTCCAACTCGCACTTGGCCGGTTTTTTTTTATAGATTTTAACTCTTACTCACTACGCAACATAGTTTTAATAACAGTGAGTATCAGGTTTTTGAATACTTATCTGTCAATATATTATTGAGACAATAATAATTGTCTGAGAACACCCTGTATATTTTTATCTTATTACAATATAACCGTAGAGTTGCATCATATTATAATACGATAAGTAGGTATAGCGATATTATTGACTGAGTAAAAGGAGGGTCAACGCCAATATTTTACTGAATGACAATGATGGGTGTTCACTAGTGAGGTTAAAAGGACATTTCGCTAGAATTGTATGCTCTAGTAATATAATATCTCCGTCAATTCATTTCGTTCGTTCTTCGTAGTAGATCTACCACAATTTTATTTGAAATTGTATTCCCTTCTGCCCGACAAATCGTGCATTCGTTAGATGGCGCGTAAAGAAAAGATTAAGAAACAACAAAATAATATTTATTTTTTTCAGAATTAAAACTTTCAAATGGTTTTATTCAGAGTGGTTTATTTTTAAAGTCAATTAAGTAATAGGGTAAAACCCGGATAGATGCCGCAGTTGGATAGATGCCTCAGTGTCAAAAAACCTGACTTCCCAAACTCGTGACTAAAAATTGATAGTTTAAATAAGAAGCGCAGGCCCCCCAAACCTCAGGCCCCTACATACATTTGTATTAAAACAATTTGTTTCGCTTGTGCGTGTGATTATCTCCGCAGCGAACGCGGCAAATCCTTCAAAGTTTTAGAGGCGAGTATTTGCCGTTGTATAACTTTTGAAGTAGTAGTAGATTCTGTTATATTTTTTATTATGTCAATACACTGGTTCAATAAGTGTACACCTAAGTGTAAATAATCGCTCTTTAGTTTTTAGTTTATTTAATAAATAAAAGGGCATCTATCCATATCAAAAAGGATAGTTGCCTCGATTTTTCGAGGTATAGGTGCCCTTAGAGGCATCTATCCCCTAATATACCTATAGATATATCAAGTATTTTTTTTAATATTTTTAATGTTCTTTTATATTTTTATTTCTTTTTTCAATAAATTCCTAATAGTTTTAATATTCTTCGGGGCATCTATCTCTTTCAGCCCGATCTGTCCAGTGGTTTGAGCTGTGCGTTCATAGATCAGTCAGTCAGTCAGTCAGTCAGTCACCTTTTCCTTTTATATATTTAGATAATAAAACCTTATAAAACTATGTATTTTGCTTATTTTTTTCATAGGGCATCTATCCTTTTTAGTATTTTCATAGTGGGGCATCTATCCACACAGGTAGGCATCTATCCTCAAAAAAAAGGGTCTGCAAAAAGTTAAATTCTGCAAAATCTGTAATCGTTAGGACAACAAAAACAAGTCATAATGGAACCCAAAAGATTAAACTAGCTATATTCATTAATATTATTTGTGATAAATCAATATTTTAAAAGTTAGGAGGCCATTTCAAAAAGTGGGGCGTCTATCCGGGTTTTACCCTAATCATTTTCACGAACGCGAACCAACAAATCCATAGTCAAATTGCTTTGAAAGTTGGAAAACTAATAGGTATGCAAACTGGGTGATTTACCCAATGTTTCATTGTTAAACTTTCAAAACTTACACCTGTGCTAATATACCTTATACCTACATTTAGAACCTAGCGGGACTTTAGGATATCCAGTAAAAGGGTATTGTACCTATCTCTCAAATACTGTTCAGGAACCTTAGTAAGTACACATTTCACTGAATTAATTTAATAGGTAGGTACCTACGCTATGCAGTAAAGTTATTGAAAATAATATTTTACTAATATAAATGTACGTAGCCCACCAAACTGCATTAGAGCAGCATGGCCGGTGGGTCTTGAATTAAAAGCAAAAACATATATCTTTTTAAAAACAAAAATTTCTTCATTTTTTACAGTAACATTTCTTACATACTTACGTTTGTAGAGTAATGACCTTAGAAGGACATTGATGTAGAGGCATTTTTTTTCTAACTTTGCACGGCTACAAATAATACATTGCTTGGTTATGCACCTATAACTGCGCAAAATGATACCATTGTAGGTAAGTATGCAGTGTTTTTTTTTTTCAAAAAGTTAACCCCTGCTATTCAAACCAGCGTCCAACTTGTTATAGCGAACTGTTACAGGGTCGAGTAATGCAATCTGTTAACGCAGAAGGTCGCATATCTGCACACTCGCAGTAAGTGGGTACACTACGTACCTAGTTAGGTATGCCTGCACTTCAAAACCTGCTATTATATATCTGTGATAATAGTTATTTATGCAACTGTTGTATAATAAGGGGTATTAAAACATGAATCAGTGACTGTGAGTGTTTTAATGCCTAATTATCAACAGTTGCATACAAGACTTTATCTAAACCCATGTATCTAGATAAATAATATTTAAGTGCATGCGCATTACTTGAGAACAGCTAGGTTGATGTGGTTATTTTTATCCGACTGCGCCATGCAAAGAAGTGGTTAATGTGTCCAAAAAAATTTTTTTGAACTCAATATTATGGATTTTGGACGCCATAATGTTGAGTCCAAAAATGTTTTTTTCTTCAAATCCTATCGAGTGGGGTATCAAATTAAAGGGCTTGAAAACGTGATTACGAAAATATATTTATTTGACAAATCGTCAATGCCCCATGTGAATGCGGTTTTACGCAGTTGTACGTATATTCATAGGGCACGGATCTTAAGCTTAGCGAACGCCGGACGTAGTCTTCGCTGATGTTGATCTAACTGATTGGTGTTCGTCACTGATTGCTGATTGAATCACCGTCGCTCATATTATATTTACCTACTAGATAATGCCCACGGCTTCGCCCGTGTGTATTTTTAAAACTCCCGTGGGAATTTTTGATTTTCCAGAACAAAAATAAGTCTATCTGTAGTAACCCGTCCCCAAAACGGAAAAATTCCGTGGGATCCTTACGATTTCGGAATGCAATTCCTTACAGCATCAGGGTTGAGGAGTTCGACATGTACCTACTCGAGTTCATTCGACAGTAAAGTCTTTGATTGGTATCCCCAATATCAATTTAAATAACCGACAGTGCCTAAATCCCGTTAGTTTTGGGGATCAGGTCCCCTACAGCATCAGGATTGAAGAGTTGGAATCCAAATTTTTTGTAGGACAGTGTCGCAATGTTTTTCTATCGATTAAAAAAAAAATTACGCAAATCGGTTCAGAAATCTCGGAGATATCGGTGTACATAGGTAGAAAAACACAACTCCTCCTTTTTTGAAAGTCGGTTAAAAAAGTAGCCTATGTTACTCCCTGGTTAATTCTCTACTTGTATGTGAAAGTCCCGTCAAAATCGGTTCAGCCGTTCCAAAGATTAGCCCGTTCAAACAGACAGACAGACAGACAGACAGACAGACAGACAGACAGACAGACAGACAGACAGACAAAAATTTTAAAAACGTGTGATTCGGTTATGGTATCGTTCAAATAACCATATGAGCTTAATATGAGGTAGTTATTTCGATATTACAGACAGACACTTCAATTTTATTTATTAGTATAGATTTTGTGAACCACTTGTGAAACTCTGAAAATTAACCTTACCTACCTATAAATAGCTTATAGGTGATTTCATTTCTGAAACGAGATTATTTTTGTTATGTGCTAATAAGTAATTAGAGAGATGTCTTACTGTAATAAGACAGTCTCCTATATAAAGAAATAAGGGACAGTGTAATGAACTGTAAGGCTGTGACCTAAATGAGTGATATTATAAGTACATGATCTGGTCGAAATCAAGTCTTTGACCAGCAAGGCTAAAAAAAGTGCGGTCGATCGTGCCGTTCTTAAATGTTTAATTAAATCCGGCGCTAAAATGCGTTAAAATGCGGCGTTAAAATGTAGGTACTTACGGAGTATTTAAAAGTACATACTTCTTGTCTCTCGAAAGGAAAGAAATGACCTTAAAAATATGAAAAAAAAATTACCATCTTATTGGCAAAAATTTTGAGTACGTATTGATTATGTCTTTATAGAATCATATGGAGTAAAACCACGAAATAGAAAAAACAGGAGTAAAACTATGGTCCCGTTCATCGTCGTCGTCGTTGTCAACCGATTGACGTCCACTGCTGGACATAGGTCTCTTGAAGGGACTTCCACTTGCCACGGTCTTGTGCCGCTTGCATCCAGCGGCTCCCTGCGACTCGTTTGATGTCGTCGGTCCACCTAGTGGGGGGTCTACCAACACTGTGCCTCCCGGTGCGAGGTCGCCACTCCAGCACCTTGGGACCCCAACGTCCATCGGTTCTCCGAACTATGTGCCCCGCCCATTGCCACTTCAGTTTCGCAACCCGTTGAGCTATGTCGGTGACTTTGGTTCTTCTACGGATCTCCTCATTTCTGATTTGATCGCGTAGAGAAACTCCGAGCATAGCTCTCTCCATCGCTCTCTGAGCGACTCTGAGCTTTCTTATGAGGCCCATAGTTAGCGACCATGTCTCGGATCCGTATGTCATCACTGGCAACACGCACTGTTCGAAGACTTTCGTCTTCAGGCATTGAGGAATTTTGGACGAGAAGACATCGCGAAGCTTCCCGAACGCTGCCCATCCGAGTTGGATTCGGCGGTTGACCTCTTTCTCGAAATTGGTCCCGTTCAGTCCTAAATAAAAAAGAATGGAAGAAGAATGGAGAGGCCTTTGCCCAGCAGTGGGATGAAATATAAAATAAGTGTAAAATAGAACACACTCTTAATATAAAAATATTAGATAGGCTTTATAAATAAAATTAATTAATTAATTAATTATGTAAATATTTCGATCTTTTTGTACGTCGTATTCCATAAACTTAGCTGATGTGAGAGTGGTGAGTTAGATAGTGGTAGAGGTTTTTAGAGTAGGTAACAACGACGTGGACTCCCAGGTCCTTCAGCATTATATCTAACTAGCGGACCCGGCAGACGTCGTCCTGCCTGCTATTAGCGCCACCTACCGGGTCCAATTTTTCTACTTAAAAACCTTCCTCTTGAATCACTCTATCTATTAAAAAAAACCGCATCAAAATCCGTTGCGTAGTTTTAAAGATTTAAGCATACATAGGGACATAAGGACATAGGGACATAGGGACAGAGAAAGCGACTTTGTTTTATACTATGTAGTGATACAACAGTGCGAAATATCGCTAAGCCTTTTCACAGACTAATCTTCAGATCTAGATACTTAGACTATTATTAACTAAATGAAGTTACAAATAAGTTTGATTCTTAAGGGGCTTAGTGCTCAACAAAACGTAATCGTTATGTATGTGAGCAGTTTTGGCAGACTCCCGCAATAGGAGGGCCATCGACATCAGACAAGTCGGAGCTGTTGGATACAAGGGGCACAAGACTGCGACGTGTGGAAGTCCCCCACAAGCACCCTAGCAGTGGACGTATATCGATTGAATACGACGCCAACCCAAATGATAGATTCTGTTATTTCATAAAAATTAAGTATAAGTAATAAGTATGATACTTACTTTAAGTGTGATGATACTTAAAATAATCTGATTTAAAAATGTTAAAACTGCATTATTTAAATAGACTTAAGTGTATTTATGTGCAAACAAATAGCTATATAAAGCCTCATCGTTAAGTTTTGTAACGAAACGACAAACAATTTGGGAAATAAATGATTATCTCGTGAAAAAGCGTGATATAAAACGGCAATATATTCGGCCGTGTACTCAATCCTTTTTGAATCAATGCATGTAGGTCGGCAATGTACAATGTACATCGATTTCGATGAGTGCCCCAAATATAGAGAAACAGGCCCTACGCTGTCTAAATGTCACCGATTTCTCATTAAGAGGACCATGTAAGTAAGTGTCACCTGAATTCGTAAGATGTTTTTATAAAGCCAACTCTCTTTATGTTACTTCATAGTGATCATCATTTCAATTATTCGTGTCGTTCGAGGACGTCCACTGCTGAACATTGGCATTTCTCGTAAGCGCCACTATAGACCAAGATCCCCGTGCGATCTGACCTAACTTATTTTCGTAAAAATGAAACCTTAGGCTCTCAGTAGTGTCTCATTTGCATTGAATAACTGCGTAATTGTGGAGTTCGTAACTGGGGTACTTATGGAGATATCAAGTGTGAAAAGTAACTGGTCGTTAGTTTTAGTATGGCAGTGACCAGAGACTATTGTGGTTTACTCCTCGGTGCCAGGGACGGACGGATATATTTCATTTGCTGACCACAGAACACTTTACTCCTTTTTTACGAGTCAGGGTTGCCAGATATCGAACTTGTTTATTGGTTACTTATTTTACTTGTTAGTCACGAAAGTAAATATAAAATAAATAACTTAAATGAGTATGTAAACAAATCTATGGAAGTCGAATTTAACTTCTAATTTATCATACTTTTACATTTGAACCTTTGCAATAGGTACAACTGGTGACACTGGTGAAGAGGAGTTTGCTGGAGCAGAAGTATGTATTTTAGTGTTTAAACTACATAATATTTTAATAGGCCTTTTCTCTTGAACCACCAGCTTCAACTTCCATCGCTCCTGCGAGACGCATGGCTTGCCCACTGGTCACTGCAATTCCAATCTTATGCGCTACAGACAGCTATAATGAAATCAATTTATAAGTAGCGTGTTCTAGTAAACAGATCGTTGGCACATTACTATGCTTTGGGATCAGTATGCTAAGGTTCATTGATTCTCATAGTGAGTGCAGAGTAACAATATGTATGACACGCACGACAAAGGACGCAGTACGAATCCTATTCACAATTCAAATACTTACCTACCTTTTGAAAACTAGTTGGTACCTATATCTACCTATTCAATCATCTTTTGCTTCCAGAGTAGGATTAATATTTAGGAAGTCTGACGGCTTTGTTTTCTACTTACGAAAAACTCGTCTCAATAGGACGATCGTTATTAATTGCATGGTGCGCACAGAAGTAACAAGTATAAATTAAAAATTTAAGAAACCCCCGACATTCGCCATTTTGTCGCGGCGGCCATCTTGGATTTGCAATAGTGCTATTCTACTAGTCAAGCCCTTTCATTTGATACCCATATTAAGGGAGTTGTGAAAAAATATGTAATCCGCCATTTTGTAGCGGCGGCCATCTTGGATCGATTTTCTTCAAACATAGCTAACAACACTCTCGACTAATTCACCTTTCAAACAAAAAAAAACTGCATTCAAATCGGCAAAAACACACACGCATACACACACAGACACGTCAAACTTATAACACCCCCGTTGTTTTTGCGTCGGGAGTTAAAAACGGACAAGAGATACTTAAGATAACATAGATAAGATCAGTGGCGTACCCTAGGGCCAAAAGGGCCATGGCCCGGGGCGGCAGGGTGCGAGGGGCGGCGCAAGCCGCTCCTCGCTCAGCTTCTTTGACTATAAAATATGCCCTTCTATGCCTCAAGAAATTGAAAAAAAAAACCTACCTAATTAACAAAAAGGACAACTCATTGTTTGTTGTAAGTTGAACATCAAGACCGGGGCTATTGTATAAGTGACTAGCGCGGCGGGGGACGGGCGGCGGCGGTATGTCTGTCGCCAGGTCGGACCACATGTTGCACTACGACATGCATCCCGAGCGCGACTCTGGAGTTCGGGGCTCCGGGGCTATTCGGGTTTTGCACGTGTCGAAAACCGTTCGGTTCATAACCCATCTCAGGAGATAGACGAAGGGGCGCGGGGCAGCGCAGGCGGCGGCGAGAGTGATGCAGAAAGCAGAATACAAATCGTGCTTCAGTTGATGACTTGTCTCTAATCAACGCATCAAATTATTAAGTTTTGTTTTGGACTTTGAATACTTAGGTACCTATGAGTCAATGTTTACATATAAATTATCTTAACATATTATCAAGCAGTTTGTAGCTAAGAGTTATTAACTTGCAGCTGAATAACTCGTAGCTAAGTTTACAGCTGTTAGTGTTACTAACATCAGATATGGATTCTACGAAAAAAAAACTAAGCGGCCACGCTTACAGAAGAAAAGCTTTAGAAAAAAAAATAGAAGGAAGAAAAGCTTCTCAAACAAACAGCTAAAATTGGCAGCTTTTTCAATAAAAATACGGGCGAACCGATAAGTTCGACTAGGTTCAATGACCTAGGGGTGCTAGCCAGGTAACCTCCAAGTGTGCCTGGGTGCTGCTGGTCCTCTTGGATACGTCCGAGTGGAAGAGCAGTATTCGGGCCGGTGCACCCCGGTAACATGGTTAATAATTTCGGGGATATTGTTAGCCATGGCCAATGACCTGGCGGAGGGCGGTTTCTCCGCGTGTCCCTCTGATTAGCAGAGGGCACTGCGGATGAAACTGGGGGTGAGACATCCCGGGGCGGGGGGCAGCGATGCCCATCGCGGGAGGAAGAAAACCTCGTTAAAAAATTACGGGAGGGCGCGAGCCTCTGGAGGGACAGCCCAGAGGCGAGCGGGAGCCCCAGCTGGGGCGGCTGCCGGACACCTGGGATGCATACTTTGGGTTCCCCAGGCGTCCAGCACACAGCATGAGGGTCATGCCGTGGTGGTTTTAGTGGGTACCCGGCTGGAGTCCCACATAACCTTCGTTCTGCCGCATTCGGCCGCAGAACGGGGGTACCTATAAAAGGTTTCCACCACGTCAAAAAAAAAAAAAAAGGTTCAATGACCTAGCAGAGATTACGGCGGAGGAGGTTAGTAAAATTTAGTTCTATTTTAATTAGGTGCACTAAGTATATCAATTTAATAAAAAGGGGTTGGTAGTAGAAGGGTGAAAAAGTGTTGTATGTATTTTTAATGTCAAATCATAAAAAATAAATAATTTGGTCCAAAAAATCTATACTTACATATCGTACACTTGCCGTATCTGTAAATTAAATAGGTATTTTTGCAAAATAATAACTGGAAGGTGTTAGGGATAAGTAATGGAAAGAAAAAAGCTGTTTTTGAAATTTTTGTGTCTGTTTATCTGTTTGTCTGTATGTTTGTGCGCGCATCACGCAAAAACTACTGAATGGATTGAAATGAAACTTGACACGATTTTAGTTCATACTACGAAGTAACATATAGGATACTTTTTATCCCGAAATTCAGCACGGTTCCCTTGGGAGAGGGGATAAAAGTCAAAATGTGTACCTAAGCTGTAAATTGTTAACACGTGGTCCGATTTCATTCATTTATTTTTTAGAAAGAAAATACTTTAAAGATTGTTCCATAAATATTTCAAGGTCATTGGTTTTGTAGTTTTGAAATTATAGCCATCACAACCCTCAGTATTCCATATAACTTGGAATCCGAATGGTACAGGAACCTTTGAACATCCGGATTATCATCTGGGATACATTAAAATTTGCGTTTGTCTGTCTCCGAAATGCTGGGCTAATTTTTATGGGACTTTCAATAATTCATTGGGGAAACTTTAGTGATGGGAAGAGCTATTAAAAAATTAAAACTCATTACTGTAGTTCCATTTTAATGCGCGACTTTTAACAGTATGAGTTCAAATGGGCTTAAGAAAAACAAAGAGTTCCGTGGGATTTTTAAAAACCTAAATCCACGCGAACGAAGTCGCGGGAATCCTCTAGTAAAAAATAATTTTAGGGTGGACCACCCTTATTACATATGGGTATGAAAAATAATTTCTAACCTACCGAATATATACAAAAAATTTAATAAGAATCGGCCAAGCTGTTTCGGAGTTTTGTTACAAACACTATGACACGATAATTTTATATAATACTAGCAGATGTCCGTGACTTCGTTCGCGTGAATTTAAGTTTTTAAAAATCTCGTGACACCATGATGCTGAATAGCCTATGAACCTTCCCCAAGAATGGACAAGTTTCCAAATTTTTTTTTTTAATTAATTATAAAAATTTAAGTAAAATAAAACAAAAATTTGAAGGAATCATTAAATTATCTCAAAAACTGAAAAAGTTATCGAACTTTGAAGTTTCGCTTTCACGAATATTTTCGTTTCACGTGGCGCTCCAGCGTGTGACATCATCCAAACCGCTCAGAGGTATTTTTTCCATGTAAATTTACTTGTTTTACCAATTTCTCCGACATTACTGAACCGATTTGCGTGATTCTTTTTTTAAACGACAGCTAAGGATGTTTGTAAAATGGCCCAATAGATTTTTTTGAATTTTTTTTTTTAACTTTTTTTCGAAAAAATCTATGGGACCATTTTTAAAACATCATCAGCTGTCGATTAAAGAAAGAATCACACAAATCGGTTCAGTAATCTCGGAGAAATTGGTAAAACAAGTGAATTTACATGGAAAAAATACCTCCGAATAGACGCTGTGACGTCATATTCGAATGAGAGGCGGCAATCACTTTGCGTAAACTTAAATAATTACTTTCTCCGTCATTTATTGACGGATTTCAAAAAAAAAATCATTAATTTATTAGTTTTAGTCTATATTTTAATTTCATTGTGTTAAATATGATATGTTCAACATCAGGAAACTTCCTCATTGAGCTATCAAATGCAAATAGTAGATTGTTTAACAAGACGGGAAGGGCTTTCCTCGAGTTAAAATACTACTTTTCATATCGAACAACAACAACAACCGCCGCGCCGGTTACAGGTGTCTAGCTCGCAGACGAAATGAGTTAAAAACCTGAAATTTTGGTATTTAGTGTAGAACGTTGCCCAAACCCAAATATTGAATTAAATTATTTTTCAGGGGACACCCATACATGAAAAAAGAGCCGAAAAAAAAAATTCTTACCCTAGCTTGTGGGGTATCATTGTTTAGAGCTCATCAAGTAAACTATGAATAATTATATACTATATATTTTTATTTTTTTCTTAAAACATTTTCATCAAAATTGACAGTTTTAGACCATTTTTGTGATGGGGCTATCTCAAGAACTAAACCAGTTAGTAATATGAAATTACGGTATACTGTATTTAAACAACAAATACTGAAAACAATGATTCATAAAGTAGTTTGTAAGCTCTGACCAAAATAAACGTACATTTTTTGGGTTTTTTCTTTCACGGTTTGTTGCGAATTGCGATATCTAGCTCGGAAATTAAATATTTCTTACACCCAAAATATTTTGTTATTCATAATTATGTAGGGAACCTGACCCGGAGGCCCGACTCGCACTTGGCCAATTATTTTATGAACTACTAATACTTTGCCACCCTAGCATACCTACTTACATTGCCTACTTAGCATAGTTTTTTTTTTAATTAACAATTTTTTGTTTAAATTTTTCATTAATTATCATCATTCGCAGTTCACATCAATACACTGCTGGATTTTATTTTATGACTAGATGATGCCCACGGCTTCGCCCGTGTGGATTTAGGTTTTTAAAAATCCCGTGGGAACTTTTGATTTTCCAGAACAAAAAGTAGCTTATTTGTTAAGTAACCCGTCCCCAAAACGGAAAAATCCCGTGGGATCCCCACGATTTCGGAATGCAATTCCTTACAGCATCAGGGTTGAGGAGTTGGATATGTACCTACTCGAGTTCATTCAACGATAAAGTCTTTAATTGGTACCGCAATATCAATTTAAATAACCGAAAGTTTCTAAATCCCATTAGTTTTGGGGATCAGGTCCTTTACAGCATCAGGATTGAGGAGTTGGAATCCAAATTTTTTATATAACAGGGTCGCAAAGTTTTTCTATCGATTAAAAAAAGAATTACTAAAATCGGTTCAGAAATCTCGGAGATATCGGTGTATATAGGTAGAAAAACACAACTCCTCCTTTTTTGAAAGTCGGTTAAAAAGTAGCCTATGTTACTCCCTGGTTAATTCTCTACTTGTATGTGAAAGTCCCGTCAAAATCGGTTCAGCCGTTCCGAAGATTAGCCCGTTCAAACAGACAGACAGACAGACAGACAGACAGACAGACAGACAAAAATTTTAAAAACGTGTGATTTGGTTATGGTACAGTTCAAATAACCGTATGAGCTTAATATGAGGTAGTTATTTCGAAATTACAGACAGACACTTCAATTTTATTTATTAGTATAGATATAGATTAAATGTTTTGCTTTTTTTCCGTTAATTTATGGGGCGGCAAACTGTAGAGGCCCGGGGCGCAGAATCTTCAAATACGCCACTGGATAAGATAGATAGATAAGATCTCATAGCGATAGAGTTATAATATAACGATGGATAGAGTAGATAAGAGTAGATATATTTTGATTTGCACCTTGTAAGTTTCAGTAATGGCAGAGGGAAACAGTAAGACAGGCCTCTTGTTAACACGCCACGTTCTTAACGCGCCGTTATCCATACGCGAGTTTCCACGGCGTGTTAACAAAGGGCCTAAAGGTCGCCGATTTCTAGTTTTCACATCAATGTTCTAACCGTTGTGCCAACGTGTTAGCACCAACATGGCGTATCGAAAACTCATTCAGTCAAGAGTAATGTACTTACACAGTACACAGTACACGCTCGTGGCACACGAGTAGTATAATATCTACTCGTGTGCTCGTGGTACACAGCTTGAGATTAATACAACCCCTAACGAGCCCCTCGACCGACCCCCGGCTTACGCTCGAGTGTGTCTCATTAACGATCGAGAGCACGACGCTTTTCGAACTCATTCCCAAGAATGAACAGAATATTTTCTTCCGTAAACATAAGTGACTGATATAAACAGAAAATTGTCATGTCACTAGAGTAGAAATTTATAACCTTATAGCCAATGATCGGGAATTGACGGTGCAATTTCTCATGATATCATAATGTGGATATGCCAATTCATAATTGTTTTAATATTATCACTGTTTTCCTTGCTCAGTTTTTATTATTACAACATGAAATAGAGAAATGTCTTCGATACTGAACATTATATGAGGTATCAAAATCGCGAAAGACAGAAATCCCGCAGTCATATCCATACTATTGATAATGTTTCAGGTCGTTCACCCCAAATTACACTACCTATTCCAATCTTTGCTTATAGTGTAACGGTCGCCGGGTGCGGATCAAAAACAGTAAGATTGACGGTTCAAACCCCACGCGTTACACTATTGTCGTACCCACTCCTATAATACTCCTATATTTTTTTTTTATAGTAAGTACAAGTTTTCACTTAACTGGAGGGGAAAAGGGAATATTAGTCATGTTCATCATGGCTAAGTCTCGCAAGTGCGGATCCTTTTTCCTTAGCTGACTTAAAAAGTAAACAAGAGAATAACCTTACAATAAATATTTCGAAGAAACAAGAAACGGTTCATTATGCAGCTAAGAAAAAATAGATACGACGTAGGTTTTTAACCGACTTCAAAAAAAGGAGGTACTCCACCACCACTACAGCCTTTTAACGTCCCACAGCTGGGCACAGGGAGAGAGGGATCGGAATCTTTTTTTCATGTATGTTCCCCGATTACTCAAAGATACCTGGACTGATTTGGTAAATTCTTCTTTTGTTTTGAAGAGTATTCCTGGAGAAATAGAACTCTTCTATGGATTGAAGTCGGTTTAATTTTTCTTAAAGTATGTTATTATATACAGACAAAATGCTGACTTGTGATTATAAGAAATTGTTACCACTAGATATAAAACTTTTTGAGTATAGTTTGTTAACTCGTATTTTCAGGGTAATGCAAATCAGCTTTAGTTCCATTAGCAAACAATTTTTTTTATAGGAATAGCGGGCAACTGAGCAAGCGGGTCACCTGATGTTAAGTGATTACCGCCGCCCATGAACATTAGCAGCACCTGAGGAACCACTAATGCGTTGCCGGCTTTTGAGGAAGGGGACTGGCTCTTCAGCTCGGCTGCCGGAACACACGGATGCTTTGCGGCAGATTACGGCTGAAGTGTGGTCGCTAGCCACACTGTGGCGGATTCGGGGTAGAATCCTACCACAAAGCGGTGATACCATCCAGATTACGTTGTGTGGTATCAGGCACAACGACCCGTAGAGGGGACTGAGAGCGTCAGGGCCTCGTTAGCATATTGGCAGGGTGCACCGCGCGCACGTGTGGTTGACTTTGGCCACATAGGTGGAATTTGGGCCACTTACACCCCAAATGCCAGTAGGTACCTACTAGGTAGTAGGTACCTACTAGGTAGTAGGTACCTACTAGGTAGTAGGTACCCACGCGATCGCAAATTCCTCCATTCAAATCCGTATTCAGTATTGGTATATCACTGTCGAAGAATTAATTAAACATACCTACCTACATTAAAGTTGAAAACAAACATACGGGAATTAGTCCGGGTATTTGCCCAGTAAGTCGGGGCTCCGCGTGTAACTTTTCCAGTTAATGTTAATTGTTAACTGTGCGTAAATCTGTAATTTAGATGGAAACTAAAATGGAAACTAACTTTTGGGAAAATGTTGTGATTTTATGTCTCCATACTAAATGGCAGTTAACTAACACTTACACTATTAGGCCCAGTTGCACATCAAGCGGTTATTTTTTTTTATTCAACTGCAAGTAAGCCCTTGACTGCAATCTCACCGGATGGTAAGTGACGATGCAGTCTAAGATGGAAGGCGGGCTAACTAAAAAGAGGTATGGCATTTTTTATAAAAACCCATACCCCTTATCGGTTTCTACACGGCATCGTACCGGAACGCTAAATCGCTCGGCGGCACGGCTTTGCCGGTCGGGTGGTAACCAGCCACGACTGAAGCCTCTCTGCACCAGACCAGACCAGAGACAATTTAGAAATTATAAAATCACAAATTGCCTGTGCCAAGTATCGAACCCGGAACCTCCCACTTATAAGACCACAGCGCTCACTATTACGCCAGGGAGGTCGTCAGATTATAGTATAGTTACCTACCGTGAAAATTAACTTGATCACCAAAAAAAAACAAACACAGTTAGTTTATAAACCCGTAATGGTACTTTCATCCTGGTAGAAGTTAAGCATGACTCATCTCATCTGTCACGTACCGTGCGTTATCTAACTTACTTATCACTTAAAATTATCGTCCGTAAATCAACTTTACAGACAACCATTTTTTTTAAATTTTTATTAATATCAAACATTCTAGTGTTTGGGATTTCATGATCATACTGGCATCATATCAATGGCAAAGTTGTGAAATTTTTTTGATATCAAAAATTATTCATATTATCACGTCAGAGGCCGTGTCAACTGGAATTTGGAGGTCACTACTGTATGGCACATTGAAGGCTTTTTCTCTCGTGGTTCCGAACGAAATTCAATACAAAATGCGAACATGACGAAATCATTAGCATTGTAATTTGTATCGTATAATATACGATATTCACATGAGACCAATCAAAGCCACAATTATACATAGCGATCAGATTATGCATCCTATAATGGTGACGAGGCGACGACGTAAAGTCCGTTCGGTAACATATAGTGTCACACTTCTTCACTTTTATTTTTAACCCCCGACGCAAAAACGACGACGGGGTGTTATAAGTTTGACGTGTCTGTGTGTGTGTGTGTGTTTGTGTGTGTGTGTGTGTGTGTGTGTGTGGGTGTGTGTGTGTGTGTGTGTGTGTGTGTGTGGGTATGTGTGTGTTTGTCTGTCTGTTCTCGTGTGGCGCTCAAACGGGTGAATGCGGTTTTTTTTGTTTGAAAGGTGAGTTAGTCGAGAGCGTTGTTAGCGCCATTTTGTGGCTAGCCACAAAATGGCTAATGTCGGGGGTTTTTTTAATTTTTAATTTATACTTGTTATTATTTTTTACACTTTGTAATTTTTTTTTCTATTCTAAGAATAAAACAAAATCTCCAAATAGTCTGCCAATCCGCACTTGGTCAGCGTGGTAAGTAAATGAACGTGGTAAGTAAACGAACGTTGACCGTAAGTAAACGAACAGACTTTACCTACCTAAAGGCCGGAATCGGCCAATGTGTAGTAGGTATATACATTTACAGTTGTGCCAGTCAACCTGATAAATAAATTAATACGATACCGTCGTACATAACGCCGTGCATTAATTGACTAGTAGGTAAACTAGTCCATTAATACACGGCGTTAGCCCGTGTAACTTTCAAACTTTATATTTTTAGGAAAATCTGACAAACCACAAACTATAATTGTGAGTATTCATTTTGGTGAGCGTTTAAAATTAGTTTTTTTTTTTATTTAAATGTCTAGGTAAAACCTATCTTATGTTTTTCCTTTTTATACAAAAAATTTAAAAAAAAACATAAGATTAGCATAAGTCACAACGACCTCCTAAAATATTCAGAAACAATTTATAAAACTTGTATCCTGGGAGGTATCGCGCTTATTAGCATACCTACCTAATTTGATATTGACCTTGAAATTCATTGTTATCACTTCATTTTTGTCATGGTCATCACTAGATCGATAATTTTATCATACAGTTGTATTGTCGCGCTTTCTTCGAAAGCGTTAATCTAAAAAGTTTTGAGTGGATTTAAACCTTCAACAATAATTATGCATTTAGTTGTTAGTAGGACCAGATGCGTAGGTACTATAAGCTGATAATAATTCTTTATTGGTTTTTATCGAAAAGTTACTAAATAGGTACAATATTATTTAATTTACTATTTGAGCTATTTCTATATTTTATTTAAGACATTAAGTTCACAATGAGATAAGTATACAACTATACACCCTATTATTATTGATGTTGTTAAATTACAACTTATTGCAACAAAACAAGCTAATTATGAATGTGTTACAAATTACAATAAATTTTCACCCAAAGTGATTTTTGCTGTCTCATTTTATTGCATAAAACTGTTTATAATCAGGCGCAAAATAGATGACATCTATTGTCACTTCGTGGATAAAATATCGGTTCAATGTAATAAATGGTGCATTATCGAATAATCACCTTCATAATATTGTCAGTCCTTCCTCAGTCCTTGGTGGCGAAATAATTTACGCTCAGGCCAAATTGGCACGCTCGAAAGTCGTAAAATCAAAAACCTTTTTTTTAGTGCGTAGTAGGTAAGTAACTACCCCTGTGAACTACCCTAACCTAACCAAGTTCTGCTTCTTATTTCAACCTTATTTTAACGGAAGAAGAGGAGGTATTACTATATCTTAGATTTTAACCCCAATTACGGCAATTAAGCTATTACGGCAAAAACCGGCCAAGTGCGTGGTGGGCCACGCGCAGTGTAGGGTTCCGTAGTCACAATCCTCGAAAAACAGATATAACTCCTTAACCTGTAAACCCTACTTAGCCATGATAGTTTTCCTTTAAAATTGACTATATATACCTACTACTACTGTGAATTTTTTCAAGTTCCTATATACTGCCATTTGGCTGATATAGGGGGGGGACACTTGACTCTAATAAAAATTAGCACTTTAAAACATATTTTACAAACGGATCTAGAAATCGAAAAATAATGTTCCCACACCCACAGTATTTTTAAAAGACCTATTCAAGGATACCCCACACTATGGGGTAGACGAGAAAAAAAATATTCATCCCCACTTTATATGTAGGGGAGCTACCCTAAAAAAAAATATTTATCAAAATTTTATTCCACCACTTTGTCGGCGTAATTAATATTTATACTCATGCCAAATTACAGATATCTAGCGCTAATAGTCTCTGAGATTAACCGAGGACGGACGGACGGACGGACAGACAGACAGACAGACGGACGGACATGGCGAAACTATAAGGGTTCCTTGTTTACTACGGAACCCTAAAAAAGGATGAACTAAATAACTAATTAGTGAAAAATTCTCAGTGTAGAGTCTCGTTCCTCTATCCATTTGATGTTGTAGTATATAATATACCTACTTACTATAATACAATATGAACTTAAGGAATCAATAGAAATAAAAGTGGATGAAATATTTAATGTAGGTATCAATACCTATACGTAGCAACATACCTAGCCCTACCATAAAAATTCGCGCCACGTACTTATTAAACACTAGAAGTCCGCCCCGGCTTCGCCCGTGGTACATATTATATAGCCTATAGCACTCAAGGATCACGTACATATCCAACGGTGAAAGAATTTTTGAAATCGGTCCAGTAGTTCTCGAAATCAGCGCGTTCAAACAAACTCTTCAGCTTTATAATATTAGTATAGATGTAATACTGACATAACGATGAGATGAGAAGCTATCTCTGAGTCAACTCGCAAAACCACCACGTTTAATGGTCAACCGACAAGGTCACTGATCGCATCTGCGGCCTTTAAATGTTAAATTGAAACCCTGCGCCGCCCGCGCCGGCCACGGGCAATATCATATCGAGTTCTGCGCGGGCATAGTGCGTGTGCAAAAAAGTGTCCACAATATAATTATCACTTTAATCTAGTGCTCTGATACAGCAAATATTTTAGTGACTACAAAAAAAATTAAACGTACAAAAATGTTTTGCTAGAAAAAATAAATCGTTTAGGATTTTTGACCCCATAAAGGTAAGTATTGCATTTACACGTATTGTAATATTCGCAGGGTATCGGTACAGATATACCCACTGTTGATAGAGAAAATCTATACTAATATTATACGAAACAGATATACCCACTGTTGATAGAGAAAATCTATACTAATATTATACGAAACAGATATACCCACTGTTGATAGATGAGTTAGAAAATGCATATTTACTAATACTTATTATAAGTGCGAAAGTCATTCTGTCTGTATGTCTGTCTGTTGCGTTTTCATGGCTAGGCTCAATCGTTGAACATAATTATTATCTTGACATTGGAATAGTGCAGCTTGCATCTTAGTCGTCGTCTCAAACAATAGACGTCATAATATGTACCTAGGTCTCTTGCAAGGATCGCCACAGAACACGATCTTGTGCCGCCTGATTCCAGCGGCTACCAGCGACTCGATTGAGATCGTCTGTCCATCGAGTCGGGGGTCTACCAACGCTTCGTTTACTGGTGCGAGGTCGCCATTCATCGCCATTGCATCTTAGTAACGTACACTAACTCTTTTATCCCGTACAATCAAAGTATTCCCACGGGTTTTTGAACTTAAATCCAAGCGAATGCAGAGTGGAACATCAGTTAGTAGAAAATAAACAAATTAAACGTATAGAAAGTAAAACTTTTTAGAAATATAAAGAAAAAAATTAAACGTTAAAAGACAAGCCATTGCCGCGTTAAACCGTTAAAGCCGTTAAACCGTTAAAAAAATGCGAGACGATCTTTGGGGACTGCCGATAGAAGTTAAAACTGGATTAAAGTTTTAAAGCCGATAGAAGTGATCAAAGATTAAAGTTTAAACATACATAATAGCTCATGGGAAGCGTGCGGTGACAATGACGCGAGTTTCACGCTTTTTGTTCACCCAAAAATTACACATATATACACAGTACGTATGTATGTACATATATCTCATGGAAAGCGTTCGGAAACGATGACGCTAGTTCCATGATTTTTGTTCACCCAAAAAGTGTTCACCGCGCCTAAAGAAGTTTTCACTTCAAAAACTGGCAACCTCTTCCAAGTTCCAACTCCACCAAGGGTGGATAAGGAAATATTTTTTGTTTGAAACTAAAATCTACACGGACGAAGTCGTGGTTATCTCCTAGTCTAATATCAATGTTACGCACAAAATGAAAAAAAAAAACTAGACTGTTTAACCTCAGCCGCAATCAAGATCGCGAACTTGACCGATGACGTTGTAAGCTATTTCGAATCGTTATTTATTTATACGTCATTTAGAAAAGCTATTAATTTTTTACGACATATTCAATTTCATTTTATATAAAGGTAGGTAAGTGGGTACTTAGGTAGGTTGGTATAATACATTATATTTCGGAACAAAAAATATATAGATATAATGTAAATAATATAAATATATATAATTATAGGTAGGAAGTAGGTATGTACGTCCTTGTTGTCGTCACAATGCTAATTCTACTTGTCACCACTACAGCCTTTTAGCGTTCCACTGCAGCTGGGCACAGGCCTTTTCTCTCATAGGAGAGAGGGATTTAGAGCTTAGACCCGCCACGCTGCTCCAATGTGGGTTGGTGGGCTTTAACGACTATTGTCACAATATGATAATAACCGGGACCGACTGCTTAACGTGCTCTCCGAGGCAAGGGGGTAAAACACCGCCAGCTTCCAATGCATAGAATTCTTCATAAAAATGTTAACAGGTAAACTTCTAATAGCTGTAAGTATCTAGTATAGGACACAAAGTAACTATATGTATACCTGTTCCCTTTCATTTGATAAAAATATTTTAAAACATATTATTTATTATATTAAGTATGAAATGACTTCATTATAAGAAAAAATCACAAAGCACGCTTTAAAATTAATAAATCAAATTGCTCATAATACCAGTAGCTACTCACATCCTTGTGTCATAGGACGTGTCAGTCCTACGAATGTTTAATGTATGAAAAGTGCTCATAAGGATGTGTTGAAATAACTACCTAGTAAGTATTACTCAAGAGAGCACATAGAACCTGCAGTAGGCCTACTAAGTATATGGACATACCTACACACACTATCGGTATGTCCATTTCAATCACCTACTGCACTATATAAATATTCACCCTATACAGTGTTCAGAACGCGTATGTCATGCGTATTGCCACTTTGAACGAGTAAAGAACGCAATAAACCTTAACATACTCCTTAACCATAAACCTTAAGAAACGTACAGCGACAGAATTTCCAAATGAATATATCACTAACATAACTACTTAAGGGTAGATTAAAATTGATGCAGAGTAGATATCTCTACAAAGAAACACAAACTAGGTACTGTAATAATTTAAAAAATACGCCTTCTGTTGAATGCGTTCCATCCTTAAAGGAGTGAAAAGAAGTGCTAAAGTTTGTAAGAAGAAATATTTTATAAAACCTAAATTCACACGGATCAAGTAGTGGGCATCAACTGATAAATATGTTGTTACTGAACTGTATGAGCCTGTATAGGTATCTACCAATTAGCAAGTAGGTATTACCTTTAGGTACTAGTTATTATTCTGTGGTATTACATAGTACTAGCACACGACAACTTTCCAAGCTTAACAATTATTTATTAACTGCAGCGAATAAAATAGAGAAAGAAATCCATTCGTTGGATTCTGCGGAAAACGGCTTTAGCGATTTGTTGTCTACTTGATTTATACAGCTAATTTGGAACGCTTCTCGCTTTTATTTTTCCATTTGTTCTGTAATAAGAAACTTTCTTCTCGGCTCACAAATAAACAATTTAATAGCATTTATCACTGAGTGACCTAAAAATAATATACCTAGTATACTCAATACTCATGACTTAAGACTTTACTTAAGACTGGAAGTGATGGAACTCTTTGCTTAAGACGCGAGTGTCGTAATGTACTATTTAAAATCAGCCAAGTGCGAGTCGGGCCTCGCTCTTTCAGGGTTCCGTACATAATTATGAACAATATAATATTTTGGGTCTAAGAAATATTTAATTTCCGAGCTAGACATCGCAACAAACCGTGAAAGAAAAACCCAAAAAAATGTTCGTTTATTTTGGTCACAGCTTATAAACTATTTAATAAATCGTTGTTTTCAGTATTTGTTGTTTAAATAGAGCATATAGTACATAATATACTGAAATATCATATACCCAACTAGTTTAGTTTTTGAGATAGCCCCCGTCACAAAAATGGTCTAAAACTGACAACTTTGATGGCCTCCCATTCCCTTATTTTTTGAGATAAAAATTAAAAAAATATATATTTGTACTCTACTTAATGAGCTCTAAACAATGATACCCCACAAACTAGGGTAAAGAAAAAATTTTTTTTCCGGCTCCTTTTTCATGTATGGGAGCCCCCCTGAAAAATAATTTAATTCAATTTCTAATTCAATATTTGATTTTGGGTTAACGTTTTACACTAAATACCAAAATTTCAGGTTTGTAACTCATTTCGTCTGCGAGCTAGAGACCTGTGACCGGCGGACAGACGGACAGACAGACAGACAGCCGAGTGACATTAATAGGGCTCCGTTTTTACCCTTTGGGTACGGAACCCTAAAAACTAAGTCGGGAATACCAATAAGGGGTTCAAGAAAACACGTCGTTGGTTAGCACGATTTGGTTGGTTAAGAAACCGTAATACACCATTTTACCACAACCCGCGAATCCCACTTCTGATATCGGCAACTACGGATGTTTCCGATTGTGGGAGTTTGTGTGGAGAGGACAGAGGAGTGAGAACGAGATTCATACTTAATTACTTATGGTACAAACTTATTTACATATGTAAATAAATGCTAATTAAAACAATAAATTAGTACCTCGCAGCACTAAAGAGCCTTGTATTTTCCCTATTTACCCAATTCATTGTTCTGCTTACTCGTTAAGTACCAACTAACCACGCTTGCATCACTGACACTTGTCAGCTAATTGGACTGTGATATGGTGCGTAGTCTTAATTTATAGACTTATTTCTAGGATTTCCTGAATAGATCAATGGTATCTACTTATAAAATTCCATCTCTTGGATTTAGTTTTACACTGATGAAACCGCGAACTTAGCGCGACCTCACCCTTAGCCGGTTTTTAACAAGGCCTTTTTTAACAATTGGAGAGGGCCCTGACGTACCATTTTCATTTGACCCAGAAACCTTTTACCTTTTCCCAACAAAAATTAAAATCATAACTAGTACCTATAGGCCTAACCTACCGACCTTTTTACTCGTAATTTTTGTTCACGTAGTCAGTGATTTGCATTTTTATCGAGCATAATATATTTTTTGATTAATGGTATCTGTTACAATCTCGTTAATTTCCTTAAACCTACCTAGGCTCGTATGACACAGTAGATACCTATCATGTGGCAATCCTTCATTCTGAAAAACTTGGGTGTAATGGGCAAAAGTATTTAAATAGAGCGCCAAAAATTCAAAATTAAAAAAAAAATAAGCGAACCAGCTTTTATTATAATTTATTATTCAATTTGAATGATTTATTTTATCCGTTATGTACCTAAACGGAGAACTTAGTTCTCCACTGGTTATTTAAATATGATTTTTTTTAATTCATAAGGATAGATTTAAGTTTTATATGTACCTAAATATTATAAAATAAATAAATAATATAAAGCACAAACAGAAATTTTCCTGGCTTCTAATGAATTACAGGGATAATTTTATCTGAAGAATATATTTCGGCTAGATTTATCTCAATCAATCAGTGTGTCATGTTTTTCGAACATAGTGCTGTTACGTATATA
Organism: Melanargia galathea; assembly: GCA_920104075.1. NCBI lineage: Eukaryota > Metazoa > Arthropoda > Insecta > Lepidoptera > Nymphalidae > Melanargia > Melanargia galathea. Next base: position 9,254,005 of record OV049863.1, read on the forward strand.
GAAAGCAACTCACATTACATACAACTAATTGTTTACCTATATCAAAAACTTAATAATCCGGTCAATTTAGACATTCAAGGTTACAATAATTCCCACCTGGATGAAAATTGGTAGGATTGTTCCAAACACTAATATAAATGATAAATGATATGTGAAAAGTCCTCATCGATCCGACACCTGGAAAAAAATTTACTCCTGGTCACGCACAGTTTATTCACACTTGGCTGAAAATTGGTAGGATTGTTCGAAACACTATTATACTTAAATGAAATGTGAAAAGTCCTCATCTGGAAAAAAATTACTCGGAGTCAAAGGTCACAAAAACGGGTTTTTCACGATTTTCAGCAAACCGGTAAGTTTTATCATAAAATTAACTCAGACAAAAATTGTAGATCAGATAATTATCTAAGTATAAAAAATGTCTGTATACTTTTTCCTAAAGTGAGGACTTTTCATATTTCATTTATAATAGTGTTTTGAACAATCCTACTAATTTTCAGGCAAGTGTGAATTATTGTAACCCCACCTCTATGCATTTACTAATTGAGTAAATTGAGTAAAGTGTTAAAGTTTGGCGGCTGGCATAAGTCGCTACTTCGACATTTATAAGTATACAAACAATTATTATACTGTATATATACTCCTATGTCCATTATGCACATTTTGTTTCTAATTATGATGCAGAATAATGATTATACAATCATTGTTTTCTTAATTAGTATTTGCGTGTTGTGAGTAGATAGGTAAGTAGGTAGATACCTAGATATATATTTTACATACAAAACATTGTATTCCGTGGCAAGTCCTCGCAAATGCTGGACCGGCGAAGCATATCGTCGCTGATAGTGCAAAACTGCGTAACTAACAACAGACAATACAGCGTAATTTAGGTATGGCAAACTTTACAGGAGAGCCAAAAACTATTTTTTTCTCATAATACATGACTAAACTCTATGATAATTAAATATGTAATGCACATAGGCATTTAATTATCATTGAGTTCTGTCACGTATTACATAAGTATAAGAGAAAAAAAATTGTTTTTGGCTCTCCTGTAAAGTTTGCCATACCTAAATTACGTTGTATTGTCTGTTGTTAGTTACGCAGTCTTGCACTATCAACGGTGAATGGTGATATAACATTGACAACCTATTCAATGAAGTTATTACGATAATAAGGCCACATCACACCTCGACCCTATCCATTTGCTACAACCAACAATGTGGACACGCAGTTCTAACATAATCACATCCGGTACATCACAAGGCAATTTTATTTTAACTCGAAAATTATTAATTTTATGGAACGATGGTTCAGCGTTCCGATTGAATTTGAATAATAAATAAGGTACCTGTAGGGCTATTCTCTAAAATACCATCTCGATATCGAAGCTCACTCAAGTGAGATAACTCGCTTCGAAAGCAAACTCACTTCACCTTGGTTTGATATTCTGTAAACATCTGCTACGCACTTGCGAAGTGAAGTGAGTTTGAGTGAGAAGACCTGTACTATCGAGTTTTACAGAGTACAAATTAGCAAACTCATCTCGAATTCACTCTCTATAATTCGAAAATGGCTTTACAGAATAGCCCTGCTGTCTTTTGTTAGACAAGGGTTAAGCTTGGTGATTAACCTACTCTTAACAATCGCTTTTGTGTAAGTGTACATCGGAATTGATTACTTAGAATTTCAGTCGTTTCGATTTCCAGTTGAGTTGATTACAACGACTTCGACTTCAGCTGCAATTTACAAAGTCTGTATAGTTACGGATTTTAAAACTCTGTGAGACTAGGTAATCATTCCATAAACATTACCAACTGCATATACTAGCAGAAAATTCTCTCAGAAAAAAATCGGACGTGTGGAAGGCACTCTGCTTCTTTATCACTACATACTTAGTATAAAACAAAGTCGCTTTCTCTGTCCCTATATCCCTATGTATGCTTAAATCTTTAAAACTACGCAACGGATTTTGATGCGGTTTTTTTAATAGATAGAGTGATTCAAGAGGAAGGTTTATAAGTAGAAAAATTGGACCCGGTAGGTGGCGTTAATAGCGGGCAGGACGACGTCTGCCGGGTGCGCTAGTTATTATTAAGGCCTAGGCCGCATTGCAAAATTTACTCGCGCGAATTTTTTCGCAAAATTCTGTGACATATGGGAATTTATGAAGCTGCACGCACATGCGATTTAAAATTCGCTAGAAAAATATATTAAAATGTGGAATATAAACCGCAGAATAATTTTCGCAGTGCGGCCCCGCTCTAAAGGTACTTATTATTGCTGCTTATGTATTAGACCCACCCCCGCACCCATCAGATATTTCCGGGTCGTACCTACGTCCCCTTCCGACGTTCAAAAAATTAACTGACAGACAATTTCTGATGCTGATTGTCTCTTGGCTACAGTATGGCTACACATGCGTATATAATTAGCACCAAGTCATCAAGTCCAAAAGCGTGGAGACGCGATCCACACAGTATGACGTGCTTCATACAGTTCCATGTATGTATGTATGATATACATATGGATGTATAATATATGTATGTATGATGTATGTATGTACTATGTACGTAGATATTAGTAATCTCGTAGAGGTGTTGCCGCGCGTTCACTGTGACAGAATAACAATTAACAATAATGTAAATATGTTGTCCATAACTAAAAGTAATTCTCATATTAACAACTGTGTCAATGACAAACTTAAGATCGTGGCTAATTTAAAGTTATTCCGAAACACTTTTAAAAATCCTTGAGTTAACCCTTGATTTATTTATTTATTTTAATCATATTTGAATCGACAACGGTGTTCATTTCGTTGTATAAAATCTTTAAAAAAAAATTAGTTTAACTAAATGAAATTGATAGGTCCATTTGTGACATCCTTTTTATAATGTCATACTATAATGTAACTAGTGGACCCGGCAGACTTCGTCCTGCCAGTTGCCACCTACCGAGACCCGGTAGATTACCTGTACCTTCCCGGTAATCATAATCATAATCCATCCAGGATTGAAATATACACACAAAATTTCATCCAAATTGGTCCAGCCGTTTAGGAGGAGTTATGTGACAAACACACGTACGGAAGAATTATATGTATAGTTACGGGTGAGAGAGAGTTTACCGTATCGACGCGCGCGACGGGATGTTTGACAGTTATACGAAACCCGTGAACATTTTGTATGGGAAAATATTTTTCTTTTATTTTATGTTTTCGTCAATTTTTCAATGTTTTTATTGGTTATTCTGCTATTCGGGACGGTCCCAAATCAAAAACCATGAAAATTGGTCCAGCCGTTCTCGAGTTATAAGTGTTCGAACTAACACGACTTTGTTTTATATATATAAGACAAGCGACACCCGCGACTTCATTCGCGTGGATATTGGTTTTTAAAAATCCTGTGGGAATCATTTTGTTTTCCTATAAGCTCCTTTGAGCTCATACCTTGCTAAAAACTGTTAAAAGTTCACTGGCGGATGTTTAGGTAGATCAAAATGTAAACATCCGCCAGTAAAAGTCCCATCAAAATCGATCCAGCCTTTCAGAGATTAGCCAGTAATCTTCAAAGTATTTCCTTTCTAACAAAAAAAGAATGAATGAAATCGGACCACGCGTTAACGAACTACAGCTAAGTACACATTTTAACTTTCATCCCCTCTCCCAAGGGAACCGTGCTGAATTTCGGGATAAAAAGTATCCTATATGTTACTCCGTAGTATGAACTTGTATCATGCTAAATTTCATTTCAATCCATTGAGTAGTTTTTACGTGATGCATTTACGTGAAACATACAGACAAACAGACAAAAATTTCAAAAATTGTTTTTTTTTCGTTCTATTACTTATCCCTAACATCCCCCAATTATTATTTTGCAAAAATCTTTAATGTACAGATACGACAAATCTACGATTTTATTATATGTATAGATAAGATATACAGTAATACATTACAGGCTCGGAGCAGCGTCAGGTTCTAAGGTCTCCTTCATACCTCTCTCCTATAAGACAGGAGATCAGCTGTGCTCAGCAGTGGGATGTTATGTGCTCAGCAGTGGGTGGACTAATATTATCGTTATACTTACATAGGCAGGTATGAGATACCTATACTTAATTAAGTTTTGTAAAAAATTGTTCACATTTTCTGTTGCAACTGAATTTAGATGCAATCAATAATCATACAATGAATTTTCAAGTACAAAACTTTCATTATATTTTTAACAAATTGTGTCACAGCAATGGGTAGACATGTCGATAGGCGACTTATAAGAACGATCGTTAACGAGATAAAGTTGAAAAACTAAAATCCGATTACAATAATTAACAATTGTGTAAATGAAAAATTTAAAAAACCCCCGACATTCATTATTTTTTGGCGGCGGCCATCTTGGATTTGAGATAGTACTACTCTATAGTCAAGCCCTTTCATTTGATTCCAATATTGAGCGAGTTGTGAAAAAATATGTTATCTGCCATTTTGTGGTGGCGGCCATCTTGGACCGATTTTCATCGAACATAGCTAAGAACACTTCCGAAAAATTCACCTTTCAAATAAAAAAAACACATTCAAATCGGTTCACCCGTTTGAGCGCTACGAGCGAACAGACAGACACACACACACAGACACGTCAAACATATAACGCCCCGTCGTTTTTGCGTCGGGGGTTAAAAATACAACTATCTCTGTGCTAGCGTCGAAATCAATTCAGCGATAAGTTTTTTATAATTCCTTAGGACCTCCCCTATTTTCCCGGGATAAAAGTATACCCTGCGTCCGTTTCCAAGATGAAAGCTATCTTTGTGCCGTAAGATCCGTTCAGTGATTGTACCGTGAAAAGATAACAGAGCCATCGCCACCCAATATGGGTACATATTGAGGGAGTTGTGAAAAAATATGTAATCCTCCATTTTGTAGCGGCGGCCATCTTGGATCGATTTTCATCAAATATAGCTAACAACACTCTCGACTAATTCGCCTTTCAAACAAAAAAAACCGCATTCAAATCGGTCCACCCGTTTGAGCGCTACAGGGGAACAGACAGACACACACACACAGACACGTCAAACTATAACACCCCGTCGTTTTTGCGTCGGGGGTTAAAAATACCACCTCGGTTGATATTTTCGTTAAAGAAGGTGTAAATCCATTCTAAGTATTATATTTAAATACCTAAATGCGATGGCGATGGAGGTGCGTAGATGTTTCGATCGTAGTTTACTCAAAGACCAGCATAACGAGTTAGCAGGGAAATGCAGTAGCAGGCACTCTTGGCAACATTCCACGCGGGCATAACTTGTGTAACATTTGTTTGAAGTTAATACAACCGTCCTCTACCCAAAAGGACGACTGCCGTGTACAAAACGAAGCTTGGATCGTTGCTCCTCAGACGTGTTAAGGATGATACTTATGCTACACCACGGTGCACCGTGGCATGACGTGGCGCAGGCGACTTAAAATTTAATTTCTCAGACGGGCGCGTTTGGAACCCTCCTAGCTTAATTTTAAAGTTTTCGTGAGTAATTATCACCATTACCTCACTATCATGTTTTTAAATTGACGTTCAAAAAGTGTAGTGTATACCAACTTAGAATTTTACTTTGACTCTAAAGAAGCAGTTATTTCGAAATCACAGACAGAAACTTCCATTTTATTTATTTGTACACAAAAAACCTGCGTTTATTGTATTTCAACTAGTACTTAGTCTACTGGTTTTAATTCTGGTTCTTTAGAAGCAAGGTTTAAAACCAATGGTAGTTAGGTATTATGGACCAGGGGGCTTATTCTGTAACTTAGTTAGTAACTGAAAATAGTTGCCAACGAATTAGTTCGATATACATTGCTGCTTTACTGTGTAAAATTATGAAAACACTTTATATTTCCCACAGTAAAGCAGCAATGTATATCAAACTAATTCGTTGGCAACTATTTTCAGTTGCTAACTAAGTTACAGAATAACCCAGCTGAAAACGTTTGCCGCTCCAAAAAGACTCGTAAAACTGTCTAACTATGTATACTTAAGTAGATATACTGCAGTGGTAATATCTAAACGACATTCCTAGTTACCAATTTTTACCTGATGTGCTTATCTAATTAACTTAGTTCTTGTATCTACTCTACGGTATGTCATCTGTATTCTAGCAATAAACTTACTCCCTTTGACAAAGGACGGCCTTCGCATATTGATATTCCTATTATGTTTAAAGTAGGTAAAATACCCGTCCTGTATGAACTATCAATGATGATGGTTTACGATGTCTATGTTTTTGACTGGTGACTCAGTAGGTACGAGAAAAAACATTACACAAAGACGGCTATAGTTTTTAGAATACCTGATATGTTCCTTCTCGTGTACATACGAGACCTATTTACAAGCAACGCTCTAAGCTGCCATTCTACAGTATATATTCTACAGACCTATTTACAAATAACGCTTTAAGCTGTAATTCTACAGTATATTGTATATTGTATAACACCACTGAGTGCGAACTGTGTGCGTGCGTTACCGAAAATGCTCTTTGAAACAGTGCGATCACCCTCGTCTAACCCCGACTAAGCCTGAAGCGGTTTTGCAGATTGTGGCCTACCTACTAATGAATTCCACGTAGGTATTTACACGATATGCCTACTTAAATACAAAATATGTTTTTAATTTCAGGTATGCCATCCATAAGGGATCAAAATGCGAATATCAACTTCTATATACGTTCTCCTCAGTATATCCGGTGCTTCTCTAGAAAGGTTCAATGTCTTTGATGTCTGGACAAATTTATTTCGACCGTTACCACGGAATGAAAAGGAAGGATTCGTTCCCGATTACACTCCAAAAGCCGGACAAGAGTATGATTTTATTATTATAGGAGCCGGCTCGGCGGGCTGCGTTTTAGCTAATAGACTGTCAGAAATACCACATTGGAAGGTGCTACTTTTAGAATCTGGTGGAAATGAAAACTTTTTCTCCGATATACCAATTTTTGCGCCTTTCCTCTCGATAACTCCTATGAATTGGGGCTACACCTCTGAACCTGAGCAGAAAGCCTGTCGAAATCTAAGAGGAGGCGTTTGCTATCTACCGCGAGGTAAAGTACTCGGAGGTAGCAGTGTCCTAAACTTTTTGATATACCAAAGAGGGCATCCCGAAGACTACAACGATTGGGTCCGAATGGGAAATGAAGGCTGGAGCTACGAAGAGGTGTTGCCATATTTTAAAAAGTCCGAAAATATTAGAGTACCCGAACTTAGAAACTCAAGTTACCACGGATCGGGAGGATATCTCGATATTGAAAATGCACCGTACAGTTCTTTATTAAATCGTGCATTTAAAGAAGCGGGAGAAGAACTTGGTTACGAATGGAATGATCCAAATGGAGAAAATGTAATTGGCTTTTCAAAGCCCCAAGCTACCATGAGGAACGGTAGACGATGCAGTTCATCAAAAGCGTTTTTAGAACCAGTTAGATTTAGGAGAAATTTAAAAGTTTCAAAACATTCAACCGTAATTAGGATTCTTATCGATCCCTTAACGAAGGCCGCAAAGGGGGTGGAGTTCATAAAAAATAATAAACGGTTAGCTATGGAACAATTTTTTATACTTTTCAGTAGGATATTACGTATCTACAAAATTTACGAATGTTCAAAAGATGCTCTCAATAAATTAAATGCCAATAGAAATTTAAATTAATGATAAAATGAACCCTTAAAATGGGGTAGCCATTAACCAAATGAATTATCTTATATCTGCAGTATAAAATTAAATTGGGCGTAGGTTTGGTTGCTTTACTGTTCATAATTATTAACATTTTAATGGAATGCAGGATTATCAATTCTGCAGTGCTAAAGGCAAAAGCGGTATTTCAGTAAAAGCAAGTTTCGAGAAAATTTAAGTTTTGTAAATATAATTTTCTTTTCACTTTGCGGGTTGATTTTTTTGCTTTTCAAAATTTTACAATTTATGCATTATATTGCATAATTTATTTTATTCGTGTAGGTAGGATATATAGAATAGAAAAGTTTTTATTCAAATAAACTTTTACAAGTGTTTTGAATCGTCAATTGATGTAGCAAAATTGAAATAGGGAAAATCTGTTTAAGGCTGCCCTACTTACGCGATTCGCCATACAAACGTATTACGCCTATTATTCTAATATTTCTCGCAATAGATCTAAAGTTAAGCCAGATATCAATTTATATCTCCATTATCTATGCCATAAGATAAAAAAATTAGTAAAATTATATTTATTTTGAAAGTTATGACGATTGAAAAATCACTATTTTTGGGCAAATTTTGAGGCAACTTCGTGCGTAAATAAACTATATAAGAAAGTAGAAAATTTAAAAACGACCAAAGTCTTGTCATAGGTTACTTCATAATAATTACAAATGTATTTAGTTTATGTAATAAATTGCCAAGTATTTGCTAAAATAGGCGTAATTCCAAACCTAGATTTGCATATTTTTACTTTGCCATTTTTCACTAAAAAATCATGATATCTCAAGCAAAATTTATTATAGGGGAAAGGTGAGGTAAGTGCGGTGGGAAGGGAAAGTTAGACACGAAGAAGCGGCCGATTTCGCACGATCTATCATCTATGACATAATTAGTCAACTACGAAACGTAAACAACAAATATGTCACACGTTACGTATAATTAGCATTTTTGTCGTTTATTTTGCCTTCTTATTTTGCTAATTGTAATTTACTGCTCTTTTATTCTATTGTAGACTCGTCAGCTAGAGATTATCGATACGGATACAAATCTAGACTTTTTCCAAGCCGGGCCCCCAAAAATCCTCGACGAACACGAAGAAAAAGGAACAAGCAGCAGCTAATGATGCGTAAGTATCTACATATCTACTTGGTACAAGCTGGCTAAAAATGAACATGAGTAAGACGAAAATCATGTCAAACACTCATGTCCCGCTTCACCCGATAATCGTTGAGAACTCGGTGCTCGAAATTGTAGACGAGTATATATACCTAGGACACACAGTCCAGCTAGGTAGGTCCATTTTCGAGAAAGAGGTCAACCGCCGAATCCAACTCGGATGGGCAGCGTTCGGGAAGCTTCGCGATGTCTTCTCGTCCAAAATTCCTCAATGCCTGAAGACGAAAGTCTTCGAACAGTGCGTGTTGCCAATGATGACATACGGATCCGAGACATGGTCGTTAACTATGGGCCTCATAAGAAAGCTCAGAGTCGCTCAGAGAGCGATGGAGAGAGCTATGCTCGGAGTTTCTCTACGCGATCAAATCAGAAACGAGGAGATCCGTAGAAAACCAAAGTCACCGACATAGCTTAACGGGTTGCGAAACTGAAGTGGCAATGGGCGAGGCACATAGTTCGGAGAACCGATGGACGTTGGGGTCCCAAGGTGCTGGAGTGGCGACCAGGAAGCGCAGTGTTGATAGACCCCCCACTAGGTGGAACGACGACATCAAACCAGTCGCAGAAAGCCGCTGGATACAAGCGGCACAAGACCGTGGCATGTGGAAGTCCCTTCAAGAGACCTATGCCCAGCAGTGGACGTCAATCGGTTGATAACGACGACGATGACGACAAGCTGACTCCCCCTGCTTCATAAAAATGCTAGAAATAAAAATGTTATAAACAGTAATACTAAATATAAGTTTTACGCCCAGTCTGTGTTCCGAAACGAACGAACTAAGGTCGAGTCCAGACTAAGTAACACCTTTCAAACTATATAACATGCAATATAACCACTACCGCCACTACAGCCTTTTTAACGTCCCACTGCTGGGCACAGGTCTCCTGTTTCATAGGAGAGAGGGATTTAGAGCTTAGACCCACCACGCAGCTCCAATGCGGGTTGGCGGGCTTTTGTCACATGATAGTGAAAATAACCGGGAACAACTGCCATGCTCTCCGAGACACCGGGGCAGTTGGCGGTGTGAAACACCGAATACCAACTTCGGGCTGGCACTGAGAATTTCTTGACAGAAAAACCCAATACGTAACAACTATTTGCCCGACCCGGTAATCGAACCCGTAACCTCGTCACAGTCGAATACACTAACCACTATATCAACGAGGCAATATAACAATAGACTATTATAGCAAATTAGGTTTCAATACTAAGGGATAAAATATTATAATAAACAAAGTATAATAGGAAAAAATTATTGCCATTTTATAAACTGGTTTTTTTATAGGTAATTTTTAATTGCACATCTAAAATACTAAACGTGCAATAAATATACTGACTTGCATACTAAATGATACCGTATTACTACTAATTTGTACAACTAATATACTGATTTGCACACTAAATTATTTCTTAGTTATGGTCCAAGAACGAGCAAAGCGAGCTCGGGACTTGCGGCACCCCAACTCAGATAGGTTAGGTTAGAAGGGACAACGAACAGGGGGATGGCGGGGTTTATAAGACCCCACCATCACCTTCGTTGTTATTTTTTTGTTTTCATACTGCCCAGAAAAAGGAACCCTGCGAAGCGAGGCTTCGTCAACTGCAAACTGTAAATATTACAAAATGTAATATCTATTTAACGATTTACTATTATATTGTATAACTGTCCACTATAATATTATCTCCTGCGTAGTGCCCTGCGTATGCGCACACACTTGTGCACTAGAATATCTCCTGCGTAGTTGACCCTGCTTCTGTTGATATTGGCCGCTTTGGCCGAAATTCGGAGCGCTATGGTCGTAAAGTAGGTGGTCCCGAGTTCAATTTCCGGCAGGGGCAATTTGGGATTTTATAATTTCTAAATTGTCTCTGGTCTGGTCTGATGGGAGGCTTCAGTGGTTGGCTACTACCTTACCGGCAAAAGCCGTGCCGTCAAGCAATTTAACGTTCCGGTACGATGCTGTGTAGAAACCGATCAGGGGTATGCATACCTCTTTCAAGTTAGCCCGCTTCCATCTTAGACTGCATCATCACTTAACATCATGTGAGATTGTATTGTATTGTATTTATAGAGGGGACGCCGCCAGGCGGGTGGGTGATCAGTCCTATGTAAGGACCATTTCAACCAATTCCCCGTGTTTGGACACAGGTTACTGGTGTCATGGCAGTCTACCCCCCTCAAACCTTCCCACGACTTTCGTAAACCTAAAAATGTATACCCTATAGAGAGGTGTCTTCTTTTTAGGGTTCCATACCCAAAGGGTAAAAACGGAACCATATTAATGTCACTCGGCTGTCTGTCCGTCTGTCTGTCCATCCGCCGGTCACAGGTCTGTAGCTCATAGACTAAATGAGTTGAGTAGAAAAACCTAAAATTTTGGTATTTGGTGTAGAACGTTAACCCAAAACTAAATATTGAATTAGCAATTGAATTAAATTATTTTTCAGGGGGGCATGGAATATTTTTCAGGGGGGCTTTCCCAAACATGAGAAAGGAGCCGAAAAAAAATTTTTTTTTTAACCTAGCTTGTGGGGGAACCATTATTTAGAACTTATTAAAGTAGAGCACGAACATATATATTTTTAATTTTTTGCTTAAAAAATAAGGAAATGGGGGGCATCAAAGTTGTTAGTTTTAGACCATTTTTGTGATGGGGGCTATCTCAAAAACTAAACCAGTTAGGAATATGAAACTTAGGTATATTATGTACCATATACTGTATTTAGACAACAAATACTAAAAACAATGATTTATAAAGTAATTTTTAAGCTGTGATCAAAATAAACGAACACTTTTTGGGTTTTTCTTTCACGGTTTGTTGCGATGTCTAGCTCGGAAATGAAATATTTCTTACGCCCAAAATATTATGTTGTTCATAATTATGTACGGAACCCTAAAAGAGCGAGGCCCGACTCGCACTTGGCCAGTTTTTTGATAATATCGTTACCTTGCAGTTCCCTTCTTACCAATAAGTACATAGGGCACTCAGCTATGAAGTGAAAGCTGGTTTCTTTTTCTTCACACTCTGGACAGGATGGGTCTTCTATGAGTCTCATTATTGCAAGATATCTATTAAGCAGATAGTGTCCAGTTGTTATACCTGCTACCTAGGTAGTGTAGTAGAGTAGGCTAGGTTTGGGTCCGCAGAATTACATACATTTTATGTGTCATACTAAGTATAGGTGAATGGTTTTATAATGTTCTAATCCAACCTAACTTCCAATCTATACAAGATTAGTTTGTATGCGTACTACTCTTGTATAATTTGGACGATCTTGATTAAAAAGTAATTTACAATCTATATGCGACCAGTTTCACACCCTTGCGGTTTGGCTTTGTATAGAATGGAAATACACGTAACCGTGCACAAACTCCAAGAAATCACTCTATAGCAGCTGTACTGACTTCGGCCCAAAAGTTTTTGCAAAAGGTCAATGTTACGTAGGCGTAGCAGAGTGAAGTCTTTGGACAGAATAGGTATATTAGACTTCAGCAATAGGTCTGGCAATATCAGAGAACATATTAGTGACATATGTATACATTTATGGTTATAACTGCGTACGTAAGAATGATAACTCGATGTGTTATATATTAAAACCTTCCTGAAAGTATGTAAATTATTATAATGAAACAATCATCAAAATCGGTTCATTAGTTGCGGAGATAATCGCGAACATACTTACATATATACATACATACATACTTACATACATACGGGTCGAATACAGAACCTCCTTTTTTTGAAGTCGGTTAAAAATTAGTGTGCGATTCAGTATTTTAGGCGCTACTTTCGAATATTAATAGTGGGCACATTTAGTGTGCAATTCAGTATTTTAGGTGCTACTTTTGGAATATTTTGTGTGCGAAAGAGAATCAATAGATATACGATTAAATACCACCCTTTTTTAATTGATGATTTTTTATCACCTATAATCTCTAAACACATTGTTTACTTTTTAGATGTTCTTGGAGCCTTATGAATTGCGCTCAGGGCAGAAAATATCTAAACGAGCGAAGAACCATGATGATAACGAGTAAATAATATTTCAAAAACCAATGAAAATACTGTTTTATAATTAGTGTGTGCTTATGATTATGATAATCAAAATATATTGGGACAGGGTAGTCAAAGCGAACTAACATGTATTTTATAATATTATTATCTTACAAAGTGTACGAAACATTATCTCCACCGCAATGTAATAGACAAATTTGTACAGAAAAAATTATTTTGTTTTGCAAAAATTGCATTGTCGATTCGGTCTAACATGCTCGCGCGCAGATTTGCTAAAAGCAGTAATGAAGTGAGGGGCACCCTCCTCAGGGCTTACTGTCAATGTTTATATACCTGTCAGTTGTGGTGCTGGTACAAGAGGGTGTCCTTCAGCACCATAAGGGTGCAGTATAATAACGCATACCGCATCATTATGAAATTTCCCAGATACTGCAGCGCATCGAGTATGTTTGCCGAGTCGGGGGTGCCTGATTTCTTTGCTGTTATCAGAGCACGTATAGCTTCCTTCTGGGAAAGATTGCGTAACTCTAGTAACAGCATCCTCCAAGTGGTGAGCCAGGACTTGCGCGGTCCAATGATTGCTCATTGGATCAAGATGCATCGAGATCCAAATAGGAAATAACTCTGCACACCTTCAGTGTGCAGCGTTAATTAAATATATGTAAATATATATATATATATATATATATATATATATATATAGTATTCTATATCACCTATTCTATTGTATTTGGTTTTAATTTATTTAATTTATTTTTGATATGTTTTGTATTTCTATGTATATTCATACCTACTTGGGTTTTTACCTGAATAAAGAAAATTATTATTATTTTTATTATATATATATATTATATATATATTATTAGTATATAAACACATTACATGTTTCAAAGAACATTGAGCAAAATTCATGTTACGTCATTTCGCTTTGACTCTGCGCTAATATGTCTTGATATTTGATCCCTTACGTGCATATCATACATATTATTATAAGTACTTTTATTTTATAATACGACTGTGTACGAACTGTCTAGTTGTGTCCTAATATCTTTTTTCTCTTTTGTGTCATTTTGCTCATCATTCAGACCGACTACTAAAAAGTTAGTTTTAATTTTAGTACTTTTGATGTTTAAATAAATGACTTTAAATAACTTTCTTATTTTATTTCCAATATTTGGTATCCTTAGCGACCATGCAAGAGACACCACGCACCACTGAATTTTTCATATATTATGTAAGTATAAAAGTTGGTAATTATCTACGAAGATGATGAATACATCAATGTAATAAGGTGGATTCACGTTATTCATAATATAATGTAGATTCAGCCGTATTTTACATAGAATATAATATATTCACATTTAAAAATGTGTGAAATATTATACCTAGATACACATAGTTCTGTTATTTTACATTTCATAATATTGTCTTGTATGATTTTGTTTTATATCTGCACATTCTAAGTAGGTTTTCGAATATATAAACAAAGTTTTGACAGCGAAAAAATATTATGTTACTTAGTCTGGACCCACCCTTTTGTCAATTATTTTTATCGATTTGTAAAATAATTATTATCACATTATCCTACTAACTATAATATTATAAATGTGAAAGTGTGGATGTTTGGATGTTTGTCACTCAATCACGCCGCAACTACAAAACCGATTTGGCTGAAATTTTGAATGGAGATAGCTTATGCCCTGACTTAAAACATAGGCTTTTTAACTTTTATCCCGGAAAAATTCACAGTTCGCACGGGATTTTGAAAAAAACAGAAATCTATAGCAACAGCTATAGGTAGATTACTATAGCAAACTTCCTTGAAAGTAGGTATAAAGGTTGGAAAAGGAAGCGGGAACGGGAATCGGAAATCCACGATTCCCTCGGGATTTGTGAGAAACCGAAATTCACGCGGGCGAAGCTGCGGGCAGAAGCTAGTTTTAAATAATTTTGGGGGATAAGTAATCAATTACATTTGTAGTATCTCTGGATTTTCAATTATTTTCTTTATTTTTTAGGGTTCCATTCCTCAAAAGGAAAAACGAACCGTAAATGAAAAGGAAATAGGCATGATTGTGCATTGTACTGTCCAATGTCCATATGTCATTCTTTCTCGCTTTTGTTTTACGTGTAGCTATGGTAGCTGCATACTCTTCTTTACTGAGGACGTCTCGCTCTCTAAATGCAGGACGAGACAGCAATATTTTAGGCTCCACCCACCAACGACTTCTCGCTTGCATGGAGCGCGTTCTTAAGGGTTTTTTATATGTTTTAAATAAGATACCACTACTTGGCTTAGTGCATTAGATGCGTATTTTTTTAAGCTATACGATTCCATGAAAATCAAGAAAACGATTTTTTGAGATACATTATTATATCTTTATGTACCTAACATAAATAAAAAAAATCTTCATTTTGGTTTCAGGAGAAAAGTTTACGCTCGTCGTGAAGTAGTATTATCAGCTGGATCTATAGGATCAGCTCAACTGTTAATGTTGTCTGGGGTGGGTCCCGAAGAACACCTCCGAGAGTTGGATATTAACACGCTAGTCAATTTACCTGTGGGATACAACTTACAAGATCACGTAACTTTTTCGGGGAATGCATTCATAGTCAATGCAACCGGACTTTGTGTGAACGATGTAAGTGGATTACCACCAGTTTACACAGATCCATATAGAGCTGTGAACATCTGATCTCATTACTCTGTCGGCCATCCATTAGGTAAAATTGAAAACATGAGAATCTACTTAGCGCATCACTTCCATTCCATTTACGGTCTCACAGGTGTTTCCGGTGGTGACCTCTTTTCATTTCAACATCTAAACATAGGTACCCTTAAGTGAAAAAAGGTTACTATATAAGTTCTGAAAAGATTTGCTCGATAAGTGTAGGAGAAATAACAACGAATAATAATACAATAGTCGCACAGTCCGCATCGGGATCGGGAACATAATATCTAACGGAAGCCCACAATACCGCTAAAATGTGGCATATTGAAATTTTAGCCATAGCTGCGCTGACATAACGCAGCAAAATCGCGAGCCCGTTTTTCTGCTGGCGGAATTCCGCTAGATTAATAAAGTTCGTTCCTGTTTTTAGCTGGAAAACAATGGATAGAAAAGCGTAGGATAGACTCATGAAGCGTAGGATAGATATGTTAAATACCTATACGTCTATAATTACCTATCCAATGTACTTACGTCCATCGTTTCACTATTTTTAACCGACTTAAAAAAGGAGTATATATGTATAGGTACTATATACGTACGTTCGTGATTATTTCAAAACCCGATTTTGATATTTTCCTCACTATCGTAATCTGAATACTTTCAGAAAGGTTTTAGTATAAAACACACCTAGTTAACATTCTTACGTACGAAGTTACACGCAGAAAATTTATCTGAGATTGCTGGACCAAATTCGGTTTAATTTTTCCTAAAATATAAGTAGCTTGTTGACTTCCAGATTACAGCGGCATCACCAGCATCCGCAGCAGCCTACCTGATGGGGCGCGGGCCGCTGACCATCCCGGGCGGCGCGGCGGGGCTCGCGTTCACGCGGACGAAGTTCGCGCACGACCTGGCCGCCGGTCGACCTGATGTCGAGCTGGTGATGGGCGCTGGCTCACTCGCTGGCGATCTACTTGGAATTATACGATCTATGCTTGGTACGGTTTGCGCTCATTTGTAAGTTTGCGCAGCGGTCTGCTTTTTAACCCCCGACGCAAAAACGACGCGGACGGGGTGTTATAAGTTTGCTGTTTGATGTGTCTGTGCGTGTGTGTATGTGTGTGTGCATGGGTGCCGGCAGAGGGGTGCCAGGTGGTGCACTTGCACCCCTTGGAAATCTCAGGATCAACAGGAATTATTGAAATAAAAAGCCATCTGTTGGAAATCATTTTGTAAATGTCTCGAACATAAAATAAACCGGGCTTCAGATTTCGATTTTCATTTACGACTAAAATTTCAGTTTTTTATTAACAGTCATAATACGGCGAACATTGTAAGAAAATTAAAATCTGCACCACCTGGAAATTATTTCTGCCGGCGCCCATGTGTGTGTGTGTTCGTGTACATATGTGTGTGCGTGTGCGTGTGCTCTATCAAAGAGGTGCACTAGGTACTGCAGGTACACTGACCACTGTCATTCATTTGGATGATAAGTAGGTAGATTTAAGCAACACAGGTAGGTAGCTTTTTAATCAAATTAAGTAAAGTCAACCGCACTTTTGCAGTCGGTTTGCAGTTCTCCCATTTACACCCCAAACGATATAAGGTAAAGTCACCCAATTCGGAGGTATTCTAAAATTGGCACCCAATTCGGAGGTATATAGAAAAACAGCGTTTTCAACCGATCACCAAGCTCTTTTTTACTGCAACATATCTTAATCAATTGATAGTTTATCATTCCATAGATAAATGACGAAATAGTTGGTTTTATATGTATATGTTTTAAAATAACCGGCAAGTTTCACACTAGCAGCCGGCCCGAACGCATGTTTCATACATTTTGGGCCTTGTGCACGAAATACCTACGTTTTTTTAAATAGTGTTTATCCGTTAATTTTGAGCTTTATTTGTTTTTATTTAGATATGAATATTTGAAGGACTATATTTGCAATCGAAAACAATCAACTTTTGTGAATATTTGTAAAGAAATTAAGGTGAAAATACGTTTTGAAAATACCTCCGCGTTAGGTGCCAAATATTTTAGCCGGTTCCTAACGCGGAGGTATACCGCAGAATTGCGATTTCATAGACTTAATAAGTTTTTCAATTTTTAGGGTTGTTTTATGTTAAATACGTCTTGTTTCGGTTTTGAATATTTAAATAGGCTAATAGGTTAAAGAGCCCTAATTATGAGGTACACTTTAGCCTCTAAATCACCAATCATACCGTATCAAAGTTTACCTATTTAGGTAATTTATTGATAGATTGTATGGGAAAGCTAAAGAAAATTAAATTTATACATATTTCGATGCAATTTTGAGAGAGTATTGTACATATTTACGAAGATAATCTAATTAAGCTTTAAATTATTTGTTTATTATGGAAAAATCTTTTCTTTTTTAACACTCAGAATTAGGAAACGTGTTTTTTGTTACAAAACGCAATTCCGAGGTATTACCTCCGAATAAGGTTCTATGAGCCCCTAATTATGTGGTATGGAT
This sequence comes from Melanargia galathea, assembly GCA_920104075.1. NCBI lineage: Eukaryota > Metazoa > Arthropoda > Insecta > Lepidoptera > Nymphalidae > Melanargia > Melanargia galathea. The sequence goes on from OV049863.1 coordinate 9,272,077, forward strand.
AGAAATATATATTGTAATATATATGTAGCTGCTCGTGCTGATTGGATGACTGACTCACTCACTCACTCACTCACTCACTCACTCACTCACTGATCACCTCTCCTGTACAATTTTGTATGAATTTTTTTTTTCACAAATGGTTTCGTATAGAAGACAAAAATTTATTCAGAGGAAAAGTATGGAAAGAGCTGATGATTGAGGATTTCGGAGACGGGTGAGGAGCACACTTAAAGTATTGAAGATAGGTAGGGAGTGCTCAAGCAAAAATTACTAAAAAAAATTACTAAAAACCTCATCCAATTGGCAGTGAGCTAAAAAAAATTCATAATGGCGAAAAAAAGATGACCGCCATACAAAATTCGTCGGTTTCCATCTCGGAGGGTATAAAAGATGGAAGAGTGGTTTCTTCGCAAAAGATGATCAGGATCAGAAGGTCTACTCGATGAATAGAAAAAAATTCAATATGGCGGAATTTGTTGCGAAGCCACCATTTTGAATCCACCATTTTGTTTTTTTTTCAGTTCAGTGCCAATTGGATGAGGTTTTTAGTAATTTTTTTTAGTAATTTTTGCTTGAGCACCTCCCACCTATCAACAATACCCTGCCCGGGCTCCTCAAACATCTTCCAAACCCTCAATCATCATGTCTTCCCATATATTTTTTTTGAGAGTTTTCCAAAGAACTGCATCAAAGCCTTGCATTGTTTGCATTCACAACTTGTAGTCTCTTCAACATTCGCCATAAATTTTCTACGGAAAAATATATTCCGCCATTTTGATTTTTTTCTATTCATCGAGTAGACCTTCAAATCCTAATCACCTTTTGCTATGAAACCACTCTTCCATCTTTTATACCCTCCGAGATTTGACTCTGACGAAATTTATATGGCGGCCATTTTTTTTTCGCCATTTTGATTTTTTTTTCAGCTCACTGCCAATTGGATAACGTTTTGAGTAACATTTGCTCAAGCACCCCCCCCACCTATCTTTAATACCTTAAGCGTGCTTCTCACCTGTCTCCGAAATCCTCAATCACCAGCAGAATGAATTTTTGTCCTCTTTACGAAACCATTAGTGTAAAAAAAAATCATTCAAAATATTACAGGAGAGGTGATCAATGAGTCAGTGACTGAGTGAATGAATCAGCACGAGCAGCTATAAGTACATACTATATAATATATTAATATTTTACACACAAACATAATATAAACAATTACATACGTATCGAATTGATTTTGAAATCTATTAATAAATACAGTTCATTTTTGAACACCATGTAGAATTCATTCTACTCGTTTCCCTTTGTATTTTGTACCTCCGAATTAGGGGCCATTTGCCTCCGAATTAGGATTTTTACCTCCGAATTGGGGGATTCGGACTTTTTTGCATATTTAATTTAATTTTACATTTAAATCAAGTTTTAATTGTTGTCCTTTTAGGATATTTCAAGAGTTAAATAAATAACGCTTCTGATAAAAATAGCCAGTTCTTCAGAAAGGTGTAGTAAATGCTTATTTTTTGACGTTCTTTCGAGTTTTGATGAAAATACCTCCGAATTGGGTGCCTTTACCTTAATTTGTTTTAAAATACGTAGTTAAACGAAGAACAAGTATAAATTGAAAATTTAAAAACCCTCGACATTCGCCATTTTGTGGCGGCGGCCATTATGGATTTGTATAGTGCTATTCTACTAGTCAAGCCCTTTCATTTGATACCGATATTAAGGGAGTTGTGAAAAAATATGTAATCCGCCATTTTGTAACGGCGGCCATCTTGGATCGAGATTCATCAAACATAGCTAACAACACTCTCGACTAATTCACCTTTCAAACAAAAAAAAACCGCATTCAAATCGGTTCATCCGTTTGAGCGCTACAGGGGAACAGACAGACACACACACACACACAGACACGTCAAACTTATAACACCCCGTCGTTTTTGCGTCGCGTCGGGGGTTAAAAATTATTAAGTAGGTAGGTATGTCTCTTCCTTTTTGCAGTTGTTTAAAAAAATAAAGCAATGCGTGTGCACAGGTGTCACGGACGACTGGTACAGCCAAGTGTACAGGGCGCTGCCGCTGCAGGACAGGCAGCGGTCGTTCTCCCTCAACCCCGTCCTGATCCGGCCGCGCAGCGCGGGCCGCGTCGCGCTGCGCTCCGCCAACTTCAGCGACCAACCGCGAATACATCCCAACTATTTCGATCACCCGGATGACTTGCAAGCCCTTAAGGAGGGAGTGAGATTTGTAAGTTTTTGCACTTACCTACCTACCCTTAAGGTACGCCTTCGTTATCGGTTAAAAGGTACCTTCTTACGCGCTTCTCCATTTATTAAGTACAAACATATTACGCCTATCATTCTAATACTTGTGAGATCTAAAAATAAGCTAGATATCAATTTATCTCTATTATCTACCTATGCTATAAAATAAAAAACTTTACTGAATTATATTTATTTTGATAGTTATGGCGCTTGAAAAATCACTATTTTAGAGCAAATTTTGAGGCAATTTCGTGCGTAAATAAATATACCTATCTATACTTACTAATAAATAAAATTGAAGTGTCTGTCTGTAATTTCGAAATAACTACCACATATTAAACTCATATGGTTATTTGAACGATACCATAACCGAATCACACGTTTTTAAAATTTTTGTCTGTCTGTCTGTCTGTTTGAACGGGCTAATCTTCGGAACGGCTGAACCGATTTTGACGGGACTTTCACAGACAAGTAGAGGATTAACCAAGGAGTAACATAGGCTACTTTTTTTACCGACTTTCAAAAAAGGAGTTGTGTTGAAATCGGTAAGTACCTATGTTAAAAAACGCCCTGATAGGTATTTTCGCTGCGCGCGACGGCCGCGTACGCGGTGCGGCGGTACGCCGCCGCGCGGCGGGCGGGTGCGGTGAAGAGGGTGCATGCTCCAATCCAATTCCAATCTCCATTTCGAACGAGGGAGCTAATGCGTGCGGATGTGTACTGCGTTTGTTGCGTGCGTTTTCGTAATTTTTATTTTGAATCGGAGCTTTTGTTTTTATTAGGGGTTATGATGTTTTTTATTTCTTTAGTTTGTTTTAGTCGTATGTATGTCGAAGGCAGGGTCACTGCCAACCGCGCCAACGGGCCAGTCAAAACTACTGAACAGATTTGGCTGCAATTTTGAATGGAGATAAAAAATTCCCTAAGTAAGTATAAAGGTTGGAAAAGGGAGCGGGAACGGGAACCAGAAATCTACTTATCCCTCAGGATTTGTGAAAAACCGAAATTCACGCGGGCGAAGCCGCGGGCAAAAGCTAGTATACCTATAAGAAACTAGAAAATTGAAAAATGACCAAAGTCATATCATGTTACTTCATAATAATTTCAAATGTCTTTATTTTATGTAAAAAATTGCCAAATATTTGCTAAAATAGGCGTAATTCCAAACCTAGATTTGCATCTTTTTACTTTCCCGTTTTTCACTAAAAATAATGATAGATATCTCAAGCAAAATTAATTTATTTAATTAATTTATTATTAAATTTATTTATTTTTAGTACTCTTCTTTACTGAAGACGTCTCGCTCTCTAAATGCAGAACGGGATATCACTGTTTTAGACTCCACCTACCAACGATTTGTCGCTCCCATGAAGGGAGCTCTTTATTAAGCGTTACTAGACCATAGTAATGGCGAGGAAGCGTGAACTTGTCGCCGCGCTGTGTAGTGAAATATTTGCTACAATTAATTTTTCATTGTTTTTGATGCTCTCGAATTTTTAAAGAGAGCTCTAAAATTTGGCGAAGTACTGTTTTCTATCTCGGTATTTTCTATCACAGTTATCATTTCTTACTTTATTATTCTTGTTACTTTATTTCGAATTCTTATAGGTTTGACTAACATGGTTCATGAATAAGCTACGTATTTTAGGTCATAAAACATTGACTATTTTATTTAGTTTTCCCTTTACTCTAGTCTCTAGACGACGCAGCGCTCGCAGATATTTATGCCAATGATACATAATGTATTTGAAAAAAAATAAGAAAAGGTCATTTACCTTGTGTCGCAAAATATTTTACAAAGGATCTTCTTAGGTATTCGATGTTCTCTGTTTGAAGTTACCTACTGAAAAATTCATAGGCATTTTTCAATATAAGGTAAAATACCGAAATATTTTCTTTGGCATTTTTCAACAGAAGCTAGAATTTCTTTTGAATTTTCTGACATAAAATGGTGCTGGGTACCTGAATGTAATATTTGTATTGACAGGCTCAACTGGTCGTGAACACAAAGGCGTTTCAGCGATACGGCGCAAGGCTGCACAATACGCCGTTTCCGAATTGTGAAAGCATCCCTTTCGACTCGGAAGCGTATTGGGAATGCGCTATCATGCAGACATCGATAACGTTGGATCATCAAGTATGTACCTATCATTAAGCAGGTAATTTAGTTACATACGAATAAACCTAGATATTTATCTATATAATAAGTATGTAGGTATCTATGGAAAAGGAAAAATTGACAAAAATAAAATAAATTCTGCACTTCTCTAGAAAACATATTTTGCACATTCCGGTGTGTAATTTTTTCATTATAACATGATATGCGATGCGATTGATACTAGCTGTTGTCATTTCTGTAACTTAATCAACTTTCTTCGGAGTTTGTTCAAATAGGTACTTAACAGATTTTTTTAAATATCTATATACCTACTTAATATCCCTGCGACATTTATATACTTGGAAATAAAAGCCATAATCTCAAAAGTTAGGTGTCAAACTAGTATCTATATAGACAGGTATAGTTGGTAGATAAAATAGGTATGTGACATTGTGCAGAATGCATCCGAGAGTAGGTCAAAACAAACTTGCACAGATGCGACCTACTAACAGCAAACAAACTGCTAAATGCTAAAGTAATGGCTAAACTTTAACTAATCGAGCAATAACTAGGGTTGCCAGCTGTCCCCAATTAACGCGAGATTTCAATAATAGCAGATTCGCCTTATTCTATTAAAGAAATCTAATCGAGTCTATCTAAGCGGTAATAGCCTAGTGGTTAAGGACTTGGGACTCTTTCGGGGGGACCAAGTTCGATCACCGGTCTCTAACTTTTCGGAGTTAGGTAACTATGTGTGATTTGAGCAATTACTTAAATATCACTTACTTTATTCATGTAGGAAAACATCGTTAAGAAACCTGCATTCCTGAGAGTTCTTCATAATGTTCTCAAAGACGTGTGAAGTTTAATGATTCGCACTTGGCCAGCGTAGTGGACTACGGCCTAAATTAACCCTTCTCATTCTGAGAGGAGACCCGTGCCCTGTAGTGGGCCGGTAATTGGTCGATAATGATGAATCTAATCCAGTGCTGTCAGATGCAATGACCTCTATGAATTATGAATCTAAGTACTTACCTACGCTGGATAGGCTGTGGCCATACAAAAATTTATTGCTTACACTGCACTACCAAAACAGATACCTACATAACACACGGCGCGGCGTCGATGGGCAAATAAATGAGCCGTAGTGCGGTCACACTCAAGGCCCAAGGGGCAATTCCATAGAGCGCTGTGAATTCGAATCCCACCGGCGCGGTTCCGCGATTTTGTTATATTTTAAATTCTATTCGGAATATAGACCACGCCATCGATTTTTTTTTATTCAACTACAAATTAGCCCTTGACTGCAATCTCACCTGATAGTAAGTGATGATGCAGTCTAAGATGAAAGCATACCTCGGATCGGTGTCTACACGGCATCGTACCGGAACGCCAAATCGCTTGGCGGCACGGCTTTGCCGGTAGGGTGGTAGCCAGCCACGGCTGAAGCCTTCCACCGGACCAGACCAGAGGCAATTATAAAATCCCAAATTGCACCTGCCGGGAATCTAACCCGAGACCTCCCACTTATAAGACCACAGTGCTCACCACTGCGCCAGGGAGGTCGTCAACGTAGCGAAGGATTAATCTTAGATAGACCTAAGTATTTTTTTAGATTCAGATACTGGACTAATGTGAAATGTTTACAAGTATAAATTATTATATTTATATATTATTATATTATATTATAATAAAAAAATTAAAAAACCCCCGACATTCACTATTTTCCATCTTGGATTTGCATAGTGCTATTCTACTAGTCAAGCTCTTTCATTTGATACCCATATTAAGGGAGTTGTGAAAAAATATGTAATCCGCCATTTTGTAGCGGAGGCCATCTTGGATCGATTTTCATCAAACATAACTAACAACACTCTCGACTAATTCACCTTTCAAACAAAAAAACCGCATTCAAATCGGTTCACCCGTTTGAGCGCTACAGGGGAACAGACAGAGACACACACACACACAGACACGTCAAACTTATAAAACCCCGTCGTTTTTGCGTCGGGGGTTAAAAATTGTTATATTTGATGTTACAGGTGGGCACATGCAAAATGGGGCCGTCGAGTGACCCCACTGCGGTGGTCTCGCCCCGGCTGCTCGTGCACGGCGTCCGAGGTCTACGGGTAGTAGACGCGTCCGTCATGCCCCGGATACCGGCGTCACACACGCACGCACCCGTTGTCATGATCGCTGAAAAAGCTTCAGACCTTATCAAAGAAGACTGGGCGGGCCTATAGCATCCTAGTCGTCATTTCGGTATAAACAGCGGCACGAAACTCGAGCGCTGACCTTCAATGCGCAGAAGTCGAAAATGAGGTATCTCGGGTGGTGAGGGGGTCGCGGGGATCGTTCGTAAGCACTGATTAGCTCTCGCGGATCCCTCGTAAGCGCTGATTGGCTCTCCAATCGTATTGTGTCCCGCTCACTCGTACGACGCTGCGCGCACTTGAAGGTCACCGCTCGACTTACGTGCCGCTGTTTAGAGGCATCTCTAGCCCATGTAGCGCCCGTGTGCAATCATTACCCTAGCGCCCTCTAGTAAGCGCGCTGTCAAACTGGAATAGATACAAATGTGAAAGTGCCGAGGCCGACGGCCCCTAATACCGCTGCGCCCGTGTGCAACGCACACCCTGCACCATAGGCAAAGCCGCCTCTAGTGGCACGCTTGTTTATTGTTTTAAGTACTTACATTGAGAGAATTTTTCTGGTGTTCCTCCTGATTTTCTTATCCTTTTGCGTGAGTGTCTAGGCTGACGGACGAGACACTCAAGTGCACAGGACACTTAGGTGCCCATAGGTACTCCTAGTGGAGCTCGAGTGTATACTGGGGTCGGCTGTTGAGATGCAGTTATGTCAACTCCAATGCAACTGCTTTACTGCAGTCTGCACAGGCCGAATGTGTGGCCTTAAATTTTTTATGCTAAGTGAATTATTATAGCAGTGACTTTTCATCACACTAATATTATAAAGTTTGTGTGTATGTACTATGTATGTGTGTGTGTTACTCTTTAACGCCGCAACTACTGAACCGATTTGACTGAAATTTTGAATGGATAATAGTTAATAATAGTTAGTAAGTAGTAATAGTAGATTATACCCCGGAATAACATTTACTTTTATCCGGGAAAAATCTACAGCTCCCACGGGATTTTGAAAAAACCGAAAATCATACGGGCGAAGACGCGGCCCGGGCTAAAGCTAGTAATACATCATACATACTTACAATCTACATAGATACAACTTGTTGCATATCTTTAAATATTTTTTTCGCGAAAAGTATTGTTTAGGTACCTACCTAGTCAATTGTCATGATAATTATTTATGTAAAAAAGCATTTAAAAAATAAATGCACTAGTAGAATAAATTGTTGTTTTTTATTTTTAGTAACCTACCTACTTTAAGAATCTTAGTTTCTAATAATACCTACATGGGTATTTATTCGTAGGTATAATCTATAGTAAAATTATGTACAAACTATTTTTTCCCACTCCTCAAAAAAACGACTAAGCAAACATTATTCCTGCTATAATGTTCTAACATTGAAGGGTGATTATCGATTTTCGTTTTAATTTCGCAGTTTTGAAAAAAAAAATTTTTCTTTTTATTATTATTTTTTGTATATACACTTATAGATTACAGTATGAGAAAAAATTACATGTACAAGGCCTCTTCGTAACTCTAGCAGTTTTCCGGAAAATTAATGGAGTGTAATGAACCAGTGGAAAGAAATGAAAATCACTTGGAGTGTAATGACCAATCGTTGGATAAAAATGAATTCAGAAGCTTTTTAGTAGCCCATCTTTGATTATTTTATGAAATAATGAATAATTATATGAAAAAAACGAATAAAATTGAAATAAAATCGAGTTTAGATTAACAGTAAACAAGCATAATCATTTTAAATAAATTAAAAAAATGAATTAAAAATTTTAGATTTGACGAGGCTGGTCTTGCAGAAATTTTACGTCTCAATCTTTGTTAAACCGAGTTAAGTAGTCGCCTTGTCTGAGGAGATAGGTTTGACAATAATTTAATTGGTTTCTGTAATTTCAGGTGAAATATTTCCAGTTTAATTCTCTTTTTGAGGAACTTCAGGGGTATCGTTGACCAATACTTATCTCTTTAACTTTATTTTGCCCCCTCTTTTTTTTTCTTATATTTCAAAGAGTTTTTTTCTGTTCATGTTGTGCTCAAGCGGACATTTCAATGATGCTGCGAATCTTTTTCTGTTCTTTTCTTAAAAGGTAATTTTTTCGCTATTTTTCTTTCTTAATTTTAATAATTCCTGAATTGTTTTTTTAATTTCTCTTAATTTTGGCGTTTTCTGGCTCTATCTTTAGCTATCTTTTCTTCTTTTGTAAGTTTTTCTTTGTTTTACTCATGTCCACTTGTTTTTTGGAACGGAATGGATATAAATGAACTGGAAACAAATGACCAAATCGGTTTTAAATTTAAAATACTCGAGATACGTGAATGCATAAAATCTCCGAAATATAACTCTGAATAGAAACAAAACATAAATCCTAGTACTAAATCTAGAAAAAAATTAAAAAATTAACTCACGTTGAAAATCGATGGAACGTAATGAACTCTACCGCGTGACAAAATACTTCTGACTACTCGCGAATGCAATTTTTTTGTGTTAATTGAAAGATCACCATACTATAACAGAACAGCAGCGGCACTAACTGAGACGCCGGATACGCAGGAGGGTAAATCGTTGCTGTACACGTTTGAACACGTCGTGAAGTAGCGATTCCATTACCAGAGAACGTAATGACCGTTTGCGATTGACAAAATTAAAAGTTAGAAATGGTTAAAATGGTTAGAAAGGGTTAGAATGGCTTTATAAATTACAAAGGGTAAACAGTCTAATCTTATATCATTGTTTAATTTGAAAAACAAATTAACTTATTCGTTTGATGCACACGAATTGAGTAAAAAAATATGTAATTCAATAGATGGGCATTTGCACACAGAGATAAATGACTTTTTCACAGGATTTTCCTAATTTTCTTTTTACCCTGAGCATTCAGCCCTTTTGTAATAGGATGCCTTCTTGCATCGTTTGTGTCTTAACAAGATAATCAAAACCATTTTTTCCATAATAGATAAAACATAGCGATTTTAGCCTTTGCAAGGTGTTTCGAACGAAAATCGATAACCACCCTGAAACTGTGATACAAGTGGAATTCAGAAATAATAACATTTTAAACAATTTAATTTTACATTACTAATGCTACAGTAACTAAAACTTTTTTAAGTAGAGGAACGGCCAGTTTTGGTCTTCCTATTTAGTTTTCTGTACAAAAATGCCAACCGTTTTTCGTACTCTTTCCACTTAGTGGGTCTTATAAGAGGAGATGCGGTTTTGGCCCACATTTTTCTTTTCCTGAGCAATATCTGCAATAAAAATTTCCATTATTGTAAAGAATTTTTATGACAGCCTAATTCAGAAAACTTAAATAAGCAGTTTCTTTTTTACATAACATGTCCTTTGTATTCTTCTCTTATGTGGTGTGCAATAAAGTATATACATACATACATACATACATACATAAGCAGGTATGTTTTTTTAGCATACCTACTTAATTTGTAATGGGCTAATATGTATGTACATTATTATAACTGCTGGCATAGCTCAACGAGTTGTGAAGCTGCAATGGCAATGGACAGGATAAAGGTAAACGCACAATCCGTCGGAAAACAGAACGGAACGGAAAATCGGAATTCACGCGGGTGAAGCCGCGGGCAAAAGCTAGTATAAAATAATTTTTAATTACTCACATGATATTCACTCCCACTGACACCCCTTATCCAAGATGGCACACTATATAAAGTTTTGACCGGATGCAGGTCACCAGCACCAAGTATATCAATATAGTCATTTTGACCAAACAAAGCTTTGCGCTCAGTCCATGGATTTGCAGGCCTAAAAATGTATGAAACAAATAAATCATGTACAAATCCAAGTAAAATCTTGCATTGCAGCAATGCAAATAACAGTTTGATTATCGACCTAAGATTAAATTTAATATAATAATACAAATAAATAAACAGTGTCAGCCTGTGATTTCAAAATATTTTCCCCTTAAAGCCTCATTTATAAGATACGATTTAATCTAAATGATAGCAATACCTAAACAAATTAATCTAAATATTAAAATTTTTGTGTGTAAAATTTTTGTGTGTCTATACATCTATTCTATCTATACGTCTGATGCCGTGGTTGCCATGGTTTCTGTGTAAAAAAAGACAATATTTAAACTCTGACTTAAGAGATCCTGAAGGATTGTTCCTGGAGATGGACAGATTACTTTTTGTGCTGGAAAATCGAAAGAGTTGATACAGGATTGTTATTTTAAAATATGTTTTATTACCTGTATTCTGGAATTGGCAATCTTCGTCCTTCAGAACGTGGCATCAAACCTCCGCTCCAGATTTTCTCTTCATAGCCATACCTTCGTACAAGGCGAGTTTTATCTGCGTGATACCTGGATCTATAAAATTAACTTCTTTTTAAATAAATAAAACTTATAAGTAGCCTAATCTTATTACTACATATACTACTAATTCTTGCCCTCGTAATCGTGCCACGAATATAATTGTCTACATTTCGGCGCATAACAGCCATGCTGATTCTTTGCGCAAAACATGAGCGAGCCCTTGATCACTAAATGAGCCAAGTAATGAATAAAATATTCTGTAATTGTAAAAAATATTAAAACAATAAACCCTGATCATGGTGTATGGAATAAAAGGAAAATTAATGTGAAAAAATTAATTAAATCTAACCTGACAATATTTATAGTTGGTCGCCAAAGCGTTCTAAAGACCGCATTTCTAAGCCATTCCATTTTAAATTTCAAAGATTTTCCTAACAATCGATAGAAGTCGGGAAATTTGATATAAAAATTTATTAAACTAAAAACTTGATTGAAATAATCAAATAATTATAGCATTAGAGGTTATGTTGTTATGACAAATGACAATGACATTGACAGTTTTTTTGGTTTTTTTTTTAACTGGTTTTACGGCTCTGGGTTCTATAGTTTTTTTGGGCTGTGCTGTGACCGTAGAGATAGTAATATAGAGTTGCCCTAATGTCCTATAGAAAATAGTGGATCGGAAAATAGCTCAAGCTTATCAAAATTTTCATGTGTGTATAGATCGACCAGAATCTCATGAAAAATGGGGAAGTTAAATTTTGTAGTAAGCAACACTAGGTTAACTCGGCTGCCCTAGTGATAAACAAAGTAATTACATTCAAAACACCTCACCTGGGATCGTTTCACTAAACGAAAAATCCAGCAACTGCGTTTTAAGAGCCCTCTCCATGGGAGAGACAAATCGTTTGTGAGTGGAGTCTAAAACAGTGATTTCTGCATTTAGAGAGCGAGACGTCTTCAGTAAAGAAGAGTACTAAAAATATATACATAAATAAATAATAAATAAATTAAATAAATACATTTTGCTTGAGATATCATGATTTTTAGTGAAAAACGGCAAAGTAAAAAGATGCAAATCTAGGTTTGGAATTACGCCTATTTTAGCAAATATTTGGCAATTTTTTACATGAACTAAATACATTTGAAATTATTATGAAGTAACGTATAATAAGACTTCGGTCGTTTTTCAATTTTCTAGTTTGTTATATAGTTTATTTACGCACGAAGTTGCCTCAAAATTTTCCCAAAAATAGTGATTTTTCAAGCGTCATAACTTTCAAAATATATATAATTTTACTATTTTTTTTATTTTATGGCATAGATAAAATGGACATATAAATTGATATCTGGCTTAACTTTATATCTATTGCTACAAATATTAGAATAATAGGCGTAATACGTTTGTATGGTGAAGCGCGTAAGGAGAGCAGCCTTAAATACAAAAACAAAGTAATCAACATCCAATTACTTTGTTTTTGTGTTGTGCTTGTTGTTTACTTGGTTTTTGCATTTATATTCCGGGTTAGTGAGTGCAGTTACTTTGTTTGGGCAATTTAAATTTCAGTAAACGGTTCTAGTTATTTGAAATATTAAACTGTGGTAAAAAACTACTCGACATAAAACTTTTGTTAATGCAAAAAGTCAATTTCACAAAAAATGTCAGTTGCTTTGTTTATCGCTAGTGCGGTCGTAGTGTTGCTAACCTTGGAATTTCATTTCCCTATTTTTCATGAGATTCTGGTCCATCTATAAGAGACAACATTACATTTTTGACATAATAATAAAACAGTTTGAGGCAGACTGAAAACTAAAGATGGCCTCCCTAAAATGTACCTATACCCGTATTACTAATTCCCCGGAATTCTGACAGCTGTCATTGTCATTTACAGATGAGTTATTTATATGGAGAACAGGGTTAACATCTTCGAAGTGCAATTTTACCCCAAACTACTTTAATTCCTTGTCATCATAAAAAGCCATATTATGCCGCGTAATAATATTACTCGTTTCGCCATAAAATAGAAAACACCAAGAGTGGAAACTAGAAAGTGCACACTATCAGCAATAGAAAACAAAAGAAGCACATTGAAAAAATTTATTGAAAAATGGATGTCGAATGACATCATCACCATGAAGTATCTGTCAGGCATTTGTCATATCTACATGCGGCAGTTGATTTGTATTTGCATAAGTTTTGAATATTTTATCTTTTTTGTGGGAATTGTTTTATCTCTAGTAACATTACGAAACGTCAGAATTCCGGGGAATTAGTAATACGGGTATATACATGAACACTCACGCACGCACAACTTGAGACATCACAATGATTACAACTTGTGATGTCTTAAGTTGTGCGTGCGTTAGGTCTGTGATCACTAGTGATGTGCCGATTCGATTATTTTGATATTCGATTATACCATTGAGCATGATCATGCATTGCATTGCAATCGATCATTTTAATAATCGATTATTGATCGGTACTATATTTATCCCGGAAAAAGTGTTCTGGGACTTAAATAGATATAGACTTCCAAAAACGAGATAGATGGCGCTGATTGTTCTTAGATACATCACAGTCACATAACACATTATTGCAATATATTGCTGTCGTTGCATTCATTTGTATGCTTTTGCATGAATTTGCTGTCGTTCTCGTAGCTAAGTTACTCTTATTATTAATTGCAGGTAACATCGTGGGGCGCAGCTAGTACTTATATGTATAGATACGCATAGCAATTACGCTATCAACTGCACTGCATTTATTTAACAGACATAACTAAACATATAAAATGCCAAACTAAATAAGTCGAGGGACAAAATATACCGCATGCGTTTCGCCTCCACTCTTAGATTTTTGCATAGCTGCGTCTCGTTCACGCCTAATCTGTCATTTTAATGCATGACCCAAGAAGCTTCTATGAATTAATATATATTATATGTAGACACTGGAGACTACGCCTAAACAAGACAAGGTAATTCACCTGGGCTATTTTTTTCTCTCTAGTTTTTTTATTCCTCACACACTCTATTTAAGTAGATGAGTACGAGACAACGCAACTCCAGACTACAAGGTCAAACTTTGCTTCATCGTTTTGTTTTGAACTCAGATTCCATAGGTTCTATAATTCTAGGCATGGCCAGAAAACTTTAGAAACGCGTCAAACATTGAGTATCGAAGGTAAAAAATTATAAAAAAGTTAGTCATCTGTAGAAAATTATTTAAAAATATTTTATTTATAGGTAGCTGATATTACCTGCAATGCAATTAAATGTAATTTATTTTTAAGTGACAGAAAATTATTTCTGTTAAGCCATTGTTACCCGCCTCCACTATAAAATAGAACAGGAAACGAAAAATAATTATTATCTTTGTTTGTAGATGTTTTGTATTGTCCAGGGGTATGACAGCTGTAGTTCCTTTTTCTGCGTTTTGGCGCTACAATCGTTCGCACACCACAGACGTAATCACAGAAAATAACAGGTCCATAGATTAATGAAAGGTTTTCCACAGATTAATGATAAGTATCTAGTTATTTTCTGTGTTTAGGTCTGTGATTTAGGTTTCAGTGATAAGTCTGAGGTCTGTCATTATTATGAAATTTTCGAAATTTCGCGAAATTTACATTTTTATTTTTTCATTTCCACCACTTTTCTTTACTTTTCGTTGTTCTCATCACAGGTTCTCAATTATTATGGTGTTTTTTGTGATATTTCGTGACGACTTGGCTTTGTTAAATGGATTTTGGTGATCATATTGACTTGTTACTTACTTTGTTTTGGACTCCGAGAACTCTGTTTTACATTTGACTCCGGCTACGTTATATGGACTACGATTTCCTATATTAGCAGCAAAAAAAAAAGTTGAATTTTGTGTAAGTAAGTATTTTGCTGATTTGAAATCCAAATTCTCTGCTGTTGTTTGATAGAAGACAAACTGTGCTACTTTAGAGATTACGAGACGAATACGATACGATACGATACGATATTTGAATCGATCGTCATGGGACTATTTAAGTGTTGTGTCGGTACTTGCTACTCAACACCTAAGACTTTTAAGTTTGCCCAAGAACGACAGTGTAAGGTGGATGTCCTACATAGTACCTACCAACTCTCTCCCCATCGAACTGCAGCTTTGTGTGTGGATATGCCTGTCACTCTGTAGCTCTTAAACGAGTGAACCGATTTGAATGCAGGTTTTTTATAGTTAAATTTGTCCCAATGAGTAGGTACTTGGTAGACACTTCATAGTGTTAAAGGCCTTATTTTTTGATCGAAGGTTATAGGTTGAAAGGAAGGAAGGTGATGTTTAGAGCTTTAGAACGTGTTTTTTAGAGAGTTGGGATGTCTTGATTTCCCACAGGTTGGGGAATATTAAAATTTTGAATTTACAGTTATTTTGCATTTTTATACTGTTAAATACTTCTAGTCCAAAAACATTGGTTTTTGGACTAGATAATCCCTATCATAAAAAAATACATGTACCATAAACCTACGTACTTTACTCACCTGTCTATATTTAATAATTTTCAGATAATTTTCACACTGGAAACATAAGCAGTATGGAGGCTACAGCAAGCAGGAAGACGAAGGGATGGAACATGCACAAGTCGGGACTTGTTTTCAATCACAATCCCATCTACTTCATAGGAATGAGAATGTCTCAAGTAGTCCAAGTGGGTCTATATTTGGAGATCAGGTTTTATTTCAAAAAATTAAAGTGCAATGCTCGGCATGTACACATATTTACATCATCAATGCAAATTCGCGGCATGAACTGTTGGATTCATAAGTATGTCTAACAAAAAAAACCAATGTAAGAGTTGTATAAAGACAAACAGCTCAATGGATGCCAATATTTATTCATTAAAAAAAATATATAGAGAATATGAAATGTTAAAAAATAATAATTTAGTATATTATCCTAATGAAAATTTTCTAATTACATACATACTATTGTATACAGGGATGCAAGCACTTTTATGCACAATTACCATAGTGAAAATGGTTATAAAAAAAATATTGGTAGCAATTTAAACACTGTAGGTTTTCTTGGGGTGTTTTCCTACCCAGAGTTTTTGAAAAAATTGTTTTTAATATTAATAAATGTGTATTTGAAAAATAAGTAATTTAGATTAAGAAAGAAAGATTTGAATAAATAAGTTTGAAATAAATTTATCTTGTTTGAATTTAATTATGAGGTCTCTTGTTAACACGCCGTGAAAACTCACGTTTTGTACGGATATCCATACAAAACGTGAGTTTTCACGGCGTGTTAACAAGAGGCCTTAGTAAGAAAACCCTGTTATTTGGTTATCGATAAAACGAGTACATCACTAGTATCGATAACAAATCATCGACTGGCAAGCCCTAGCCGCAAATCTACAGTGGCGCCAAAACGCAGAAAATGGCGTAAATGGAAATGGCCCGAAGAAAAGTCACTGTCGCATCTGTTACGTAGTAACTAATACCTAATCTGTGGTATTGTCTACAAATTCTACAATTGTCTATATTTCAATTAAACAAAATGGCTGAGTTGCTTTGAATGTTATTGACTTTTGGAAAGCAAAGTTTATTACAAGTACGTATTTCAAAGCACGCTAAGTGAAATGTTATTTAATTAGTTCCCAACGAAATTATAAAGTAAAATTGACTTCATACCTCTTATTTTCTGTGTTTTCGTAAGTATGCTAAGTCCGCGCTTGTGCGTTGTTTGTTTACTTGTTATGTTTTTACTTCATAAATTCTATCACGCTAGTGTTTGTTTTAAATTAACATATTTTTTGAAATCTCAAATAATTTTCTCTATAATTCTTTGTTGTAGACGCGTATAAAATGTCTAAGAAGGATCCAAATGATCGAAACGAGAGAAAGTTGGACTCTGGTGACTACGAGAACCTAATATCTCAACACAGTATATTCGAATCATCCAAGCCTAGGCATCAAGAACTTCCAAGTTTTCCAGGTTTTTCTAACGCTGAAACTCAAACCAAACCTAGTGACTTAAAAACACAGGGGCTTCAAAGTAGCCTTGGAGCGTGGCACTACAATCCCTGGTGGATGCTCGCGAGCACCTCGCGAAGTGTTCCGTCTCAAGACGATTACTCGGACAGTGACCAAGCTAAAGTTAAACAGGAGCCTAGCCGGACAGGTACCCCCGATCGTGATCCGTTACACAATGAGGCAGAACAGTTTCAGTCCACATCCACTCCTCCGGTAGGCCTAGACTCTTTTTGTGATGATTGCTCAGATCCATTCTGCGATTCTAGTGTGGGAGTGTGTCGTAAGCTATTTCATTGCCCGCATTGCAGAAAGAGTTATCCTACTATTCTTGAATTTAATACACATTTAACGGGAGTGCACCCTGCACAGAAACCATTCAGATGTCAAATCTGTTTGGAACCATTCTACAAGAAATCACATTTACGAAGACATTTAGACTCACACCACACACGTAAAGATGTAAACAAATGTTCAGTGTGCTCAAAATACATAAAAGATAAAAGTAACCTACGAAAGCATATGCAAGTCCACACGGGACGTGTCCCACAGAAACAGTTTAAATGTGACTTGTGTAATAACAAGCGCTACATGTCTCTCGATAGACTCAACAATCACAAAGTGGTGTGCACAGGAGAGAAAGTACTAAAGTACTGTGACATGTGCACTAAAGTGTTTGACAATTCGAGATCTTTGAATAGTCACAAGAAGGTGCATGCGAGGGAGCTAAAGTGTGAAATCTGCGGTGAACAACTTCGGTCTTTAGAGCTGTTTAACAATCACAAAATGGTTTGTTTAGGAGGCCCACAAGAAGCTGGTAGTAGTGCTGCAGCGAATACTTCAGCTGCTCAATTAAACCGTTGCTGTACACAGCCAGGTCTGTGCGAACATGACAAACCGGCCTATTTGAACATACCCAGCTATGCTGCTGGCCGTGTTCTTGATGCTAGTATGCCATCTCGTAAATCTGAAATGAACTGATGACATCATTTATGTCAAAACTTTACAAATAGTA
Organism: Melanargia galathea; assembly: GCA_920104075.1. Classification (NCBI taxonomy): domain Eukaryota; kingdom Metazoa; phylum Arthropoda; class Insecta; order Lepidoptera; family Nymphalidae; genus Melanargia; species Melanargia galathea. The sequence continues at coordinate 9,289,903 of OV049863.1, forward strand.
AACTCGAGTTATTCTGATTTCATGTTTTACAGATTATTACCGGACGGTTAAATCAATGACAGTAATAATTTACACATTTGAGAATTTCACAAGACTGATGCAAATATCCCGCCTCACAACTTGCTTTATTATTACCATTTAAATTTAGGACGTAGCTAGTAAGTAAAAGCAGTTAGAGTAGGTTAATTACTATTTGAGCATATATTTTAACCAATTGTGGCCTGCAGGAGTTAATTTGGTATTTTTGTCTATGTTAAGATAGACAGACAATAATATATAACAACCATTGGAAGAGAAATTGCATTTCATGTGAATCTCACATTAGTTCCTGCTGGTAATAATATGATAATTCATCACACCTTCCATGTGTATTATTGTTTACTAAAATATGCTCAAATGGTTGCCCACCTTTTATTTTGTAATATAATATTATAGTAGAAAAATAAGTTTCCATAAAACAGCTTTATTGAGTAGCAAACCAGACCACTTTTTTATTACATTTTAATAACGATTAAAAATATAACATTATTTATTATTTGAATGTAACAATGCCTTGACTGATTTAGAGTAATAACTATTAGCATGCAGTATTACATTAAACATTTTTTTTATTTTTCTATTTTGTAAAATTGTATGAGCTACATATATTTTTATTATAATTTTTAGGTGTATAATAATAAGTTTAATGTCAAGTTAGTCTGTTGGGATTAACGTGAGCAAATTCTATTTTTCCAGTGCTCTATTGTACATTTTGCTCCAAAGACATTATTTTAAAATGTAGTTTCATATGCATATTGTTAGGAATGTAATCTGAATATTTTCTAAAGACATCTATATAATGATACTTTTTGTTTATTAATGTTAGATCTAGGCAAACTTTGTAAAGTGCAATGATCTTGGCTAAGCCATAATAAGCATGTTGTAGTCTATGGAAAGATTTTGTTGGGAATCAAAGTAAAGCAAAATATTTATTCTTGCAGTGTTATACACTGAAAACTATTGCTTATATCTATAGGATGATTTAAGTTAGGGACTTATTACACCTACTAGCTGTAGGTTTATAAAAGAGAATCAGAAAACTTAATTTTAACTTTGTGTTAATATGTATTATTGATATCTAATAAACATAAATTTAATTAACAGGGCTAAAATGAATTTGTTCTTTTCTAAAAAAACAAATTAGTCCTGTTAAATATGTTTAGTTTTTCACAACAGAATTGATGTCATACTAAACTTTTAAATCAATTATTTGCTTTTCATTCTGTATGGTTAGTATGAGTTTAAACATATCAGACTATGTTGATAGATTTTGAATATAGAAATACTATAAAGTCAAAGTACAATGGATCTGCCAAGCCCAAGTTGTCTGTTATATCTATAGTACTGATTACTGAAAGCACGAAACTGACTAGAGAAGCAGTGGGAAGTGCAGATCAAACCGGACATGATGGTCATAGTCGATCTGGACTATAATGGAGGCTACTGTAATGGAGGCCTTGATAACCGGCCTCACAACATGCCTATAAGATCAGAAAATAATACTGGCGTGCACAGCAGGAATGGCCGCCCTCAAATGACTCCTATCCTGCCAAGAATACTTTATTTTAACCCAGGCAGCATCAAAGCCTAGATAAGTCACTCCCCAGGGCTACTCTTACAAGAGGACAGTTGCCCTAATGCGGAGAGAGTACATGCAGAGCACGCTCCTTGCATCACCTTGCAAGCACAAGGAGTGATTGTTCAATCCGAAGAAGAGGAGCTCCAAATGTATAGCGCCTACAAACTAAAAATACAAACTCCCACAATGTGTGTGGCCTCACGGATTTACCCAGGCCACCCATTCAGCCTGCACTGTTGGGAAAGTTGCTCACAATTGAGTTGAAAGCAACCTGCATGAATGAATGGGCTTTCACTGTTTCTACACCCTCTTACATCGTGAGGAGAAACTAAGATACGCCGCCATGGACAGAAATTATGGAGGACCAGTTTACCCCAAATCTCTGTATTCCTAACGTCGAGAATACGACCCGAGACTAGAGAGATTTCGTCTCCCCGTATGACCTGAATAAATCGTAAAACTACCAAACCGTGAATTAGGCCAAGGCAGTATTTTGTTGGCATTGATGTCTTCACCTCAAGTTAATCGAAGAATCAAACTGAAGATCTACAGTCCGCTCGCCTTACGAGACCTGCTCATGTTATGCCCTTTGTTCAGCCTACCAAAGGAACTGCTGCATGTTCGGCAGAACTGTTCTGCGCCTGACTGACTGACTGGCTGGAGCCCAAAGACATATCAGAAACGGCGTAATCAATCTAGACACCAGGACGCCCACTGTGGTCAGGTACACGACGGTGACGAGCTGTTTCTGGATCTGACAACACCCTCTCCCTCGGTGAAGACCATTGCGAACTGCGCAGGGGACAGAACCTGGGCTGACACCTATCATCAGTACGCCATAAGCTAAGATAGCAAGCGTAGCCTTTATCGTAGGCTTTAAGATGCTAAGACGAGGTGACGTCGATGCGTGGTGTTTTATAGTAGTCGAGGAGGGGCGGCTATACTTTCTGTGCATTCCAAATCATTAATCAGATTGTGTTTGGTCATAAAGGCAAGGGTTTAATCACACAAGTTCAATGAATTTTATATCACAGCTCGCGGATTATATCGAGGAATTTGGAACTTCGAGGTTACGTTTTAAGAAGTGCAGACTTTACGTTATACAGTGAATATACATCATCATGATCAACCCATGACCGGCTCACTACAGAGCACGGGTCTCCTCTCAGAGTGAGAAGGGTTTTGGCCATAGTCTACCACGCTGGCCAAGGGGATTGGCAGACTTCACATACCTTTGAGAACGTTATGGAGAACTCTCAGGCGTGCAGGTTTCCTCACGAGGTTTTCCTTCACCGTTAAAGCAAGTGATATTTAAATACTTAAAACGCACATAACTCCGGAAAGTTAGAGGTGCGTGCCCCGGGATCGAACCCACGACCTCCAATTAGAAGTCGGTCGTCCTAACCACTAGGCTATCACAGCTTTTTTACTACTACTATTACCGCTTTTTTACTACTACTATTACAGCTAGAATATACATCATTAATCATTATTCATCGCTAATGAATGATGTGACCCCACGGTCAAACGGAAAATCACTCGTCAAATGCAGGACTAATTAAGAGCTACGGGCTTTTTGGTCATTTTACTCTGACGTTATTGTTTTGATGCTCTAAATCTATCAACGTTGGTGAAACGCGCAAACTCATACCAAGAGTAGTCGTGACAGTATATTTTCTGCCTACAACTGATTTGTTACAATTAAGTAGTTGCTAAAAGTTTGTTCAATAGGTATATGAAGGTGTGATTGGTCTTTAATTATTTTCTTTAATTCAAATGTTATTCAGAGTGAATGTAAATATCTCAGTTCTTGGTAAAAGCAGGCGTTACTTTGCAGAAGTCTGTGACATAGAAATGTGGCTGGAAAATCTCCATCCGTTAGCACACTATTGTTACATATTACACGTTAGGACGAAATCTGGCTCAATGATCGACCAATCGGAGTGCACCTTGAACGTCAGCGAGCAAAAGAACTGTTTTGTGGTGTGTTGCAATGCATGTGGTGATAATTTATCAATCGGAGTGCATCTTAAGCGTCAAAGAGCGAAAAAATTGTGTTGTGGTGTGTTGCAAATTGCAATGCATGTGGCGTGATGCTCTTTAAATAAATCAGCGAGCAATAAAACTGTGTTGTGGTGTGTTGCAACGCAATGTCGCTCGACGAACAACAATCGGAGCACCTTGAGCGACAGCGAGCAATAGACTAGTGTGGACTGTCCAGCCTTCAAATACAATGTGACTCAGATCGCGTTCTGTCGCTTCACAACTCTCAACACAGCATAATTACCAGCAATAATCCCCAGAAGAGCATAATATATTGTGTAAGCTGAAAACGGGGTGGCTATAAATAATAGCAATCGTGACATTTGATTATATCCTTTGTGATCGGAAAGATGAAGAAGATACTCTATGTATACTGGTTTTAAACTTGACGGTCTAGAAAGACCTGCGCAGTGGGAACCTAGGCTTAACATAAATGTTTCTGTTTTCAAGAAGAGGAATGTTGCCAATTAATTTATGCAGTGCTCGATTATTTGAGGTTGCCTGTTAAATTAACTTAGCATGCGCGCAACTCATTGGTCCCGCCTGAGGTAGGTATGCGGAGTAGGAACTCTCAAGTCAAGCGGCAGCTCACCACATCACATACTGCGTCATGTATGTGGGTTAGTGTTGTTCATTGCGCACCCCTCCATCTCACCTCAGGCGCGGCGACTTGCGTGCGAGCTATAAGCGTAACTGACACGATATTAAGGGCCTGTTTCACCACCTGATAATGTCGGATAGCCTAAACCTAAGTTTTGTCACTTTCTTATGGCATAAACCAAGTGACAAAGACAAATGTTGTGAATAAGCTGTCCGACACTTATCAGAAGGTGGTGAAACAGGCCCTTAATCAATCAATATACTTACAGTATGCTCGCATTTCCCGCATACGTCGATTATTAACAATCGAGAACACATCGAGGCATACGGAGAATTGCAGCGGCACTGTGGCTAATTCTGTTGTACACAATCTCTAAACTAAAATGACAGGTCTAAATCTGTTCCTATCTCTTTCACAATGCTTCCTGCGGAAAAGGATAGCACTATTATATAGCACATTAGTTTAAGTTTAGAGATTGTGTACAACCATAGAGATAATAATAATAATATAGAGGTGCCCTAATGAAAATAGTGGATCGGAAAATAGCTCAAGCTTATCAAAATTTTCATAAGTGTGTAAGAGACAACATTACATTTTTGACATAATAATAAAACAGTTTGCGGCAGACTCAAAACTAAAGATGGCCTCCCTAAAATGTATACATGAACAGTGAACACTCACACACGCACAACTTGAGACATCACAATGAACACGCGCCATTTTATGTTTTCGGATTGTGCGTGTATGATACCTAATCTAAGCGTGTGTGAGTGTATTTTTGACACGTATTTAAAGTAGTTATGGCTCCTCCACTGCTATTAATTTCTCGTTGTGTACAACAGAATTAGCCACACTGTCGCGTCTTATATGTCTGGCACTCCTGCCTTGTAGCGTTTCATGTCTTATCAGGTACCTAAGTACAGTAGTAAAATCATGCGGAAGACCCTTTCCGCGGAAAAGAAAAGCAAGTTGTGTAGTACAAGTTCTGTGTAGCAAAAATCACCCGCTTTTTATTGTTCTTTTGTGTCCTATTTTTGAAATCATGATAATCATTATTTATTTTATAAAAAGTTATTCAAAAATGAGACTTCTATTTCGAGGCTTTATAATATTCATGTTTAGTTGTTGCTATTTACAATTGTTTTTACATGTAATGTTTATTTTTTTTTAGTGTTAGAATAATTAATCTTAAAACTGTGTACCTAACCAAAATAATGGGAACACACTTAGTTATTTTTATAATAATCAACACAACCTAAACAATCCACACAACTGAAACAATTTCAGTAGGGTTAGTAGTCTACGAGTTTGCACAACTATTTAATACCAAGCCTCGAAGTCAAACGGACCTTAACTATTTTTAAGGGCCGCGAGTCAATCTAAGTATACTTACAGCCAGCGCCGCAAAGCGGAAACTTATGCGGAATATGTTAATTTTACTTTTACGGTACAGTAATTCGATATTCGAAATCTATCAATGTTGTCGAGATGTTTAAACCCGTACTAACCCTACTGATGGATATATTTTTAACCATTCACAACTCTTCGAAACTGTAGTCTGTAAGGGGTATAGTCAATTAAAATTTTACTACTAAGACAATAAAGCGCGCATATCTATGCGACAATTTACATAAAAAAACTTAACTGACAAGTCTTTATGTACCTATGAAACTGCCATTTTGTATGGGAAAATTTAAACAAACTTTTTAACAAAAAAATACTTACCTAAACTATTCACACATACTCGCCGTTGGCAGTTGGTTAGTGTTGTTGTAAAAGTGCGTGCACCTACTGCTTACCATTTGAGATGCATATCGCGTCAAAACAACGAATGGGTAACTATTTTTGAAAATGGAATAATATGCTTAAACGTAAAATTAAATAGAATTTCAAGTTTCCAAGTCACAAGCAACCATTCCAGTTCAAAGTGACCAGTTGGACGAAATGGCAATTACGTAGTAGAGCAAGATCCCAGGGCCGCCAGACGTCACGTATTTTCTGATGGATGAAATGTGGACGATTGAGTAGTGTTAGTATGTACTATGATCGTATGCCTACCTGCTAGCTTGGTCAAACGGCCAATTTCCAGGTATCAGGTAATCAAGGTACATAAAAACATTACTTACTTCACTTAAATTCTCATGGCTGATTTTTATATATGTTTTCGAGTGTATAGTTAAAAATAAATTGTCAATACTCCCAGACACTTTCCGTCGGCCATATTGCTTGACAGACGCTTTAAGGGTCTCAAAATAAATAATTAGTCAACTTCACGTAAATTCTGACGCTCCATTTTTATATATGTTCATCCGACAACTATTTTAAAAGCTTTGACAAGAAGACAGACCGATCCAAGGGGCCAATCATCCCCTAAACTTTTTAATATCTCTGTGAGTGGGAGCGCGAGAGCATTATCTACGCGCATGAGACTGAGTGACACCGACTGCGCTGTTAAGGCCATGAAAATTACTTGAACAGATATCTTATAATTTTTAGAACTTTTGTTGACAAGTAAATTATAGCAACAAAAATAAGAAAAAAAAATTGTCATATAATAAATAATACTAAAGTTAGCCGACATTTTTAATTTTTTTTTTTTCAATTTATTAATTAAAACTAAAAAATATTTTTTAAAAATAACACTTATAGTTTTTCAAATTTTTTACAAATATCTGTTCAAGTAATTTTCATGGCCTTAACAGCGCAGTCGGTCTCACTCAGTCTCATGCGCGTAGATAATGCTCTCGCGCTCCCACTCACAGAGATATTAAAATTTAGTTTAGGGGATGATTGGCCCCTTGGATCGGTCTGTCTTCTTGTCAAAGCTTTTAAAATAGTTGTCGGATGAACATATATAAAAATGGAGCGTCAGAATTTACGTGAAGTTGACTAATTATTTCTTTTGAGACCCTTAAAGCGTCTGTCAAGCAATATGGCCGACGGAAAGTGTCTGGGAGTATTGACAATTTATTTTTAACTATACACTCGAAAACATATATAAAAATCAGCCATGAGAATTTAAGTGAAGTAAGTAATGTTTTTATGTACCTTGATTACCTGATACCTGGAAATTGGCCGTTTGACCAAGCTAGCAGGTAGGCATATGATCATAGTACATACTAACACTACTCAATCGTCCACATTTCATCCATCAGAAAATACGTGACGTCTGGCGGCCCTGGGATCTTGGACTATAGGTAAAGACCTAATAATGTTAAGTTCAGTACGAGTCTACATATTATCTCGGCAACCTTGATAGATGTCGAGTCTCGATAACAGATAAACGTCAAAGTAAAATGAAGCTACACATCTTTGTTTTAAAGCTGAAGTTCGTCCATACATTCACAGCCAGCGCCGAAACTTTAGATCCATTGTAAATAATAATTCTTTGATAATAATAATATGCTTTGAAGATCGAAATCTATTAACGTTGACGAGATGTGCAAACTCATACTAAGGGTACAGCTTATTTTAAATTAAACTATCGTGCGAAAGTAATCTATTCTTATTAAGTATAATGAGATAGTACCATTTCTCATTATAATAAGAATACGACTCAAGTAGTCGGGTCAGCATAAAATACCGGCCAAGTGCGAGTCAGACTTGCGCTACGAGGGTTCCGTATCTTGCAAGAAATATTACTTGGTTAAATTGTTTGACCGCCTCAAAAAAATATTTTTCGTGAGTTGAACCATTTCCCTTCTATAACTTATAACAAAAGATTTAACAATTAAAATTCAATATTGTCCTTTTGTTACTGAAATAGAAGAATGCACTAAAATTAAATTTAGCTTACTTTTCACCCGAAATTATTATAGTAGGTACCTAAGCAGATATCTTAACCAAATATGAACTAATAAAATTGTTGTTCTCCTCTTTCGTTTCCTTGAAATTTAGATTATTATTTATAGATCATCAATTATATTATAATTAAGAGTTGACGATCGATTTAATATTAGATATTAACTTTGATTTAAAACAGTAATTAAAGTTACTACGCCAGTCAAATTTGACATTAAAATCGCAAACGAACGGCTAGTTCTGATTTTTTAATATGTTGTTAGGACCACTACCAGTAGTCTAAATTCAATTTTGCAGCTTCGAAAGACCTGTGCTAATTTTGTAGCACTCGAAAAACCGCGAAATTTTTGCACTTTTTTTGGGTTTTTCAATATAAGTCCTAAACTATGCGTTTCTAAAAAAATATTTTTCTATACTTTTTTAAAGTAGACTAAAATTGCTACAATTTAAGACCAAAACTAGCTCTTTAAATTCAATGTTTATTGAGATACAGCTCTCCAAAAATTGACAATTAATTCAAAAAAAGTGAAATTTTAAGATTCGGTCAATTTTAAACCCCGATATCGGGGAAAATACTCATTTTACGAGTAAAGTTAATTGAAAAGATGTTGTAGTAAATATAATTAGCTTTAATTTAAACACTAAACAACGTCTGTAGCCCATATAGTTTACTTACAAATTCTAAAAGTTTAAAAAATGCGAAAATTGCAGTTTTCTCTTTAGTTTGTTTTGAATGTAATTTGAAAGAAAAAACCATGTACATCCACAAGAAATATGTATTAAAACTATTACTAAGTATTTAAATTAAGTATTTATAATGTTATTTATTCAAGAAAAAAATTATTTATATTATTATTGATATTTATTGATTTTTATGAAACATATTAATCTGTATTAAAATGACATTATGAGTTCCGAGCAATATAAGTCGTAAACTACGCATTTTTGTTTAATATTTTCTATACATTTTTAAAGTAGACTAAAATTGCTACAGTTTGACATCAGAACCAGTTCTGTAGCTTCAATAATTGCCGAGATACAGCTCTCCTAAAATTGAACTTTTTTCAAAAAAAAGTGAAAATTTAAGAGTTGGTCAATTTTCGACCGCGATCTTGGGGATAATACTCATTTTATGTGTAGAATTATAGGTAAAAATGTTATAGTAAATCTAATTAACTTTAATTTAAGGGTAATACGACATCTCTAGGACATATAGTTTACTCACAAATCTTAAAAGTCCAAAAAATGGGAAAACAATTTTCGTAAATTTGCTCTGCTAAGTTTGGTTTGTGAGTACCTTGAAAGGAGAAACCATGAACATCCACAAGAAATGTACATTTAATCTATTATTATAGTATTCATAATGTTATTTATGAAAAAAATATATATATTTATCTTATTTTATTGATATTTATGAAGCATATTAACCTGCATTACAAAGATATTATTTTTGGTTATAATTGTTCATTAAGGTTTGTGAGTAAACTATATGGCCTAGAGACGTCGTTCTACCCTTAAGTTAAAGCTAATTAGATTTACTACAACATTTTGACTATAATTTTACCCTTATAATGAGTATTATCCTCAAGATGGCGGTCGAAAATTGACCAAATCTTAAATTTTCACTTTTTTTGGAAAAAGTTCTATTTTAGGAGAGCTGTATCTCGGCAAGTATTGAAGTTACAGAACTGGGTCTGGTGTCAAATTGTAGCAATTTTAGTTTACTTTAAAAATGTATAGAAAATATTTAAAAAAAATGCGTAGTTTACGACTTATATTGCTCGGAACTCATAATGTCCTTTTAATACAGGTTAATATGTTTCATAAAAATCAATAAATATCAATAATAATATAAATAATTTTTTTCTTGAATAAATAACATTATAAATACTAAATATAAATACTTAGTAATAGTTTTAATACATATTTCTTGAGGGTGTACATGGTTTTTTCTTTCAAACTACATTCAAAACAAACTGAAGAGAAAACTGCAATTTTACCATTTTTTAAACTTTTAGGATTTATAAGTAAACTATATGGGCTACAGACGTCGTTTAGTGTTTAAATTAAAGCTAATTATATTTACTACAACATCTTTTCAAATAACTTTATCCGTAATATGAGTATTTTCCCCGATAGCGGGGTTTAAAATTGACCAAATCTTAAAATTTCACTTTTTCGGAATTAATTGTCAATTTTTGGAGAGCTGTATCTCAGCAAATATTGAATTTAAAGAGCTAGTTTTGGTTTTAAATTGTAGCAATTTTAATCTTCTTTAAAAACGTATAGAAAATATTTTTTTTTAAACCCATAGTTTAGGACTTATATTGAAAAAACCAAAAGTAGTGCGAAAATTTCGCGGTTTTTCGAGTGCTGCAAAGTTAGCACAGGTCTTTCGAAGCTGCAAAATTGGATTTACACTACTGGTAGTGGTCCTAACAACATATTAAAAAATCAGAACTAGCCGTTCGTTTGCGATTTTAGCCACTTTTGGAGTCAAATTTGACTGCACTATACTGTTATCTTGCGTTCGTGTTTTGTATTTATCTACAATTATTTCAAAGTTTAAATTTCTTTTAAAGTTATGGCACATTTCTAGAATCGAAGTAAAAAAAATATAATTATTCAACTACCTTCTACCTGTAATATTAATGTTTTATTTTCTGTACATATTAATTTACAAAATAGAAATTGTTTTCTAGGCAAGTAAATAAACTATTTTTAAAGAATAATAATTGTTGCAACTTTGTTCGTTTTTAATATAAGTAGTTAGTATGTATGTATTATGTTATAGGATGTGGAGCTCTATAGACCATTACCGCTTTTCCTGAATAATGACTATGATTCTGACCCGACCCCAAATAATGGGATTCAGGGTCCAGGGAAGGCAGAAAAAGAATTCATACAAAACCAAAATTTAATAAAGGATGAAAACAGCCGCTTCTTGTCTTTTTCAAACATTGACAAAATATGATAAAGCAATAAATAAAAGTAACGAATTCCTTTCATCTGTATTTTTTGCAACACAGTTTATAAAAAAACAGTGTATGATCATTATAATATGATCATTATAATTGGTATATTATATATGATGGTCGAATACAGAACCTCCTTTTTTTTGAAGTCGGTTAAAAAAACAGTGTATGATCATTTCTTTTAAATTAGCATGGTGTTAATTAATTTAACTTACGCACCTAGGAATAAGAAAGAATGTGTTCATATGAATTTAGTTATTACATAGATTATACCTAGTTTTATCTCTACTACAGTAGTGTACTAGCTAGACTGTAAAACAGTGCAATTTCTTGGTAGAAACTTCTAGTATTTTCCACCGTAATTTAATGCTAACTTTAGTTGCATTATGTATACCACCTTAGCCAAATAAATATTGAAATAATTCATGCGACTGGCGACGATTAATGTGCAACTATTACTAAGTAATAAACAGATCTATTTCACTAAGGTCGTATGAAGGAAATCGATTTACAAGTGAACCTATGCGGCTGTGCACAAATCTCTAAAATTATAGGTATACTTCAGTAAGATTGTATAATTTTAGAGGTTTGTGAAGTTCACAGCCGATTATAATGCAATTAAAATAAGAATAGGAATATTAAACCGCGATTGTCTACTTCTGTATTGCTCATATTGTATTTTATTGTGTGTCTTAAAGGTGTGTGAGCAAGACGAAAAGAAAATGGCGGTTCAACATACATATTCTTATCTTGATCACATTTTAATCGCGAACGTTGTAATAAACTTGTCAGGAATTTATTTCGGTAATTTACGTTAAATATTTGTATTTTATGTATATGATAAAACTTTGAGCTACCCTCATTTTCAATTATGTAACCTGTTCACATTCAACAACTTATTTTAATATAATGAGTATTTGTACTCTTTTAAATTTGAATAAAAACATTATTACTGACATATTTGTGTTACATAACATACCTTCTACACTTGATAAACCATTTATCCGTTTAATTATGGTTTAATTAATGTACGCACCACGGATGGTAAAACTGCGCAAGTTTGAACGTATCATATAACGAATGCGACGCGGCCGGGCGCGGTGGTACTATTTTATTTGCCCCTAGTCCAGTAGAACCACGGGTACATAGTAGTATACCTGTAGGTCAAATCGGTGGGACCACGGGCCCTTCACCACGGTCCTTCACTCTTTATTTCACTCATTCAAGATGTCGCGCGTCGTTGCGCGTAGTGCTAAATCAAAAATGATGGGCGCAGATTCCAGCAAGAGGCGTGTCTATGCCTCGAGCGCAGTACGCCTCATTTATTTACATATTAACGGACCCGGCAGACGTCGTCATGCCCGGTTACATACCGACAATATACCGACATCGCGCTGCCTACCGAGACTCGATAAGTTACCTGTACCAACCCGGTAATTGTTTTCAAACCATCCAGGAACCCATTGAAATGTAGGTACACAAAATTTTATCCAAACACGTACCGAATCTATAATATAATAAAACTGTAACAGATCCAATTCTGTACATTGAAGATATTTTGAAAAATTTTTTTGGAGGGCACTCTATAATCGATACTGAAGCCAAAACTGCAATTTTTTTCATTTTTGTCTGTCTGTCTGTCTGTCTGTCTGTATCTTGGCCGCGCATCACGCCGAAACTACTGAACGCATTCGAATGAAACTTGGTACGATTTGAGTTTATACTCCGAGGTAGGACATAGGATACTTTTTATCCCGAAATTCAGCACGGTTCCCTTGGGAGAGGGGATGAAAGTTAAAACGTGTATTTAGCTGTAATTCATTAACGCGTTGTTCGATTTCACTCATTCTTTTTTTGTTAGAAAGGTAGTACTTTATGTATACTCCCGTAAATATTTCAAGGTTATAGGTTTTTTAGTTTAGAAATGACAGACATTACAATCCTCAGTATTGGGTTCAAATAACATGGGACCCGGATCTTTGACGGACGGCTTATTTTAAACTGGTGTGTGTTTAAATTTATGTTTGTCGGTCTGTCTATTTATTCCAGCTAATCTCCGAAACGGCTGGATCGATTTTAATGGAACTTTCAATGTTATAAGGAGTAACTTAGGCTACATTTAGTTTAGGTACATAAAAGAATTATGGGATCCGATCCGATCCTATATAAAAACCTTTATCTACGCGAACGAAGTTGCGGGGTTCAGCTAGTAATATAATAAAACTGTAACAGATCCAATTCTGTACATTGAAGATATTTTGAAAATTTTTATTGGAGGGCACTCTATAATCGATACTGAAGCCAAAACTGCAATTTTTTTCATTTTTGTCTGTCTGTCTGTCTGTCTGTCTGTATCTTGGCCGCGCATCACGCCGAAATTACTGAATGGATTCGAATGAAACTTGGTACGATTTGAGTTTATATTTCGAGGTAGGACATAGGATACTTTTTATCCCGAAATTCAGCATGGTTCTCTTGGGAGAGGGGATGAAAGTTAAAACGCGTATTTAGCTGTAATTCATTAACGCGTTGTTCGATTTCACTCATTCTTTTTTTGTTAGAAAGGTAGTACTTTATACATTGTTCCGAAAATATTTCAAGGTTATAGGTTTCTTAGTTTCGAAATGACAGACATTATAACCCTCAGTATTGGGTTCAAATAACTTGGGACCCGGATCTTTGAACGTACGGCTTATTTTAAACTGGTGTGCGTTTAAATTTATGTTTGTCGATTTGTCTATTTGTTCCAGCTAATTTCCGAAACGGCTGAATCGATTTTGACGGAACTTTCAATGGCTGACAGGTGATGTTATAAGGAGTAACTTAGGCTATATTTAGTTTAGGTACAAAAAAGGATTACGAGATCCAATCCGATCCTATATAAAAACCTATATCCACGCGGACGAAGTCGCGGGGGTCAGCTAGTAATTATATAAGTACGGTGAGAGTTTACCGTATCGCGGGATGAACATTAAATGTTTATTGACAGTTACCAAGCCCATGAACATTATGTATGGGAAAATGTTTTTTCTTTTATTTTATTTTTCCGCTCAATTTTTTAAATTTTTTCCTTCATGAAGGAAAAAATAATTAATTAATTCTTATGAATAAGAACCTTCTCCAGAAGTCCAGACAGTAACAAACACAACAAAAAAAAGATTAGCGAAATCGGTCCAGCCGTTCACACGTGATGACGTGACCAAGGGAAATAGGGATTAATTTTTTAACCCCCGACGCAAAAACGACGGGGTGTTATAAGTTTGACGTGTCTGTGACCTGTGTGTGTCTGTCTGTTCCCCTGTAGCGCTCAAACGGATTTTTTCACAACTCCCTCGATATCGGTATCAATTAATGGAAGGGCTTGACTAGTAGAATAGCACTATGGAAATCCAAGATGGCCGCCGCCACAAAATGGCGAATGTCTGGAGTTTTTTAAATTTTTAATTGATACTTGTATAATAAGTACCTATATTATATTTTTTTCATTTTTATTATTTATGTATAACTAGGTACTTATCAAAAATCTCTGAGATTTCTCCCAGCTCCCCAAGAAATTATAAATAGTAGGACGCAGGTCTTATACCTACATACTTACTAATTTGTATCACGTACGCTTTTAGAACGTTACGCGTTTAGAACCGAAGTTTCTCTGTGAAGCTAGGATTTAAAGCTAGCGATGAGTACCCGTCTCGCGCAAACCAAACCTACCGAGTATTAAACGTCATCTATTTTAACTTTCATGATGTGCTTGTATATTATGAACTAAGATGATGTCCGCGTGGTTTCAGGTTTCTTAAAATCCTGTGGGAACGATTTGCTTTTCCGGGACAAAAGTCGCATATGGTACCTCTGTACCAAATTTCGTCAAAATCGGTTAAATGGATTATGTATTGCAAATTTTGCGTCTTCCCGTGGAAGCATGTTATTTTTTCGGAATAAAAAGTAGCCTATCCTTCCCCGCGATGTAAGGCTACCTCTTCACTGAATTTCATCAATATCGGTTAAATGGATTATGCATTATAAATTTTGCGTCTTCCCGTGGAAGCATGTTATTTTTCCAGGAATTAAAAGTAGCCTATGTCCTTCCCCGGAATTTAAGCTATCTCTGTACCAAACATCAAAATCGGTTACATTGTTGGGCCGTGAAAGGCTAGCAGACAGACACATACACTTTCGCATTTATAATATTAGTATGGAAGTATGGATTTATGACTTCTTATTATCGAATTCTACTGATTATAAGCTAAGTATAGTAAAATACTTAATCCTTAATATCCTTTTATTCCAGCATAATATTATAAACTAAATTACAACTCGTCCTCTCTTCACTGCTGCCTTAACAACCTTGGCTTTTTTCTCTTTCTTCTTTTTGGAAATATTCTCTTTTCGTTTATTTTGCCGTTCATCTTTTTTCTTTTGCACATTCTGAATCCTACCCTCCCATTTCTTTTGACTTGACTTCTTCTTTTGTTCCTATAAATGTAAGAACATAATATTATTATTATTATTATGAATAACTGTTAAGCCATTATAATGTATAGTTTAAAATTATGAAATTCATTATCCTCTTTTGACGACCTCACTGGTGCAGTGGTGAGCACTGTGGTCTTATAAATGGGACGTCCCAGTTTTGATACTCGACTGAGGCAATTTGAGAATTTTAATTTCTACATTGGTTGTATCTGGTAGGAGGCTTCAGCCACCTACATACCACCCAACCGGCAAAGCCATGCTGCCAAGCTATTTAGTAGCCAGTTGATTCAATGTAAAAACCGATCAGGAATATGGGTTTAATAAAAACAGCCATAACTCTTTCAGGTAATACAGCCTGCTTCCACCTTAGATTGCATCGTCACTTACCATTAGGTGAGATCGCAGTCAAGGGCTAACTTGTAAATGAATAAAAATAAAATAAAATTGTCAAACAAAAATGTAAAATATTTTACCATTTTCTTAATAGATTTCTTCAACAAAGTTGGATCATCTTTTACTTTTTCTCCCTCAGCTTTTTGAAGTATATTTTTCCAAGCAGCTTTCTCTTTTAACTCCTTTGCTTTCTCACTGTTCACTTCAGCCAATTTTTGTAACTTTTCTTCTTGCTGTTTGAGATTGTCAAGAATCTTTTTGGGATCTTTTTGTGATTTATTACCCCTATCTGAAAATATTTAAACAAAAATGTTAATAATCTGAACCGTTTTTGTCAGCCGACTTAAGTATATAAGATGTTTAGATGGCACACTTGTACAAGAAACAAGTTGTCGGTATGAGCTAGTTATAAACTATAAAAACTGGCCAAGTGTGAGTCAGACTCACATGTTATTTTAATTTATTTCTTTTAAAGTGAATATATAACTAAATATTCTGTAAATATTTCAAGCGTCTACCTGTTGCAGTTATCAATACTGAGCAAAAATGAACAAAAAAATCATGTTTGTTGTATGGGAGCCCCCTTAAATATTTATTTTATTCTGTTTTTTTAGTATTTGCTGTTATAGCGGCAACAGAAATACATCATCTGTGAAAATTTCAACTGTCTAACTATCACAGTTCATGAGATACAGCCTGGTGACATACAGACAGCAGTGTCTTAGTAATAGGGTCCAGTTTTACCCTTTGGGTACGGAATCTTAATATTTATATGACATACATACCTCTTTCACCAAGCTTAGCAAAGTCAAACTTGGAGAACACAAGTTTTCCTTCATTGTTGAAAATTGGTTTTGCAGTGTTTACATTAGGTTTGAACTTTGTTTCTATCACTTCTGAAGAGTCCAGAGCTGCTTTGACTTTATGTTTATTTAGTTTCACTCTTTCTTTCTTCTTTATTTTTTTATTTAGCTTACTGGTTAAACTCTTTTTAGCGAGTTTGTTTTTGAGATTAAAATTATTTTGCGACTTTATTTTTGCTAACTTTTCTTCAAGTTCTAAAATGCTATGGGCCCTTTTTGGAAGTTGTTTTTCCTCGTCTTGTTTAGTGTTATTAGTTATTTCAATATCCATTTGATTATCATTATCATCTAGAAAATAAAAGAACAACTTGTTTATTAATAAGTAAATGTTTGTCAAATCACATTAAATACCTGAATAGACACAAAACTTTTGCAGCCCCAAAACATAATTTAGACAATACTACCAAAAGTTACTATGTACAGCTAATATTAATATCAAAATTGAATACGAGCTCACCTTTTTTCTGTAATGGTAATGAAAACATTGAAAACAAGTTTTTCACAAAATTCAATTCCTTTGTTAGTTCCGCTTTTAGTTGACCGTTTTTCACTGGTTTCTTCTTCGCAGTCATGATACTTAACAATTTAGATAAAACACAATAATAAGTACAGATGGATCTAGAAGACTGCAAATGCCGAAAGAAACGTAAATCTAAATGTATTGGTACCTAATTACAAACAAAATAAATAACCTCATCACATTAAGATTTTGAGGTTAGATTTTTTGTATAATCTGTATTCTGTACTCTATGGTGAAACTGAGACGTAAAAATTAGTGATGTGCGGAATCGATTATCAATAATCGATTATTAAAATGATCGATTGCAATCGATTATGATTTTGCATAATCGATCATGATCGATTATAAAGATATACGTTAATTACCAAACTTTACTACCAGCTTTCTGTTATTAATTTGCTTGCTAAAGTATAATATGGTTTGGCAACCCTATCATTGCAAAAAGGGGATTCCCTCAAAGTTAGTTTTAGGCTTTGTTCACACCAAACGGATAGTCAGCCGCGCGCCGACTTCACAGTCGGCGCGCGGCTGACTATCCGTTTGGGTTTGGCGAGGGTTATGCAGCTTACAGCAAATTCATGCAAAAGCATACAAATGCAACGACAGCAAAACTATTGCTATAATTTGTTATGTGAGCGTGATGTACCTAAGAACAATCAGCGTTTAACAGCACCTATCTCGTTTTTGGAAGTCTATATCTATTTAAGTCCCTCAGGAACACTTTTCCGGGATAAAAAGTAGCCTAAGGGACCTTTCAGACAGACCGGCGCGGAGAGCAGAGCAAATTTTAATCGCATTTAAAATAGAATCTTAAGACATTGAAATAGGCTTTATTTTTACATGTTAACTCTTTTATGATAAGAGGATGCTCGAGCATGCTCCCAATACGCTCTGTGTGAAATATATGAGAGCAGCCGGTCGGCTACTCGTCGAGCCGGTCGGCTGCTCCATGCCCGTGCCCTTTCGCGCTCGAGCATCCGACCGGCTCCGTTCGCGTGCTCTTTCATGCTCGCACAGCCGACCGTAGGCCGAATATGCTCTGCCGTCCGGCCCAAGAGCGTACGCTCGGCTCCGAGCGCATCCGCGTGTCCGTTCACACAGACCGGCGCGGAGAGCAGAGCAAATTTGAACGGCCGGTCTGTGTGAAAAAAAAAATGCTCTCCGACGCTCTCCGCGCCGGTCTGTCTGAAAGGTCCCTATGTGTTATTCCAGGACATAACCTATCTCCAATCCAAATGTCAGCCAAATCGGTTCAGTAGTTGCGGCGTTAAAAAGTAATAAACATACACACAATATACTGTCATACATACACACACACACACAAACTTTCGCCTTAGTGTGATAAATAGGTACCTAATAGGTATGTATATTTAATTTTGATCAATTACATTATTTTTTAATTAATCTATTTAATTTTCTAATTTCAATTTCAAAAAATTTAAAAAATAATGTTTGTTTTTCTTTTTTCAGAACAGTCTAAAAGGTTAAAATATAGATGTTGCTACTAAATGCAAGGGTTCAGAATTTTTTCCAGAAAGTAGAATTGTTTTTTCAGTTCTTTCTAAGAATTATTTCATAATCGATCAATAATCGATTAATAATCGATTATTATTTTATAATCGATTAATATAATCGATTAATCGATTATCAAAATAATCGAATCGGCACATCACTAGTAAAAATTATCATCCAGTGTTGACCCAACAGCAACTCCGCGAACATTGTGGATTAGGCTTGAGAAAAAATATCGATATATCGATATTTTTGGCGATATTTATTATTTCGATACATCGATAAAAAATATCAAGTATCGAAAAGGTATGTAGAATAGAATAGAAAAGTTTTTTATTCAAATAAACTTTTACAAGTGCTTTTGAATAGTCAGATGAATCTACCACTGGTTCGGAATGCCGTTCCAACCGAGAAGAACCAGCAAGAAACTCGGCGGTTGCTCTTTTCCAAATTTACAATATCAATATAACAATTTTATGGTAAGTACATGATTGAATTGCCGTCTCGCGCATTGCTGGAACGAGTCAAATCCACGCCTTTTTATCATTTAGGCGTGGATTTGACTCGTTCCAGCAATGCGCGAGACGGCATTGTATATGTATCAAATTCGATATATTATTTCTGCCACAGACCAAAATCGCTGGAATTCAGAGCCGAGTAGAGAGTAGAGTAGAGATCGTAGAGATACTATACCCGTATTACTAATTTCGCAGAATTCTGACAGCTGTCATTGTCATATACAGATGAGTTATTTGTATGGAGAACAGGGTTAACATCTACGAAGTACGATTTTACCCCAAACTTTTAATTCCCTGTCATCATAA
Source organism: Melanargia galathea (assembly GCA_920104075.1). Classification (NCBI taxonomy): domain Eukaryota; kingdom Metazoa; phylum Arthropoda; class Insecta; order Lepidoptera; family Nymphalidae; genus Melanargia; species Melanargia galathea. The sequence goes on from OV049863.1 coordinate 9,309,526, forward strand.
AAAGCCATATGCCGCGTAATAATAATACTCATTTCGCCTTAAAATAGAAAACACCAAGAGTGGAAACTAGAAAGTGCACACTAACAGCAATAGAAAACAAAAGAAGCACATTGAAAAAATTTATTGAAAAATGGATGTCGAATGATATTATCACCATGAAGTGTCTGTCAGGCATTTGTCATATCTACATGCGGCAGTTGATTTATATTTGCATAAGTTTTGAATTTTTTATCTTTTTTGTGGGAATTGTTTTATCTCTGGTAACATTACGAAACGTCAGAATTCCGTGGAATTAGTAATTCGGGTATATGTACATATCGTCGCCTTACTTTCTCAACCTCGTATCTGCATTTTGTAAGGTTTTGGGAAATGACAAAAAACTGTATAATATTTTTTTACGATTTTCTGTTATTATTTGGAAGTATATATTATGTGTATAATATCAATACGCATTCTGTAAGTAGTTATCAAATAATTATGAATGATTTTAATGCAACTTTTGATTAATTTTGCAGATACGAGTTTGCTGTTTTACAAGTACTGAGTAAAGTAGTAACTCAAACTTTGAGTTACGAGGTTGCTGAATTAAAACTCTGATAATAAGAATGAAATTTAATGATAAAACCTTGGATTCTAAGGATTAAAAAAACAATTATTCGTAACGTAGATTATTATCATAGAACCCATGATAGTCCCTTGGGATTAGTTGCTTGATTTATTGCAGATCATCGAATTTTCAGTAGTTATTTGTAGTGCTTCATTGTACATTTTCCCTACATCAAATGAACTTTGGTGGTTCATGCGTTGTGGTAAGAATTTCCACTCATCGATGAATTTACCATTACATTTTAAAATTAAAAGCAAATTCAATTAGTGTTATAGAATAGCCAGGGTATCTACTGTTGTTAAGTTAAGTAGTTGATAATATTTTTAAGACTATCCGAATAAATTAACAATATTATAAAGTACCTATAAACATGAACACTTTTAAATCTTTGGAAGAAATACAATCTATACCTACCTATCTAAGAACATAATGAGAAAGGTCCATAGTAGTTAAATAACCAACACTCAACAGTACATCAAAATACGTCAATAAACAGTTATTGAAGCATTATTGACTTACCAGTTGGAGTACATAGGTACCTTGGTACCTATATATCTTCCAAAATAATACTCTATTACAAAATATATTTGACTAGCAGATGCCAGTGACTTCGTACACTTGGATTCTTATAAATCTTATCCCCTATTTAAACTACTTGGGGGTAGAATTTCCGAAATTCCGAAAACACGTAATTCTTTATTTTTAATCGACAATACAAATACCGATTCTCATTGATATAACTTTAAAAATGACGGACTTTCATACAAACATTCATCCCCCATTTTTACCCACTTGGGGGTAGTTTTTCCAAAATTCCTCAAACACGTAATTCTTTATTTTTAACCGAAAACCTAAATACCAATTTTCATGGATATAACTTGAAAAATGACGGTTTTCATACAAACTTTCACCCCCTTAACCCTCTTAGGGGTGGAATTTGCAATAATCCTTTCTTAGTGTGCGCCTACGTCATAAAAGGAAGCTACTGTGAAAATTTCAAGTTTCTAGCTTCAGTGGCATAGGCTGTGCATTGAAGATCAGTCAGCCAGTCAGTCAGTCAGGACCTGTCAGGACAAGCCTCTTTATATTATAGATTTTCAAAACAAAAACCAACGAAACCTACAACTTTTGTCAACTGACAATTACTTCTGACTTCTCTGAAATAAGAGCGGTAACCTCGTATCTCACTTTATTCTTACTCAAAAATAGACTTTACTGCAGAGAGCTTAGGACTGAAAACTCGCATAAGTTACGAATTTGTGCAGGTTATTGAAATGAAGTCAACAAGATACGAGAAAATTGTATCGTCTATTGCCGCTAACTTAATTATCTGATTGGTATAAGAGTTTGTTGCAGTTATGAAACAGGGCTTGTAGATTTTATTTGTAAAAAAAAAACAAAAAAGTTAAATTTTTAGATACGAGGTTGAGTAAGTAAGGCGACGATATTACCTATCTATTAGAAATGATGTTCCTAGTTTGGTACATATACAAAGAGATTTGTTGAACTAGTCTAGAAAATTTAATAAAAGAGCAATGGCAAACTTCCATACATTAATATTATTGAGAAAAAAAGTTTTTGTACACACATGAAAAAAATATTTTTTAATTAAGGGTCAAATACTGAGCTTGCATGTGCAATAATTATTTTTATTGGAAGCCTAGAAAAAAAGATATTGCGTTTGAAAGTTTTGGAGGTTATGTGTAATGTCACTTCCAAAAATATCTAAAACTGACCACAGAATTGTCGGGAATGTATACGTGTAAAGCTTTTTATTTCTCCCAATGATGCCTGCGACTTCAGGTTTTAAAATCCTGTAGGAACTTTTTGATTATCCGGTATAAAAAGTAGCTGAATGTCCAGGTTTTTAACTAGGTATAACCTACTCGTGCAAAATGACCACGACGCTCCGCTGCGACATCATTGAAGGCCAAAACAATAAGTGTACACTTTCATATGGATGTGCATTTTTAATATGGATGATTCTAGAAGCCTATCGCGTGGTGGCTGTACCTACCTACCTATCAACATTTTGCAAACATATTTTGTAAAATAATGGAATTACAAGCATTTTCTTAAAATAATACTTACCTACCTTTTATTTTTAGGTAAAATACTTACTCGCAATCCTTCATCTTACCTAATAATTGTCTACATTAGGGATTTACATATTAGGTACATAATAATACATTTATGAGTATTTACTTATAGGTCCATGATATGTACATAGTACCTATTTCACAAATACTTGCAATTCTAGAGAAATATGTTTCCAAGGATCAAATAAAACAAGTTTATTTTGTCAATTTTATTAATCTTCAATGTCTCTTATAATTACATCATCAAGAAATTCTGCCTGTGCTGCAATATATTGCTGGTGTCTGGCCCAACCCAAAAACCATACTAAGGTCATGAACTCATGACGTCAGCGCAACAGCCAACGTCGACCAACTAATCATGAACAACAGTATTCTAATATACCTGTCGGGCCTGGAATTTCATTTTCTATCAATATATAAACAAAATTGATAGACTAGGCAGATAATAATTGTGATTGTAAAGAACTATAGCACACAGTTTGTCACATATAACATGCGGCGTGGTACTGCGACAGTTAGGAAAGACAAAACAATATGTAATATTGGCTGTTTGTTTATAGTTTGGCAAAACTACTCATTGCACATCCACCGGGTAATTCATTTCAGGCACACATTAGTATGGCTACGATGACTTGGTCTGGCTTGTTGGCCATCAGTGCCAGCAACTTCTTGCTGCAAATTATCATTCACCCTGGCCATTGCAACATCTCTACAAGCTTCACAAATGATAATAATCATCTTGAGTAATCTGAAAAACAAATATAGATAATTACAGTCAAAATCTGTTATAACAACATCGAAGGGACCATGATTTGTAGGTTACAAAAGGCAGCATTGGTAATCTACAAAGAGCTGGGATTTGTATTTTGTTGTTGTAACCAATGTCGTAGTAAAAAATGGTTTTGATTGTAAATACATATAAGTACTTATATTATGTGTTAAAATAATCTACTAATAAAACAATATTTGATGCAGACTGTGATATGTACATGTAAGCAACTAAGTACCTACTATACTTGTAAATAATGTACAACCATCCAATATGCCAATACACACTTTACCAGACTATTGCCTAAACCCTTCTCATTCGGAGACGAGATCCGTTCCCTGTAGTAACACCCAGTTACAGAGTAAAGTGGTAACTCTCTTATCAAGTTCCAAGGCAGAATATCGGCGCAATGTATTAACGCATATAAGTGTACACAGAATCCGGGAGGGGTCTGGCACGACCTCCCATCTTGGCGGCAGCCAACTTTTCAGTTCACAACTAAATCCAAACAGTGCGGCAAAATCGGAGTCCAAAAGAGAATAGCACAATATCACACAGGGAATTTATTGTCAGAGTCCTTAGGCAGATACGGATCAAACAGAATATGGCAGATAACAGTCCTAGCAGTCCGGGTCAAGCGAAAAATCAGATAAAAAGGAAAAATATCGGATAAACAACGCAAAAATCACCTGTTGTAACACAACAAAAGCTTCCCTCACGTCAAAGTGTCACTGTTAGTAAATCAAGTATCAACGCCATTTTGTCTGAAACATTGCAGCATCTGTGTTGCCATAACCTTTATCTCATTTATTACCATTTTAATACAAGTTTATTTAAATATGCAAGAAGATCACTTAAGTAAACAAAGTTAAATGCAAGAAAAAACAATTCAATTGACTCAAGAAAACGACGGATAAAAAATATTATAATAATGTACCATCTTATATTAGTTATTCTAGCTACTAGCAAACTTCTTTGCTTCTAGGTAGATTATATTTAGTAGAATGGTAACATTGCTAAAAGAGTGCTAGTCATTTAATTTCTTAATTTATTGCATTTTTTTAATTGGCTTCAAATAATCTAAGTGATAGTTTGATAAAATATAAATAATTAGGAGAATTACTTCCATATATACGTCATTTCTGTACATTCCAGATTAACTCAATACTATTTTCGCCATTGCTCTTTCATAAAGTACAAATATTTTTAAGAAAATTTCGCTGAAATATCGATATCAAAAACGATATCGATATTTTTTTTTAAATATCGATACGATATATATCGATACTTTTTGGCACTTTCTGCATCCCTATTGTGGATGGGCAACTGGCTATTCTCAGATAAAGCATCACTCTTCTTCGTCGCATTATACAAAGATTAATAAACGTATCTTTCTTTCTTTCTTTCTTCTTTCTTTATTACCTGTGGTACCTAAATTAGGTACCACAGGTAGGTAGGAGTTAGGTAACCTAACTCAAAACCTAATTTTTTGTGGTCTGTGCTTGAATCTCAAATCTGTCAAACACTGTGTCAAATGCATGGTCAAATCATGAACCTATAGAAGAGGACTTGGCATAATGTCCTATAGAAAATAGTGGATCGGAAAATAGCTTAAGCTTATCAAAATTTTCATAAGTGTGTAAGAGACAACACTACATTGTTAAACGTAACAATAAAACAGATCGTGGCAGAAATTTTATTGCAACTTCCCTTAAGATGGCGTCCCTAAAATGTATACATGAACACACGCACAACTTGAGACATCACAATGAACACGCGCCATTTTATGTTACAGGATTGTGCGTGTGTGAGTGTATTTTTGGCACGTTTTTAAGGTAGGTATGCCTACTCTACTTATTATTATTATCTCTATGGGTCAAATGCATATTTTTCGCATAGAGATAATAATAATAAATAGAGTTGGCATAACTACCTTAAAAACGTGCCAAAAATACACTCACACACGCACAATCCTGTAACATAAAATGGCGCGTGTTCATTGTGACGTCTCAAGTTGTGCGTGTGTGAGTGTTCATGTATACATTTTAGGGAGGCCATCTTAAGTCACGAGTCTGCCGCAAACTGTTTTACTAATTTCTATAGGAATGCAATTATGCCAACTCTATTTATTATTATTATCTCTATGGTAGTAACTAATACCTAATCTGTGGTGGTCAATACTCAATTGTCATTTGTCAAATACTAAAAAACGTTAAAATGTGTGCTTGTTTTTAATTTTTGGTTTGTAAAGTAAAATAATTATTATCAGTATGTCTCAACAGGAGATTTCTTGCGGCTTAGAATATATAATCGCACCTGACTTACAGGCATGTCTATCTGAAGCGTTGCAAGTAGATTATTCATTTATCGTTTTACCGATTGTTCATCCACGTTTCCGCCGATCGTGTTTACCGTCCGGCGGCACGATGGGTGGCTTTACCAGATCGGATATGATTCTATCACCACAAGACTGGAACAGCAGAATCGTGGGAAGGTTATCGCATTATTTGGATCCTGATTCGGAGTCTCCCGGTGTCCGCCAACGTCATGAGGATTGTCTGAATGAAGAACTGGCGTATTGTCGAGGACTGGGGCTGCCCGCCGTTATGTTGACTTTGCATTCAAGAAACGTCAGTAACTTAGCTAGGAATTTACATACGTACCTGGAGTCGAGGTGTGTACATTTTTGTGATATTACACATGATACATTATTTTACTTGAACATGACATTAAAAAAAACTGACACAATGGCGGTGATAATTGCAACTTACTTTGTACCCGGTGATAAAATGTCACTTTAACTATACTTACCTGTTTTATAGCCACCACCCATCACTCATTTGGGCGTGTGTGCCAATGGTTTGCCAAAGATCAATGAGGGCAGATGGGTCTGAAGAAAATGACAATGATGTGGCATGGAATGAGCCTTGGCACTGGTGGACTAAGTTCCATGAGTGCATGGATTGGGATAAGCGAGTGGGAGTTGTTGTGGAAATACCAGCTGACCTGCCTTCACAGGATGTACTAAAACGGTGGCTTGGTGAACCAATTAGGGCTATCATTGTACCTACTTCTCTCTTCCATAACAACAAGAAAGGGTTGGTATTTGATTTTTTCTATTTTAGCTAAGTTGAAGTTTTTTTTATTTTGTATTACCATATATTGGAACTGGAAATTATTAAATTTTTTTACTTATTTTATTGAAAGTTTATGGTACTCATTAATATATATATAGCTGTTCGTTCTGATTCACTGACTCATTCATCGCCTCTCCTGTAAAATTTTGTATGAAAAATTTTTTTTTCACAAATGGTTTCGTATAGAGGACAAAAATTCATTAAGAGGAAAAATATGGAGAGAGCTGATGATTGAGGATTTCGGAGACGAGCGACGGGCACGCTTAAGGTATTGAAGATAGGTGGGAGGTGCTCGAGCAAATGTCACTTGAAACGTCATCCAATTGGCAGTCAGCTGAAAAAAAATTCAAAATGGCGAAAAAAAGATGGCCGCCATACAAATTTCGTCGGTCTCCATCTCGGAGGGTATAAAAGATGGAAGAGTGGTTTCTTCGCAAAAGATGATGAGGATCCAAAGGTCTACTTGATGAATTGAAAAAAAATTCAAAATGGCGGAATTTATTTTTCCATAGAAAATGTATGGCGAATATTGAAGAGACTACAAGTTGTGAACTATGCAAGGCTTTAATGCGGTTTTTTGAGAACTCTCAAAGAACAATATAGGAAGACATGATGATTGAGGGTTTGGAAGTTGGTTGAGGAGCCCGGGCAGGGTATTGAAGATAGGTAGGAGGTGCTCAAACAAAAAATACTCGAAACATCATCCAATTGGCAGTGAGCTGAAAAAAAGTCCAAATGGTGGCCATACAAACATCGGTGTCTATCTCACCAAGTATAAAAGATGGAAGAGTGGTTTTTGCCAAAAGATGATTAAGACCTTAAGTTCTACTTGATGAGCAGAATGATTCGAAGAAAAAATATGGAGAGTGATAATGATCGAGGATTAGGAATATGGGAGAGATAGGTGGAGGCTGCTCAAACCAAAATACCCGAAAGCGAAACCTCGCGGTCCGCTTGCGGGCCGCGCACCCACGCGCCCTACTAGTTATAATATAAAATAGACAGGAGATTGTAAATCAACCTAAAAAGTCTAAGGGCCTGTTTCACCAGCTTCTGATAAGTATCAGATAGCTATCTACAACTTTTGTCTTTGTCGCTTGACATAAAGTAAGAAAGTGACAAAACTTGCGTTTAGGCTATCCAACACTTATCAGAAGGTGGTGAAACAGACCATAATTCTTTTAAATCTAACTAGCGGACCCGGCAGACGTCGTCCTGCCCGCTATTAGCGCCACCTACCAGGTCCAATTTTTCTACTTATAAACCTTCCTCTTGAATAACTCTATCTATTAAAAAAACCGCATCAAAATCTGTTGCGTAGTTTTAAAGATTTAAGCATACATAGGGACATAGGGATATAGGGACAGAGAAAGCGACTTTGTTTTATACTATGTAGTGATGATAGGGACATACTTGTCAATTGACAGAAAAAAGTTACATATTAAAATAAAAGTGATATCATCCCCATTTAGCATCATTCAGACCTATTTTATTCAAGTAATCTATACTAATATAATAAAGCGGAAGAGTTTGTTTGTTTGAATGCGCTAATCTCAGGAACTACTGGACCGATTTCAAAAATTCTTTCACAGTTGGATATGTACATGATCCCTGAGTGCTATAGGCTATATATTATGTACCATGGGCGAAGCCGGGGCGGACCGCTAGTTATTAATAAAAGTTAAAGATTTGTATAATCTGTTTCCAGGTACCCTGTTTTATCGAGAGCACACCAGCAAGTTGTTGTGAGCATGGTGCAACATGATGCACAAGTGATTGTCAGAGGGGCAAGGCGTTCAAATATTGAGAACTATTTGCAATATCTGTATAGGTTATGGAAGAGAAGACCGTATGTTGCTGATGATCCTATGCTAGCTTATGCTAGAGGGTTAGTATTACTTCTGACATTAAAAATATAGAAATGATACTCATCCAACTAGGTTATAATGTAAAACCCAAAACATTATTCGATTTTCAACTACTGTGGAAGCATAATAGTTGAAATTGTTTATTTGCATGCATCAAAATTATTCTATTAATATTTTATTAATTTATTCGTCTCATTTTTTCAGATGGGAAGATTATCTACAAATACCTCTGCAGCCATTAGCCGACAATTTAGACACTCACACATACAATGTTTTTGAAAAAGATCCCATCAAGTATGACCAGTACCAAAAAGCGATTGCTCAAGCATTGACTGACATTCAAAAGAAAAGAAAAGAGGATAACACTAATGTTAGTAGCCAATTGAACATAATATTTACTAAATCTAAAAATATTGAGTTTAAATGGTAGCACTCATCATGCCCTTTCACTCGCACACTTGTGTACTGCATGCAAAAATATAATCACTTATGCTATGTACAGACTGATGAAAGGTAACATGCAATGTGACGTGAAAGGAGCATTTCATCAGTTAGGATGCAGCGCACGCACAAACCAAACATGTCCTACTTCAGTCTGCTGAGAAAATTAAAAAAAATAATTAGGTAATTAATTTTTGTAAAAATGTTCATTTTGTGGATTCTATAAAATTTCTCGTGTTCTGGACGCCTCGTAACCTGTATCCATACCTGGTTCAGTTCGTGTTCGCGCGCGTCTCTACATAACCCATCCACACTGGCGCTCTTAACACACTGCGCGCCCCTTTGTGTTCGTCCGAAAAACCGACTTTCGGATTGCTCCGCGCGAATGTAATGCTCGTAGTATGCGCATGAAAAGCACAGTTCGCGCGCGCAAAGTTTCCATACAATGAGAATAGGGTATTCTACTGTGTTTGAAAAAGCACTTCAAAATGTTGTTTTTGTTAATAAAAAGCCACAAAAAATATATTTCGGCAAAATAAACACGCGTTCATGCCATAAAATTAAATTAAATTTTAAACATTTTTTAATGCCGCGAAAACGCTGTCAGCCAATAAGTCAGCCATTTCATGACGTAACAATGATATACAAGAAGGTTATAAATGTATTCTATATAACACTGGAGTTTGCGGCTTAAATATTGTAGTGAAGATAAAGTCATTCACCTGGGCTACTTTTTCTTTATTACTAATATTTTTTGGACGATATATCGATAGTTTGATATCGAAATGTAGATACAAAAAGCTGTGATAAAGCTGTGATAGCCTAATGGCTAGGACGACCGACTTCTAATCGGAGGTCGTGGGTTCGATCCCGGGCACGCACCTCTAACTTTTCGGAGTTATGTGCGTTTTAAGAATTTAAATATCACTTGCTTTAACGGTGAAGGAAAACATTGTGAGGAAACCTGCATGCCTGAGAGTTCTCCATAACGTTCTCAAAGGTGTGTGAAGTCTACCAATCCGCTTGGCCAGCGTGGTGGACTATGGCCAAGGCCCTCTCACTCTGAGAGGAGATCCGTGCTCTGTAGTGAGCCGGTAATGGGTTGATCATGATGATGATGATGATACCTCTGTGGTAATAAATAGGTACATTCGCTAGTGAAAAATAAATTAAGAAATTTGATAAAAATAAAAATTTATATTGAAATATACTTAAATATTCTGATTTTGAGTCATAAAAGCACATTATTTTTTTATTAAATTAAAATTAAAAGTCGTAATCGTTAATCTGTATATCACGTAACCTTGAACACGAGCCGCCTTGTTTTGACGTCATAATGATAGTTAATACTAATCATTAATCTATGGTCATATAGACAAAAACCATAAAGTTCATTGTACTCTGAAGCAACAACTTTTGCATGTAACCCAGACTTCTGTTCTGCCGAATTCCAGAATGTTAAAACATCTTTGTAAACATCATTAGTTGTCTGTCAAGTCGGCTTACGGATGAATATTTTACGTGATAACGTCATTTAAAAATATTGGTATAAGGCCCTGTTTCACCACCATCTGATAAGTGTCGGATAGCTTATTCACAACTATAGTCCTTGTCACTTGACATAAGTAAGGAAGTGACAAAACTTACGTTTAGGCTATCCCGACACTTATCAGAAGCACTACCTTCTGATAAGTGTCGGGAACAGGCCATATTGTACCTTATTTTAATAAAATAATTACTAAGAACTATAACCTAACACATATATATATATTTATAATTTAATTTGTTTGATAAAGATACTGGACTATAATATAACTGTGTAATCATTTTTGAAGTGACTTACGATTTTTTAAATAAAGCTGATATATCGAAATATCGATATTTTTTTCGGTATATCGAACTCCGATATCGATATATTTAAAAATATAGATATATCGAAAATATTTATTTATATAATACTATATTAAAAAATATCAACAGTCCTTTTTTGTTTGGAGCTTAGATTCCATAGGTTCTATCTTTCTTGTATGACCACAGATTAATATTAGTTTTTGCTTATATGACCACAGATTAATATTAGTATTTTCTATCATTATGACGTCACAACAAGGCGGCTCGTGTTTTAGGTCACGTGATATACAGATGGGAAATTACGACTTTTAATTTTAATTTAATAAAATAATCATGTGCTTTTATGACTCAAAATCAGAATATTTAAGTATATTTCTACATAAATTTTTATTTTTATCAAATTTCATAATTTATTTTTCACTAACGAAAGTACCCTATTGTGTTACATTACATATGTATGTATGTAATGATACATTGCGCTAATTTGGATGGTAAATTCTTTCATTTCATGTTACATTGCATGTTACCTTTCATCAGTCTGTATCCGGCTTTAGAATGCCTTGAGTTTCGACACATTTATGATTTTGTTCATATTAATAATACAAATGTACAAACTACAAACCTTGTCTTTTTTTTATATTGTTTCATTTGTCTACTTTGTTGTTTAGTTTTGTCACATTTCGAGTATAATTTCAATTTATTTATTGTATTTCATTTAAATATTAGTTAATCTATATGTACAATATAAATCATTACCATCCTTCTTTGGCAGTGAGATTTATGTAGGTAATATGAATTTTTGCTGACCGCCAAATACATTGTAATTTATTACAAGTACAATCCGTCATTTTCGATTTGTATTTTTACTGGCTCACATTATATTGCAATTGTTATATACTTACATGAAATTAATTTTGCAATATTAATGATTGATGAATACAAATAAATTTAAATTTTATTTAGTTAAATTTTTTCAGAGTGAAAGCAACACCGAAATAATCGATACTAGTACAAAAGAACCATCTGAAACTGGACAGGGTGATAATAAAACAAAAGAATCTGAAAAAGCAATCACTGTGATGGTGTTGGGTGCTGGACGGGGCCCTCTGGTGAGAGCCACACTAAATGCAGCAGATATCACCAACAGTAATGTGAAAGTAAGTATTTATATGAACTTACTAGCATCTGCTCGCGGCTTCGCCCGCGTGGATTTCGGTTTTAAACAAATCCCGAGGGAATCGTGCATTTCCGGTTCCCGTTCCCGCTCCCTTTTCCAACCTTTATACTGACTTTCAAGGAAATTTCCTATAGTAATCTACCTATAGCTGTAGCTATAGATTTCGGGTTTTTCAAAATCCCGTGGGAACTGTGCATTTTTCCAGGATAAAAAGTAGCCTATGTGTTGCCAATGCATGCAACACAGCAAACTATTGCAATAATGTGTTATGTGAGCGTGATTTACCTAAGAACAGTCAACACCCTCTATGGCATTTTTGGAAGTTTATATCTATTTTAGTCCCACAGGAATACTTTTCCGGGATAAAAAGCCTATGTAATATATATAAGTAGCCTATGTGTTAAGTCAGGGCATAATCTATCTCCATTCAAAATTTCAGCCAAATCGGTTCAGTAGTTGCGGCGGAGAAGAGGAACAAACATACATACACACACACACACACTTTCGCCTTTATAATATTAGTGTGATATCTTACTAGATGATGCCCGCTACTTCGTCCGCGTGGATTTTTTAAAATCCTGTGGGAATTCTGCTTTTCCGGAATAAAGGTTGCCCATGTCAATTACTGGGATGCAAGCTACCTCTGTACCAAATTTTGTATAAATCGGTTCAACGGATGAACCTGTGGTAACTCTTCTAGAATAAAAAGTAGCCTATGTATGACAGACGGACACACTTTCTCATTTATAATAATATTAGTATGGATTTCAACATAAGTGAGACAATACTAATATATTTAAAACTCCCCCTCCTACCTTACGCTACGCTACGCGTGGGAAAACACACAGACACGTCAAACTTAATATAACACCCCGTCTTTTTTGCGTCAGGGGTTAAAAATCAAAACTAGTATTTTTTTTAAAATCTTTATGTGGTGCCATTGTTAAACATGGTAACGCGACGATGAACTCTCTTCGTAGGTGCTTCTCTCCTGCAAGTACGCCTAAGTAGTATAACGCATAATGTTGTCCTTTTCCCGCTCGATTTACGTTTATTTTGCCCTTATCAGTAGTGTTCGCTTGTATGACGTGTCGCGGGCGTGACGGCGCGGTCTAACTTAAATCGTCCCTTGGGTGTCTGTTTAAGGGTCGAGGCATACTAGCACACAGTTCAAGTGTATCAAAGCGTCGAGCAAAAAATGTTTATGGCATATTGGCACTTATCTCTACAAAATAAGGCACTACAAGTTCGTACTAATGGGTTCGTCGTACGTCTTTTTGACGTGATAACGTCTTATAAATCGATGAACGCCAGCTACACGCACGAGAAAGCAGGACTCATTGTCATGCACCGCGTGTAAGCGAGAACGCGGAACAAGCAATAGAAAAGGCACGATCGGATGGTATAGCCCAGCGTGCAAACGATAGCGCGGAACAAGCGATAGAGAGGCAATGTTCTCTTATGACGTTATCACGTAAAATTATCGTCCGTTTACCGACTTTACAGACAACCAATTTTTTATAAAAATTTATGCTTTGTATTTTAGAGATAGGTGCCCTATATACCGTGAAATTTTTTGCATTCGCTTCGATTCTGTGCTAGTATGCCCTAAACCTTCCGTGGAATTTTTCTCAAGGTAGTGGCGGTGGAGAAGAACCCATGTGCGGTGGTGGTGCTCACTGCGCAAGCGCGGGAGGTGTGGCGCGACCGTGACGTCACCGTCATCGCGGCCGACATGAGACAAATCAACCTATCGCCTAAAGCCGACATTATAGTTTCCGAACTATTAGGTCAGTTATTTCATTTTCATATTTTTAACCGACTTCATAACAAGTATAAATTAAAAATTTAAAAAACCTCCGACATTCGCCATTTTGTGGTGGCGGCCATCTTGGATTTGCATAGTGCTATTCTACTAGTCAAGGCCTTTCATATGATACCCATATTAAGGGAGTTGTGAAAAAATATGTAATCCGCCATTTTGTAGCGGCGGCCATGTTGAATCGATTTTCATCAAACATAGCTAACAACACTCGACTAATTCACCTTTCAAACAAAGAAAAACCGCATTCAAATCGGTTTACCCGTTTGAGCGCTACAGGGGAACAGACAGACACACGCACGCACGCACGCACGCACGCACGCACGCACGCACGCACGCACGCACGCACGCACGCACGCACGCACGCACACACACACACACACACACACACACACACACACAAGGAGAAGGTTCTCACTTCATAGACATTATACTAATCTAGTGGCACTGGTCTGCAAAGAGCGAACTCACTTTTTTTTTCTTTTTTTTTTTGCAATAAAATGTATTCCAGGGTCATGGGGGGACAACGAGCTGTCGCCCGAGTGCCTGGACGGCGCGGCGGGGCTGCTGCGGCGCGGCGGCGTGTCCATCCCGCGCTCGTACAGCTCGCACGTGGCGCCGATCGCGTCCGCGCGGCTGTGGGCGGCGGCGCGCGCGGCCACGCTCGGCAGCGCGCAGCGCGCCGACCGGAACCTCGAGACGCTGTGGGTCGTCTACATGCAGAACAAACACGACATCGGCGACGTTCAAGTTAGTAATCCCTCTGTGTCTCTTCATTATGTATTCATAATCTTAGGGTCGGGGCAAACTAGCACGGAGTCGAAGCGCATCGAATCGTCGAGCAAAAAATATTCATGGCACACAAGGCAATGCAGTAAAAATAAAAAATCGGCCAAGTGCGAGTATTCTATAATAAAATTCCACAAGCAACCTTAGACTTACTTGCCTTTACACAAGTTTAAGAACTCTATTAAAAGTATGCTCAAAAGAAGCATAATTATGTAATATGCTTCTTTTGAGCATACTTCTTAGTAGTAGTAGAGTAGCTTCCTTTTATAATTTAGGCGCACACTAAGAAAGGATATTTGGAAATTCTACTCCTAAAGGGGTTAAATAGGGGACGAAATTTTGTATGAGAGTCTGTCATTTATCAAGTTACATTCATGAAAATTGGTATTTGGGCTTTCGATAAAAAATAAAAAATATGAATTTCAGGATTTTTGAAAATTCTATCCGCAAGTGGGTTAAGTAGGGGATGAAAGTTTAAATGAGACCCTGTCCCGTTTTCATGATTTATCGAGTTATATCCATGAAAATTGGTATTTAGGTTTCCGGTTAAAAATTAAAAATTACATGTTGAAGGGATTTTGGAAAAACTATCCCTAAGTTGGTACAATGGGAGATGGAAGTTTGTATGAGATTAAGAATTCACGCAAGTGAAGTCGCGAGCATCTCAGTAAGTAACGTACCTACAGAGCTGGTTCTGGTCTTAAATTGTAGCAATTTTGTCCTACTTTAAAGACACTCTGAAAAGGTAGTGTCAAGAACTAGTCCTTTTGGGTTATAATCGCCAAAATCACCGAAATTTTCGCGGTTTTTTAGATTTTTGACAAAGTTGCGTTCGTCGCTCGAGGTCACAAACTTGGATTAATCATTGGGCCAACATCATAAATAAGTCTGCAAAAAATCAGAACTACCCTATTTAACGCAAGGTCGGATTACTAAAGTTACTGGACTATATTCTACTCCAATGAGCTCTAAACGATACCCCACAATTTAGGGTAAGAAAAAGTCAAGTTGTCACTTGATATAAAGTAAGAAAGTGACAATAGTTACGTTTAGGCTATCCAACTCTTATCAGAAGGTGGTGAAGCAGGCCCTTAAGCATACAATGTGGCATACTATTCCTATCTCTTTCACAATGCTCCCTGCGGAAAAGTATAGCAGTATTTTCAAACTTGGTTAATTTTTCATGCTTTATATTTTCATTTTTAGCGAGTCTTCACCTTCGAACATCCCGCGAAAGGTGTGAAAGATCACGAAGGGAAAGACTTGTCGGATTACAGAGGACTGCCGCTGACCGATAACAGAAGGTCCACAACTCTCAGTTGGGACGTCCAACAAGACAACGTCATGCACGGTTTCGGCGGATACTTCGACTGTTTGCTGTACGGCGAGGAGATGCTGAGCATAGTACCGTCCACGCACAGCCCGGGCATGATATCGTGGTTTCCGGTTTTTATACCCATAAAGGTAATTTTTTTTTCTCGTTCAGATTTTATCCAAAAAATTGAAATTTGTGGTTATCCCAGTGCTATAATTGCAATTGGTTGTGATGGGCTTATTTTTACATTTTATCATTTTATCTCTTTTATGATAAGAGGATGCTCGAGGATGCTCCCAAAAGAGATAAAATGTAAAAATAAACCTTATTTCAATGCCATAAGATTCTATTTTAAATGCGATTAAAATTTGCTCTGCTCTCCGCGCCGGTCTATCTGAACGGTCCCTTTATGGTATACTGCAATTTGAGTTTTAGATAGCGAGTGAGCGCCAGACTTAAAATTTTTAATCGAGCGAGCCTCCTGTATTAAATATTTTGCATAAGTTAATGCCAAAGACACACTTTTAACTCTTCACTGCGGTTTTTGATGTGTTTCTGATACAAAATACATATCAACATGAATTTGAGTTTACTCAACACCGTTGCGTTCTATAAAGTTCTAGATATTATTACCTATGCTTTCGGTCGTAAAATGTTCGTGAAAAATAAGTTCTCATCTACATACGTTAGCGAACATATTTTCAGTGAGAGCCAATGTAATCAGGTAGCGATGCCGCGCAGTTTTCTTTAATTGTAAAAATACAATAATTTCTAGTGGTGAGAATTTTTTTTGCAAAAACACAATACAATGTATTTTGTATTAGAAAACGAATATCCAGCTATATTCGACCCTCGTTTTCAGCTCTCTCACAGATCCACCTTAACAAACCTTTTTATTATTGTTACAGACACCTCTGCGAGTCCAAAAAGGCGATACAATAACAGCAACGTTTTGGCGTTGCATGAACCCACGTAAAGTTTGGTACGAGTGGCTCGTTGAAGTCGGCAACCGCGCCACTCCCCTGCACAACCCCAACGGCCGCAGTTCAGAAATGTTACTGTGATTCATTTGAAAAATGGATTCTGTATATTACGGAAACAATAATAAAAACATTTATAATAGGTATTAAGAATTTTTATTTTATTGCACTATAAATCACCTTTGTTATAATATAATTTTTTTTACTTATTAAATCTAAACATGATGTCCTACTTACTTATACAATCTGTTTTTCATTGGTTGTCTTAAAAGGTGAATAAATCGAAAAATCTTCTCGGAGAAACGCGTAAGTGACGTTCTTTCCCGACGCATTAGACGTTCTTGTATTTGAATTTTCACTTGAATCATGACTTTCACTTAACTTCATTGTTAGTTCACGGTAAGAACGTCCTATGTGCCGTGCAAAGCGCGTCGCTTACGCGTTTTTGAATGGATTTGTGTACCTTATAAGACAACTCAGAAAAACAGACTATAGTTGAATACAGAAACATCTACATATTTGTGATTAAGAGCAGTTCTACTTAGCATTTGCCTCTATGCCATTTGCATTTGCCGTGAAAGTAAAACAATGACGCTCTCTCTTGCCATTGCGTGAGAATTAAATCATTTGTCTTCGTAATATGTATGTCAACAGTCACCTAATAAGCGACTCTTTGTAAGTGACTCTCCCTAGGCAGTCAGAATAAATTAAGACTGTAAAATTACTAGATGAATGAAGTTGGAGTTAACAACATCACAACTGCCGAACGATGGTATAGCTTCAAACGACGTATATACGTCAAACAAATATTCGCCTCTGAATATAACCGCAAGACGCGTCGCAACAGCATATTTTAGATATGCAGGGCGATTCAGAACACTTCGATTCGGTTTCGGTTTCGACAACTACCCTGTCGATACGGTTATTCTGAATTGAAAATACATCTTATCGTACAATAACTTACCGAATCGATCGATAGTTACGTTATCGAAGTGTTTTGAATTACTTACCGTACGATAAGATGTATTTTTAATTCAGAATAACCGTATCGACAGGGTAGTTGTCGAAACCGAAACCGAATCGAAGTGTTCTGAATCGCCCTGCAGGTGGAGGACAGAAAGAGATGGAGCTAGCACGAACCTGTGCGAGTTCGCTCTCGCACCTCAGCTCAGAGACAAATATTAATTATTAATTTTGAAGGAGCACAAATATACAATAAATTACCAACAGAAATAAAAAATATAGCGAAGATCAACATTTTTAAAAAAATACTAAAATATTTCATTATTCATAATATCTGATTTCTGAGTCCGGCCCAGGAAACTTACACACATTGTAAGTTACATTGTTTTTTTTCTACCCACTTGTACATATTTTACGATTGTGTTACTCATCGCTGTGCCAAGTATAGTCTGTTTCAATAGAGTTGAGCTAAAATGTAAACTAACACACCTTTTTGCTAAAAAACTACAGAATGGATTGAAATGAAACTTGGCACGATTTAAGTTTATACTACAAACTTAAATCGTGCCAAGTTTCATTTCAATTCATTATGTAGTTTTTTAGCAAAAAGGTGTGTTAGTTTACATTTTAGCTCAACTTTATTGAAACGGACTATATATTATTGTTAAGTTTATACTACTGATAAGTTCTCATTAAGTGAAATTTGTAAATTTCTTTTGAGAATAATTTCTTTAACCACAATTATTGTTTGGCCGTTGGCGTCAACTATACATTCTGTTGTACTAGAACTGTACACTGCATCCAAAACAGAGGCTTTACAGTAGTATGCTTGCAGTCCATTTGGCGTTTGGATCACTCTTTAGTATTAAAATAGGTTTCGCTGTTCAATCATTAGAGACTAGACTTTGGTAAGTGGAACAATATTCATTTCTCTGTGGAAATCATCGATATGTTGGTCCCATCTCTTCTCAAAATATATTGCTGAAATAAAAGAAGTATTTAAAATATTAATCATATTTTCAACAATAAGGAATGACCACGTCCAATCTGAACTAAGCAATATTACATGTCTAACATCTCTAATCTTTATCAGGTGTTGATCCAACCTGTCTTAAGTTCAGTTCTGTTTGTGAGTGTTAAGTGTGAGTCAAGAAGTGCAAGTCAACATACTGAGGGCTCCATATCTTTTGAAGGGAATAATATATAAATAGCTACTTGATAAATTATTCAACCACCTCAAAAACTTTGTTGTTTACAACTACATTTTATTTTTACTGTAATATTGTGGCCGATTCTGTTGTACACAATCTCTAAATCTAAACTAAAATGACAGGCCTAAATATATTCCTATCTCTATCACAATGCTCCCTGCAGAAAAGGATAGCACTATTTTTAAACCTGTCAATTTAGTTTAAGTTTAGAGATTGTGTACAACAGAATCGGCCACATTGACATATTACAGTAAAAATAATAATCTTATTGTTTTAGATTTTTCACTATGCGAACATCAAGATAAGGAGGGGGAATAGTATTTTATAAAAACTTTTCCACGATAACACTGCAATACAACTCTTGAGTTTGCTATTGCAAGAGATATCTCCAACCTTAATTGAACTGCCTAGTTTGCCGCTTCAAGCAACTTCACATATGCATACAACTAAATCAGGAATACCTTAGTCATATTTACACAATCAATATAATTATTACATTCAAGAAAGCCTGGTTCCAAGGGAAGCTAAGTGGACATAGCCCATCAGAAAACTATTTTACCTTGTAAAAACTTAGCATTATTCCCAGTTTGAACTGCCCAGGGAAGATAATACTTTAAATAAAGTTGTCTATGTTTTGGCTTAAGTCTTGCTGCTCCCATTATGCCTCCACCAATGCACATAGGAAGTTTTGTTTGAATTCCTTCCACCCATTTTATGGAAACCTAAAAAATATAGGAGAGAACTAAAAACAGCTGCCAAATACCAGATTGAAGCACCTGCATTAGATTGAAGCGCCAGAAGTGCTGGTCAACTTAAATTAAGAGCATCGGCACAAGGATTCCTGTTTATTCTACAAGATGTTTCAGGGTTGTGCTCAAGAACTATTTGACTTAGTTCATTGTCACCCTACTTCTATTAAACCGCAAGGCATTGTACTAATGCATACTGACAGACCAGAGGACAATTTGGATTTGTCTCTCAATAAGTTCAAGGTTTTTGTAAAACGAAAATTAATTGAAAAATCTTATTATAGCGTAAAAGATTTTCTTAATGACAAAAAACCATGGACATAGATTGCTCTAAAAGCCATGAGTTCAAATCATTTACAAATTAGAGATATTGTGAAATGGTGATAATAAAAAAAAAACCCCTGGCTGAGTTTGTTGTGGGCTCTTCTCAGACCAGGGCGCGTTTGGAACCCTCGTAGTTTTAGTTTTAAGTTTCCGTAGTAATTATCACCATTACATCACTTTCATGTAGGTACTTTATAATATATTGACGTTCAAAAAGTGTACAGTGTACCTACTTTGAATAAATGAAATTTGAATTTGTGCCTTGCGGTTTATTGGTGTACTGCTGAATGGTTAACATCCACAGATGTGCGCAAAGCTCTATGCTTCTTAGTTCTTAATTTAAAAATTAAATTTGAAATGCAAGTGTAGTGAGAGGGTGCAGTGTATAGCAAAACATGATGTACCATACAGACTTTTCAGGTTAGGTGGAAGTTTGTTGTTCCTTTTGTATAGATTAAACATCATTCAATAAATAATAAAACAGTACTGTAAAAAAACAGACTTACTTCACCTAACATGGTAGTCTTCATGAATAATGTTGCATGAACTAAGTCATGGACCTCCCTATATCTTTGCATAACATAAGCTAAATCAGGATCAGCTATAAACTGGACTGGCAAACGCGAATCTGCAGTTATATTATTGTCTTTCATAAAATCTGCATAAACGCGACCAACTGATCTTTCAGGCATCTTGGAAAGTGTCTTGAGGCAAACTGTGTTTGAATTTATACGTGGCATTTCATGTAATATACTGGCTCCTTCAGGGCTCTCCAGCATTTTTTCCCTCATATATTTAAGGGACTTATCTCCTGTTACCTCTCCTAAGCACGCGATCATGTCACCTCTGTGTGGATCTAAAAGAGCAACAGCTGCTGAGCCGACGGTTAATATGGTTTTTTGGAACAAATTGGTAGGTATATAATTTTTCTTCAATTCTTCTTGAAAACATAGGTTTTTTCCAGTGCTACTAAATCTTCTAATAAACGTACAAGGCCGCATTCTACCAACAAAATAGGAATACAGTTTCATCTCATTAAGTTCTTGATGATGATCAATCACAATCTTCAATTCAGTACTCACAAAACCTCAAAAACTTTGGTTTGAGTCTTTTGCGCTGGCATAACCTTTTTGAGTTGACTGACTGATCTCGAGGGAGAAAGTAGTTTATTCCTTGCTGAGAAGCCCTATATTCAATGTACTCTGTGATTGATAGCTATTTGTATTTTGTGATTCAGCGTTCGAACTTCGAGGGGTGAATTATTTTTATTTTGTAAGTTTTGTTTTGATTTGTAAAACAAAATATCCAGAACACACTACACAGATTATGTAAGCGACTCGACCGTTAGAGGTATTTTTGTTCTGTGGACTCGACTTTGCTATGCAGCGACATCTATCCATAGACATAATAATAATTATACACGGTGAAAATTTTATCGTCTTCCACAAGCAAACCAGTTAATGTATCCAGTGCCTAATATCTATTAGTGTAATAATAATATAAAATAAAGAACATTTGAATGACTAATATTAAAAAAAAATAAACAAAAACGCATTATTTAAAAACACCCTATGGCTAACATAATACTACAGACCGCGGCGCGGCGACTCCTGATCTTTGAGGTCATTCACAGGGACATTCATACCTTATAATAAAAACCTTCCCTTAGAACCTACCTACTTTTTAAGGTGAACGCACACTTATCCGAGCCGAACGCGCCGAACGAATCGAAGTCAAGGAGGCCTCGCATACATCCGCACCAGAAGAATCGACCGCGTCGAATGAATCGACCGAAAAGAATCACTCATTGTTTTAAACAATGAAGAAATAGTACTCGCGCGTTGCTCTGTCGTACGCAACTGATAGAATGCGAGCGCATCGGTCGAGTCGACCGCATAAGCCGCGCCGAATCTGATGACGTCATCCGATTTCATCTAGGATTTCTGTTCTTTCAGATTCGGACGATCCCACGCGGAGAAGTGTGCGAGGTTTTTTGAGATTTCATATACAGAATTCTAAAATTCGTTTCGTTCGACTCGTTTGACGCGTTCGGCTCAGACAAGTGTGCGTTCACCTTTACGGGCTTAGGACCGTCAGAAACAATTTATAATTTATTTTTCAATTTCATGTTATTAAGCGGCCGTCAGATGTCCCGACCAACTTTTCCGACAAAACAGTAACACATGTTTGCCTGATTTGGTTACATAACTTGTGAATAATATCAATGCCAGCATCTCCTAAAGCTTTTAGAATTTCTGCTGATATTTCTAAGTAACAATCTACTACTAGTAGTATTTAATTATTTTTTTGAGTTTTTTTTCATTAAGTTTGCCAAAAATTTTACGTCTTTGTTTTATTTTTAAAACGCTATAAATTGGTTTTTAATCCTGTAGTGGCTAACATTGCTTTATTGTAACCACTTTACTTAGGTACGGTGATTTTAAATCTCTCGCGGTTTTCTTATCCCTTGGTGGGTAGGATACCCACAGCGTAGGTTCGATCTCAGGCACACACCACTAACTTTTCGGAGTTATGTGCGTTTTAAGTAATTAAATATCTTTTGCTTTAATGGTGAAGGAAAACATCGTAAGGAAACCTGCATGCCATAAATCAGTAGATTTGGTCGGGACGTCTAGCGAACATTTTATACAGGGGGCGGGGCATATTACATCACAAAGAACACCGCGTGCGCATCGTTGGCTATCGGTTTCCATCAAAGAAAAGCGCGAGCGTCGACATTGGTTGACGGTCCACGTGGACTTTTACAAAATACGCTTCGCTATTGGTTGGCTATAATTTCACTTGTATGATAAATCTTTCCTTGAACTTGTATCCAAGTTCAATGGCTTGACCTAGTTTCTAAAACATTAAACAGGCTGTTTCATAAATGCTTTAAATTTTAATAATTTTTTATCACTAATATGTGTATTGTCCGGAACTAATTTTGAATATTACCTAAAGATTTCTTACATCGGATACCTTACTGGGGCCGCTCTTGATCGACGAAGCTAAAGTCACCGTGTATATCTCTATGCATCTATCAGATGCTTGTACAAGCATATATTTAATTAAGGTGAAATTAAAATAGATGTCGCCGGTAAAACTAGAGTAGTACCCTTAGGTACCATAGTTGAAAAAGTGACTTCATTGGTCTGTGGTGACTTCCCAGCCATTGAGAAATTAATAATATGGAGGCGCCATACCTACTTTAAAAACGTGTCAAAAATACACTATTTTTAGCGCGATTAGGTATAGGTCGACCAGAATCTCATGAAAAATACGTAAATGAAATTCCAAAGTTAGCAACACTACGGCTGTCCTAGCGATAAACAAAGTAACTGAAATTTTTTGTGAAATTGACTTTTTTGCATTAACAAAAGTTTTATGTCGAGTAGTTTTTTACCACAGTTTAATATTTCAAATAACTTGAACTGTATACTGAAATTCGAATTGCCCAAACAAGTAACTGCACACACTAACCCGGAATATAAATGCAAAACCAAGTAAACAACAAGCACAACACAAAAACAAAGTAATTGGATGTTGATTACTTTTTGTATTTAAAATGCAGTTGCTTGATTTTTCGTTTCGTGAAACGATCCCAGGTAAGGTGTTCTGAATGTAATTACTATGTTATCACTAGGGCAGCCGAGTTAACCTAGTGTTGCTTACTACAAAATTTAATTTCCCTATTTTTCATGAGATTCTGGTCGATCTATATCATACACGCACTATCCGAAGACATAAAATGGCGCGTGTTCATTGAGATGTCTCAAGTTGTGTGTGTTGAGTGTTTATGTATACATTTTAGCGAGGCCATTTTGTGCCTCGAGTCTGCCGCAAACTGTTTTATTGTTATGTTAAAAATGTAGTGTTGTCTCTTACACACTTATGAAAATTTTGATAAGCTTGAGCTATTTTCCGATCCACTATTTTCTATACCCGTATCACTAATTCGGCGGAATTTTGACAGCTGTCATTGTCATTTGCAGATGAGTTATTTGTATGGAGAACAGGGTTAACATCTACGAAGTACGATTTTACCCCAAACTACTTTAATTCCCTGTCATCATAAAAAGCCATATACCCAGTAATAATATTACTCGTTTCGCTTTAAAATAGAAAACACCAAGCGTGGAAACTAGAAAGTGCACACTAACAGCAATAGAAAACAAAAGAAGCACATTGAACAAATTTATTGAAAAATGGGTGTCGAATGACATTATCACCATGAAGTATCTGTCAGGCATTTGTCATATCTACATGCGGCGCG
The DNA here is from genome assembly GCA_920104075.1 of Melanargia galathea. Classification (NCBI taxonomy): domain Eukaryota; kingdom Metazoa; phylum Arthropoda; class Insecta; order Lepidoptera; family Nymphalidae; genus Melanargia; species Melanargia galathea. Next base: position 9,333,901 of record OV049863.1, read on the forward strand.
GCAGTTGATTTGTATTTGCATAAGTTTTGAATTTTTTATCTTTTTTGTGGGAATTGTTTTATCTCTGGTAACATTACGAAACGTCAGAATTCCGCAGAATTAGTAATTCGGGGGTATAAAGAACATGGTGCCTCTATATTAGTAATTTCTCAATGTTCCCAGCCTCTGACAGTGGTAATGACAGTTCATGACAGTTGACAATTACATGCATAATTGCCATAGATATAATAATAATAATAATATAGAGGTGCCCTAATGTCCTATAGAAAATAGTGGATCGGAAAATAGCTCAAGCTTATCAAAATTTTCATAAGTGTGTAAGAGACATTACATTTTTGACATAATAATAAAAGTTTGCGGCAGACTCAAGACAAAAGATGGCCTGCCTAAAATGTATACATGAACACACACACGCACAACTTGAGACATCACAATGAACACGCGCCATTTTATTTTATAGGATAGTGCGTGTGTGAGTGTATTTTTAACACGTTTTTAAAGTAGGCATGGCTTCTCCATTACTAATTTAATTAATTTCTCAATGATAATTGCCAATGATGATGACATTGACATTTGACATATTTTCATTTTTTGTGTCTCCAAGTTAAACCTACCTATTTGAAGTGTATCAACAAAAATTTGAAACAAATAGTAGGTATTAGGTAAATTAAAAAATCACATTATAATTAAATAACACTATTATAAAATGATGACCTTAAATATATAGACATTTCAATTCTATAAATAAAATATAGTAGTAAGCTGTAAGACTGATTCAATGTGGCTATGCAGTTAAGTATATTTTAATATGGATGTGTTGGAAGAACAAAATCCTTTAAAAATAGAAATACAACCATCAAGCAAGTGCAGAAAAGTTGCAATAGGTTTTAAAAACAATGTTGGCAGGCCAACTAAGAAAAACGAGATACTTTTCAGTACCCCACCAAAATCTATCATATCTTTAATACTGCGCGAAGAAAAAGACTCGAAAATAGCGGTGGACCATAATGAAACCAATGCGTTAAAAGAGGAAACTATTGAGCCAGTGAAAAAATGGACATGTGAATATTGTTCAGAAAGGTATTCTTTCTATAACTTCTTGCAAATTGCAACTTGCTTTGCAATTCGCGCGCAGGTTTAGATTTCAATTTGCTGTACATAAACTATGGACAATATGTGATGCTTTTTCAAGGAATGTAAGAACTTTTAAAATAAGATCACATTCTCAACTGCAGTAGGCCTTGATTTATCCATTTTGATTTAAAAAAATTGTAATTTATCAAACTATGATTTAAAAAAATGAGAGTAAAAAATAATATGAATGTAGTATATACTTACTTGCTGTACAGATCAGACAAGCGCAAAACATATGTTAGCATTCATTGGCAAATCTTCTATGCACAAAATATAACATATAATTTTATTTATTTTCAGAATATTCTTTGAGAAAAGTGAATACAAAGAACATTCAAAATCACACATGTATAAATGTGATTACCAAAATTGTTCTTACTCTACAAAATTTACTTCAAATTTAAAAACACATAAAAGAACTCACACATCTGATTATCCCTATGTGTGTGATGAATGCACTTTTAGGACTAAGTTCATAAATTCATTGAAGACCCATAAAAGACTACACAATAGAGAACGACCATTTGCATGCCAACACTGTGAATATAAATGTAACAGTGGATCTAATTTGAAAAAACATTGCACTCGTAAACATTCCAATACTCCAAATGGCAATGATGATCTCAAAATATAATCTCTGACTTCATTACATTCCCAGTATGTTTTTGTTCCACTATAAGTTAGATTAAGCATTGATGTACATAAATAGGCCGTCATACATAAAAACTGCCCTCATAAAGCCTTCCATAGGGAGCAAATATTGTGTAATATTTTGTAAGAGACGCCACAGAACTTTTGTTTTATGCCTGCTTTTCACCATCCCGATAAAATCGCTGGCAATCGTCTCGATCGTCGTACAAGCATCCACACGATCGTCTGTGATCGTTTATTGAGAGGCTAGCGGCACGAGTTCCCTTTGATGCGTGCCGAAAAACCGACAAATCGCGGATCGCCACGATTGTTGACGATTGTGACGGCGATGGTCGGCGACTACAAGCAATAAGCCCTCCACACGATTGTGCACGCTTGTAATCGTTTACAGTCGCTGATTGTGTAAAGGAGGCTTGAAGTAGCAAGACGCGCGTCACGTTGACCCCATCATCTCAATGTGATTAAGTGACATACTGTATTTATCAGGAAGAATAAAAAATATATAATTCAAAGCAGTTGTATTTCTTCTCATAGCCCATAATTCAATACCCTAAAAAGTACACAATAACTGGTATAAATATATTGTCACCCAAAAAGGCTGTCTTAAAATAACATGTAATTATAACACCATGATATAGGTACATAACCATTTTTAATTCCTTCCTAAAGGTGAGGTTATAAGTCGCATGCTGTATAACAATTAATAATACTATCACGGACATTATGTTATTGCACCATTTGTCAGTGACAGTGTTCAGTAAAGTCCACAACCACTGATTCACGCCAGCCAAACAGGAAGTAACCAGTCGCAGATCCGAGAACTACAGCAGCACACAGCCATGTGTTGTATGTCATGAACACCAACATTAGCATATAACTCACTAACACTTGTACACCATGGAGTACTGTCTGCCAACCGTGCGCCGCACTCATCATTTTGGGCCTAGAACAATATTGTCCATAATAAGTACCTAATTAAGTATAATGGGATACTTTTAACTAGTGAACCCAGTAGGCAGTTTGTCCTGCCACAAATCTTGCTAGGAATTTTTTTTATTTAGTTACAAAATTTAAAAAAATATATGTCGAAAACGGCGCCACCTACCGGATTCAACGATAACTCAGAACCATCTAGGTGGCCCCATAAGTACAAAAAAATCATCAAAATTGGTAGTCATTTTGGAGGAGAATAATCATTATGAACACATACTCTGGAATTTTATAATATAGAGATATGCCACCCCACACATGTTGAGTCAATGCACAGAAAAGGAAACATAATATTGGTGTTTGTGTTGTAGAGGCATATTAATAGTATGTTTCTGATTTAACATTGTATATTAGAAAAAGATTTAAATTATGTGAACTTACACATTTCTTTCTAGTGTGTGTGGCAAGGATCTGAAATATAGAAAACAAATTAGAAATATTAAATTTAATAGACTAGAATAGAAACTTTTACAAGTGCTTTCAAATGTATAAGTGAATCTATCATTGGTTCGGAATGCTGTTCCAAGCAAGAACCAGCAAGAATATTTTTTAAAAAGCTGTTGCTTTAAAAAAAAAATCAAATAACAACATTATGTTGTGATCATAATTAGATTGTGACTTTAAAGCGCATTGCTGGAGCGCTTTATTAACATTTATTATTATTAAATAACCTTCAATTGTATAATATACTGTTTTATGAGCATACTTTTAATGCATTCCAATAGAAGTATATATTAAAGTTGATAAAATCTTTGATAATAATTTCTTATATAAAAGATTTATTTTTCTTGTTGAAAACTGCTGAACTCGAATGTATTTAATCTTCAGAACTATGGCACATAATTGTATTTGAATCATACAATAACTATGGGGCTGATTTAGATGGTTCAGTGAAGCATATAGTCCAACTTACATGCCGTGCTGTCTTCAAAATCGACTTGAGTAGAAAGTGAGATACACCTTTTCACAAACAAGCCAGCTGCTTGTCAAGCAAGCCATAAACATAAGCTAGTTAATTAGGTTATTAAAAAAGAGCATCAGTATTACTTTTGTTGCTCCTCAAACATCTTTGTCACTTTGTTTAAATTTAGGTACTTCAATGAACAACGGTCAATAGTAACTGACTTACTGTATGATTTGAGGTTCATCAGGTGCACAAATATTTGCAACACCCTTGTCTGGTGGTGCAACCGCACAATACTGAAGTCCTGTGTACGTTTTCCATAGTAAGTGTTTCCTGTAGTACTTCAGACTGAAAATAATAAAGCATGTTATTGAATCAAGTATCAATATACACACATAACTTAAGTTACTTAAAGATGTTGTTATTCTTATCTTTAATATTCAATATTTGCAAAACAAAAGATAAAATTAATCTTGTATTTATTCTTGGTACAAACGCAAGCCATAAAACCAAGAATTGAATTGAATTTATTGTTTATTTCCACTACTGATGTCTGAGACTTCATTGTGTGGATTTAAGTTATTAAAAAATCTCATGGAAACTGTTCGATTTCCTGGAACACAAAGTAGCCTAGATAACTCCTTGTATAATCTGCCTGTGAAAGTTCTGTCAAAAAGGCTTCAGCCATTTTGTATCAAAAAATCACATTAGCTTAATAAAACAGTTACTTCAAAATTACAGACTTTGATTTTATTTATTTGTATAGATGTAATAATGATGAAGCAAGTGGAAAAAGACAGGTTTTGCAAGACTTTATGATTGTAAAAACGTTATTAGACTAGCATAGTGACTGCATACCCTTCATACAGGACCGCTAAGATGAATATTGCAAAAAAAGATCCAATAAACTCTCCAACATCTGTTACATTCCACCATGAGAAAAGAATTGTTTCTACAAACCCACCATGAAACTGAAAAACAAAATTGGAATTAAATATTGACTTTATTATTCATTGCCACTGCTTGTTTCAAAAGGTTGCGCAAAGAGGGTGGATAAGGAATGTGTGGGACAGGGTTTGGTAGTGCATCTTTGAAAAGGCCAGACTGATTGATGAATGGATTGTGTTTTTAAATTTGTATTTTAAATAATAAAAATTGTAATGTTAGAGCCACTGCATGCATTGAGAAGAATCTTTCACTTTTTGAAAGCATACATTATAAACATAAACCATACATACACATAACCATACATTATAACTTGATTTTAATCAAAATTGGTACATTATAGTTGGGACATTACAAACATGTGAACTGAGTCATAAAACATTATGATAATATTGTTGTGAGAGCTCTCCCTCGATCTTTATAACCTGTTATCGACTATCGACAAAGCTTTTTTTACTGTTACACCCAACAACAAAGAAACAGGTTTCCATTCCATAAGGCCTGTAAGTGCGAGCGAGAAGTTCAACAAAAATAATTTGTGACTTGGATTGCACGTTTGTAATGTCCCAACTATACACAAAGCAAGGGCAAAAGCTAGTCATAAAACAACTTACTGTCATTGACATTGACATCATGTGGTGTCCTTCATGCTGTTTCTCCACATGGTGTTGTTCGTGAGACTTCAACAAATCACTACCCTGAATAATTTTCATGTCCTTGCTCGAGTTAAATATATCCTACAAGAGAAAAATTACAGCTAAAATTATATATTTACAACCACCCATGCCTCTAAAGGATTGTAATCTGTGGCTGTCACTGACACTTGATAAAAATCTTGAAGATTTTTATTTATCTTTAATTGGTGAGGTCAGGTTAGAAAGTTAAGGCTGGCTCCAAACATTGGCCCCAAGAATTTGAGTGGTGTGGCCAAGTGTTAAGGCCAAGGTTTGGAGCCGAGGTAAGGATAATAAGCAGATCCCAGTTAAATAACAGGATTAAGTTGGCAAAAAGGATAGTTATTTTTGTAGGAATTTTTTTATCCTACCCGATTATTATATCTTCACAGAGTGCCAGCATGATAACTATAAAGAATTGTTACTCATGTTTAAATAACACTTTAAAATAAAACCAGGATAAACTTACAGTCATAATTTCATCCATATTGTGATTGTGAGAGTCATTAATACCCATTTCATGATGATGAGCATGATTCATATTATGATCCATGTCATGTGAAGAATAGTCCATTTCACTGTGCGCCACAATTAAACCTGGATTTAGACAAATGAATAACAATTAGTTTGGTTATGTTTTGTGTCTATCAGAAATGTATACAGACTACAGTCACATGTTTTTTTAAACAGTACAATAGAATGTTGAATCAAAGTTTACTAAACATTTCTCATAAACTAAAAACAAGTAGTCTAAAACTTTTATGCCTAAATTATTTAATGACTATAATATACTTTATGTAGCAAGTAAAGCTCATCTCTGTAACTATTTATGTACAAAAAAAGTTATAAAATACGAAGATACCCTCTCAATATAATTGAAAAAGTAATTTCACATGAATATCTAATGCAAACTTCAAAATATAATATAAATCAAATCAAATCATTTCAAATATCTCCACTGAACAGTTCAAGTGTCTGTTGAAATTAACGCGTGAGCACTTTCACTTTCTTTCGAGGTCCTAGAATGTACTTTAAATGTATCTGTATCATGTTTTATTGTACTACAAGTCTTTACAGTTTACATAATGTCTTGGGACTCAGAACATTAATTTACTTACTGATTTATTCAAATTGTAGATCTACCAAACAAGCACCTGAGCAAGCAATTGAGCTTAAATACAAATATAACAAAAGCAAATTTCGGAAAATTGCAGTTAACTATACATTTTTTTAAATATTCCAACAAAATCTCAAGTCAAAACTCAAAGCAAGATTTATTATTTTAATGTTGACAATTGACATTGACAATAATTTGACGTAGGTACAGTGCTACCAATGGCAGATAGTCAAATCACAGATTAGGTATTAGTTACTACGTAAAGTCAAATGCATAGACCACGAAAAATAAATGGTCAAAATAACATCAGACTGTTCAAAAAGTAGGGTCATTAATAAGGATAATTGTAAACAGGGGTGATTGGAAACAACGCTCGGTAAACTTTCAATTTTGTGTTTAGGTCAATGGAAGTGAAAGCGTACGTTACTTTATTTCATTATCTATTTCTACAAACATCATACACATATCACAAAATTAACCACGTTTTCAATGCATCGAAAAATGGTATATTAAAATATTGTTTTACAGTTTTTCCGACGAAGTTGAAAGGGAAAAATTAAAAATGAAAAGTTGCTAGGTAAGCTGTTGTCTGTATTTTACTGTCTTATTAATGACAGTGAAAGAGATAGCAATAAAAGACCTGTCATCTTAGTTTAGGTTTAGAGATTGTGTCCAACAGAATTGGCCACAATGTGGCCGATTCTGTTGTACATGATGTACACATGATGTCATCATGTACATGTGATGTACACACAGATGTACATGATGAACCACAGCTTAATAATCAAAATAAATATTTAAATGAATTTTACGTAACTCTAAATGGTTTATTTTAAACAAACTCTGATTAGTTTATTTAAATAATATCATCCAACAGTCATAATTCCTGCAGATGGAGCTACAAAGAGATTCTACCATAGATTACACAAATAATGTTAATAACTCTAATAGATTTTATTATAAATATTTAAACAGCAAACTATTATTTCAATAGTAACTAAATGGTGATTTTGAACAATAAATTAGACATCAAACATTCAAAGAGTCAAAACTGTGTATATTTAATGTAACAACTTGATAAATAACGGTTTTTATTTACCAATAATGATTTGGATATCAATCTCATGTATTTCAGACATTTTTATAATTATTTCAATGATAAACTAAAACATAGTTCATCAATGTTTGCCACTTATTGCCGATAGATTTACGATTTTGCGCCCATATATACATTTAAGGGACGCCATTTTTTGTTTTAAGTCTGCCCCAAACTGTTTTATTATTATGTCAAAAATGTAATGTTGTCTCTTACACACTTATGAAAATTTTGATAAGCTTGAGCTATTTTCCGATCCACTATTTTCTATAGGACATTATGGCACCTCTATATTATTATTAGCTCTATGATAAGAAGTCACCTCAGACCACAGATCACTAATATACTAGTCTCTAAGACAGATGGGACAGTGGCAAAAATTTACAGTTAGTTCCGTTGCCTTCGCAAAGCGCTAGTGTCGCAAGAAGAAGTGATGGGACACAATCCCACCTTAAAATATCGATATCGATAGTATAGTGATGTCCCATGACAAACGTTGAAATGGGGTACCACTACATTTTTTATTCTTTTTGAAATTTTTGGGTTTAAAATAAAACAACTTACTATATTCAATTTTATATTTCTTTTTTCTTAATCTATACGCTTTATATAAGTAATTTTTGAGAAAAGCATATATTTTGTTTCTTAAGTTTTTCTTGCACACCTCTCAAATTATATTTATTTATTATAATATAATATTACACCAATTATTATACAGATCGAGGCATAAAATTAAATTAACATAAAATACAGAATATATAAAAACTATTCTAAGAGATTGTTTCCCACTTATTTATATCCACAAATTAACATTGCCAACATTTTCCTCTTCTCATCCTGCTATGGAAAATAAAATCTATTTTATGGATGTCAGTACAAAGTGATAAAGTAATAACTTTGTGTCTCTGTGCAGACCATCACATAAATTTGTCTTGCATAGACTTGTGACAGTGGCGATGAAAAGGTAAAAATATTATGTAAATCTTGATTATTCACAACTGGGCAATATATTAAGGCATCATGTACAAAAATTTTGTTTACAATCAGAAACCACCAGTCAGATATTGTTTAAACCTACCATCAATTATTTATCAAACTATAATAGCATAACTGTGATCACTCTTTTAATCTTTGGCTGAAAGTAAGATAATATCAATAAATTCTTTTGCAGAAATATAAAAGATCACTAATATGAATAGTCATAATTAAAGATGTGTTCGCAAGAAGAACGACAAAAGTTACTAAACATGGAACAAATAATTTTTTACCACCAACACTACAACCTTTTAACATCCCACAGTTGGGCACAGGCCTCCTCTCTCATAGGAGAGAGGGATTTAGAGCTTAGACCCACCACGCTGCTCCAATGCAGGTTGGTGGACTTTAGTGACTATTATGATGATAGTAATATTAATAATAAACAGGACAGCCTGCTTAACATCCTCTCCGAGGCACGGGGGTGAAATACCGCTAACAAACAACTCCGGGCTGGCCCTGAGAACTTCCTGAAATAAAACCCAATAAAACAATCAGTAAAACCTGTCTGTTTAATTATTCATCTTCACATCTGAATATCACATAGTTCACATCTGAAAAGAAACAAATAAATTTAAAAATAATTAATTGGTACTAATTATTACAAATAATATATACCATATATGAATAGTAGTATTTTTACTACCCTAAATAGTAAACACAAAAGGTGGGCTACCAATAAATTTTTTTCCTCACTAGTGGTGGTATCTGCAATAAAATGACAGTAACACATCAGTAACTATAGACTTAAGCCAACTTATGCACACCTGTTGGTATCACTATAAATATCAAAAGGTGTGCTTGTGTCTGTTTATGGATAATTTATGGAGAATGAATTTTATAACGTAGGTATAGTATAAATCTAGTTAGGTTAGGTTGGTTATACGTACCGCGCAAAATTCCAGCAGGTTTAGGAAATCGAAACAACTTAATGTTGTTTTGTACTGGCGAGCAGCCACATTTCTCCTTGTTTTCTTTGTCGTCAGATAATTCAAAAAACAAAACATAGGTACGAGTCTTGTTTCAATGAAACAAAAAAAGAGTCAACGTGCCAAATATAAATAGCACTACAGTATAAAACACAAACAGAGGAACAGAAGCTCGACTTGACGTATTTAAAGTTTAGAAGATTGCAAGAAATCAATAATTATTTTTATTTTTTTCGAAACACAACAACAACGAAGACGCCATTTTGAAAAAAACAATAATTACCACAGAAGTCAGAACACTTTAACATAGAACATAGAACCTATGGAATCTTAGCACCACAGACCAGGAACAATCAAAACAAAATGTTGAAGCAAAGAAATATGGTCTTGAACAGGCTTTGTCTCGTTCTCAACAGACTACTTAGATAAAGTGTGTGAGATATAGAAAAACTAGAGAGGAAAAATAGCCCAGCTGAATGACTTTATCTTTATTAAAATGTTTCAGGCGCAGTTTCCAGTGTCTACATAGAGAATATAACCTTCTTGGATATGACCTTAGAAAAGTGGTTCTGTGGTTGCGATACTAGCGCTTTGCGAAGTCCAAGGGAACTACAGTGTCACCCCCCTGCCTCAGACCTCAGATTAAGTATCAAGCTCTCTTTGTCTTCCTCAGATAGGTGACTCATCTATCACATTGACAAAGGCAACTATTAAGCACACGAGTAGTAAATCTACAGAGGGGAAGCTTCTACAAGAGGCCCGCTGTAGGTATACTCACACAAACAGTCACCAACGGTTCATGGACGCGCACTCGTTCCACTAACTAGAAGACACTAACTAGAAGCTTCCCCTCTGTAGGTACTCTGTGTATTAAGGCTCCCCCACACAGGCGCGTTATTATAGGTCGCTAATGTGGCTAATTCATAGAGATAATAATAATAAGTAGAGTAGGCATACATACCTTAAAAACGTGCCAAAAATACACTCACACACGCACAATCCTGTAACATAAAATGGCGCGTGTTCATTGTGATGTCTCAAGTTGTGCGTGTGTGAGTGTTCATGTATACATTTTAGGGAGGCCATCTTAAGGGAAGTTGCAATAAAATTTCTGCCACGATCTGTTTTATTGTTATGTTTAAAAATGTAGTGTTGTCTCTTACACACTTATGAAAATTTTGATAAGTTTAAGCTATTTTCCGATCCACTATTTTCTATAGGACATTATGCCAAGTCCTCTTCTATAGGTTCATGGGCTAATTCTGTTGTACACAATCTCTAAACCTAAACTAAATTGACAGGTTTAAAAATAGTGCTATCCCCTTCAGCAGGGAGGATTGTGAAAGAGACGGAAATATATTTAGACCTGTCATTTTAGTTTAGATTTAGAGATTGTGTACAACAGAATCGCCCACAATGTGGCTAATTCTGTTGTACACAATCTCTAAACTAAACTAAAATGACAGGTCTAAATTTATTCCTATCTCTTTCACAGTGCTCACTGCGGAAAAGGATAGCAATAGATTTAGACCTGTCATTTTAGTTTAGTTTAGAGTATAGATGTAAGGCTGGAATAATACGAATAATACCAATCGGAATAATACGAAAAATCCGGTATAATTCTGTAAAATTCCAAAAATTCCGGTATAATACAGTTGGTTTTGATGACTATGTTTTTCATTTTCTTGATTTTACCGAGTACCGGATAAAGTATGTAAGGGTTTTTTAAATGTGTGATATATACTGATATTGATATATTTAGCGAGTAGATCAATTTAATATGTAAATAAACATTTTTTTCATTGATTTCAAACAATATACCTACCTATATTAGTCCATTGAAATGTTACATGTATGAGCTTTGCATTTATTAGAGGACGCAATTTTATTTTTGGGACATTTGTGGGGAGTAAATAGAAGCTTAACCTCAAGTTTCTGGTGTCGCCACCCTTGTCCCCCGGCAAAATTTAAAAACCGTGTGCTTCAGTTAAGGTACAGTTCAAATAACCATATGAGCTTAATATGAGGTAGTTATTTCGAAATTACAGACAGACACTTCAATTTTATTTATTAGTAAGAATAGATAAGTATTGGTAGTTATACCTACATACTTAAGTTTCTGTGTGGTAGGTAATGTGGGTAGGTACTTTTTATTGATTTTCTATAAACTACCTAATTAAAACAAAATATGACGTCAGATGACCAAAAATTGCCCATAATGAAGATATGTAAAACACACTTCTTGCATTTTTGTAGGCGAGTATTATTCCGCATAATACGGTATATTTGAGGAATAATACCGCAAAGTTTGGAATAATACGTATTATTCCGGTATTTTTACATCTATAGTTTAGAGAATTGTGTACAACAGAATTAGCCACATTGTGGCCGATTCTGTTGTACACAATCTCTAAATCTAAACTAAATTGACAGGTTTAAAAATAGTGCTATCCCCTTCAGCAGGGAGGATTGTGAAAGAGACAGGAATATATTTAGACCTGTCATTTTAGTTTAGATTTAGAGATTGTGTACAACAGAATCGGCCACATTATCGCATGCGTTATTGCGATATCTGTTTCCAGTACATTTTGTTAACGCGCCTGTGTGGGGGAGCCTTTAAAACGTTTTGTTCAATAATTTATAAAAAATATATATATAAAGTGCACTTATGCGTTGTTTCAGCTTATAAGTAGGTAAAGATCGACCAGAATCTCATGAAAAATAGGGAAATTAAATTTTGTAGTAAGCAACACTAGGTTAACTCGGCTGCCTTAGTGATAGACAAAGTAATTACATTCAGAACCCCTTATAGTTCGTTCGGTAACTTAGTGTCGGTACAGGCGCAGGTGCTCTTAGCCCTCATACGCATTAGCGGTTGCGGTAGCGGTGCGGCTAGCCGCTTTTTATATTTTTATATGCAACCGCTCATTTTGTACGCACTAAGCGCTCGTACGCATTAGCGGTTGCGGTAGCGGTTGCATATAAAAATATAAAAGCAGCTAGCCGCACCGCTACCGCAACCGCTAATGCGAATGAGGGCTTAGTATTCTGTTTTTATTTTTATAACTTTTTTTCTGTTTGTAATTTTTTTTCTATTCTAACAGAATCTCCGAATAGTCTGCCAATCCGCACTTGGCCAGCGTGGTAGACTATGGTTAAAATCCTTCTCATTTTGAGAGACTCCTTCCTGAATCCTTCTCATTTTGGTTATATTGTAATAAAATACGAATTTAAAAAAATATAAAAAGGAAACAGAATTTTAATGAAAAAATATGAGTAGGAATAAAATGCCAAACCCCCTTGTACCTGTACACCCCGCGCGGCATGCTTTGAAGTCACGGCGGTGTCTTTGGCAAAATACCGCGCGGCGGAGGCGGCAAGACACAAAAGGCGACCTTAAGAAAACGAACAGACTATACCGGGATCGTTTCACGAAACGAAAAATCAAGCAACTGCATTTTAAATACAAAAACAAAGTAATCAACTTCCAATTACTTTGTTTTTGTGTTGTGCTTGTTGTTTACTAGGTCTTTGCATTTATATTCCGGGTTAGTAAGTGCAGTTACTTTGGGCAATTTAAATTTCAGTAAACGGTTCAAGTTATTTGAAATATTAAACTGTGGTAAAAAACTACTCGACATAAAACTTTTGTTAATGCAAAATTTCACAAAAAATTTCAGTTACTTTGTTTATCGCTAAGGCAGCCGTAGTGTTGCTAGCCTTGGAATTTCATTTCCCTATTTTTCATGAGATTCTGGTCGATCTCTACCTATCGATAATAATAGTTTAGTACTATCTATATAAGTGTTTCATTTTACGCATTACAGTAAAGATTGAAAATAGAGTATTTTTACATACTTTATTTCTATGCAAATGTTTATATTATGTTCACCAAAAATAAAATAGGATACGTTATTATAAAGTATAGTTGGCAACCCAAACTAGTAACTTAAACACACCAAACACGCGCCAACGTGTAAACGCGTGGCAAGCGCTTGCCGCAAGCTCCTTTTAGACCAAGATCCCAGTTCGATCTGACATAACTTACTTTCGGAAAGATGAAACCTTAGGCTCTCAGTAGTGTCTCATTTGCTTTGAATATCTGTGTAATTGTGGAGTTCGTAGGTGGGGTACTTACGGAGATATCAAGCGTGAAAGGTGACAAAAAATAAGAGTAACTTAACTTACTTTCACATGGCAGATTTTTATATATATATTGTAGAATATCACTCCGAACCACTACCCACAGTATCAGACACTTTCCATGGGCCAGAACTTTTATCTGCAGACGCTTTAAAGCTCCACAAAAGTTAAATGAACTTACTTATTTTTAGATGTCTGATTTTTAACCCCCGACGCAAAAACGACGGGATGTTATAAGTTTGACGTGTCTGTGTGTTTGTGTGTGTATGTTCCCCTGTAGCGCTCCAACGGGTGAACCGATTTGAATGCGATTTTTTTTGTTTGAAAAGTAAATTAGTCGAGAGGGTTCTTAGCTATTTTTGATGAAAATCGATCCAAGCTAAGAATAAAAATAGCTAAGAACCCTCTCGACTAATTTACTTTTCAAACAAAAAAAATCGCATTCAAATCGGTTCACCCGTTGGAGCACTACAGGGGAACATACACACACAAACACACAGACACGTCAAACTTATAACATCCCGTCGTTTTTGCGTCGGGGGTTAAAAATCAGACATCTAAAAATAAGTAAGTTCATTTAATTTTTGTGGAGCTTTAAAGCGTCTGATAAAAGTTCTGGCCCATGGAAAGTGTCTGATACTGTGGGTAGTGGTTCGGAGTGATATTCTACAATATATATTATATAAAAATCTGCCATGTGAAAGTAAGTTAAGTTACTCTTATTTTTTGTCACCTTTCACGCTTGATATCTCCGTAAGTACCCCACCTACGAACTCCACAATTACACAGATATTCAAAGCAAATGAGACACTACTGAGAGCCTAAGGTTTCATCTTTCCGAAAGTAAGTTATGTCAGATCGAACTGGGATCTTGGTCTATTTGATTTGTGTTCAAAACCGACTCTAGCCCGATCGGCGACCAACTTCGGCCAGCTACCATCAGCCAAGCCAAACACCCTGTTTACACCCTGGTGCTTGTGAACGCTGGCCGAAATTGGCCCAGCGTGTAAACGTAGGGTAATAAGTTTTACTTTGGGAAAAAAGATCATTGTGAGTGATTTGTTATAAGCAACAGTGAAAATATCGTACGCAAAAGTGAAATGTCGTGACGAATATGGTTTGTTTACTTATACTGAATTGCTTTCTGTGATGGACTGTATGCTTCGATTAGGACCAATGTGCGGATGAATTTACTAAAATGAATATTGAGACGTTAACAGCTGCTGCGGTTTATTTATTCACAGCATACCGCAACTACGTGAATGTACGAGAATTGTATGTTTTTATTTTTGTGATTTTATTTCTTGGGTTCCACAAACAATTTTCGGCTTGGTAGGGCTCTTTATAGCAAAAAGTTTCTTCATTGGTCATTGTCACTGCCATTTAGTGGACATTATATTAGTTACGACGTGTGAATATATTATTTAAAAGACGTGCATGCGTGCGATCACTCCGAGGGCTCGTAGCAAACTGAAATCGCGGCCAACGTGTGGACGCGCGGCCATAACTCTGCCCACAATCCTTTGATCTTTTTCAAAAAACCGACACTAAATGGATATCGCGCCAACTTGTGGGCCAACATCATTCCAATACCTACCAAAACAGCACAAACTCCCCGCACTACACGACGCGATGGCTCAAGTATTGGGCCACAATGTTGGCGAACGTGTGGATTGCACGTTAGATTTAGAGATTGTGTACAACAGAACTAGCCACAATGCCTCTCTATCGCTTGTTCCGCGCTCTCGCTTGCACGCTCGGTTATACTGGCCGATCGTGATTTGTGCCTTCTCTATCGCTTGTTTCGCGCTCTCTCTTGCATGGTACGAAATCATGCTTTTTGACTTACAGACGCACTAGTGCACCCTCTGAGAAATTACAACAGCGTCTGATGCCCATACGTACGTTGCATACGTGGGACAAGTGTGCACACTCAATTCTCCCACGTTGTATCTGCAGTCATACGCGTTGCCTACGTTGGACGGTTGGACCAGTTTCCAGTGTGTTTCTAGCTTTTCTCGTTCCCTCCATTCTATCCATAGATAAAGATTCTATCATTTCTATCCCACCTCCATGGTCTGGCGCCTGGCGCGAAAGCAAAGTTGATCAAAGCTAAAATTGTTTCTGCCTGAGGGCGCCACTAGTGGCTGCTTGATATGGCCCAGTGCATTGATTCTTTTGAATCAGATGATTATTATGAAACCCTATGTCATCACCTAGCGAAAATTTAAAATATTTATTTTTTACATGTTTTTCTATGCTTTTAATGTATTATTTTAATTTACAGAATAAAATAAGTGATAAATAAGTTTTAGGTATGACTAACGACGCTCGTTACTCGCTTCATGCTCGGCGGCCATGTCTGAAGCTCGCTTGGACCTTTGAGAGTTCGTGTTGTGCTATTCTTTGTTATAATAAAAAAGACAGTGGTTTTTGTTGCTGGTAGACAATGAATTAGTAATATAATTAATGACTATGAACTTTGTTAAATGTGGAGTGTTTGATGTAGTCGAGCAAATCGATAGAATTTGCTCTTGCAGCAGTTACTCCAACAGCGTATTTTTAGTTCATCCGCCATATTGGCGTTAATATATCTTCGTAAGTCCTTTTTCGTAATTTCTTAGCTTGTAGCGAAACTTTAACATTATAATTTTGTTATTTTGCTAGTATTATATTTGGTCTATGTCATGTATATTAGTAGAAGTTGCATGATGCGAGTATTGAGCAATATTTCAACATTTTGGTTTGGCCCCTGTGCCACTTGCTAGTGGTTTTCACCCATTTTCTTTCACGGGATGAAGTATCTTGAATTACCTAGCAATATATGAAGAATAAGAAACTCAAAATAGTGTCCCGAAGTTGATATTAGAGTACCTTGCCTAAAAAATTCTGTAGCTCTAAACAGTAAGAAATCGATTAGAAAATTTTACGAGTCATTTGTACCAATTCTATAAAATTAAGTATTTTGTAAAATCAATGTAATCGTCACAGTTTTAATACAAATATAGACATTTTTATATAAATTACCAACTTTTATTATGTTATCAACCCTCACACCCTTAAATGTTGTAATATAATCAAGTGGGGTCAAGGAAAATTCTAGATCTTGAAAATACGTTCTCCATTCTCCTTGTGGCGTAGGTAGGTATATAAAAGGAAATGCATTTTTTATAATTTCAAAAGCATTGTTTGTATTGACAGTGAGAAACTACACAATCCAATAAACTCAAGTTAGTATTTGTGATGAAATTGGTTGGTGTAGGGCTTTAAAATTTGGCATCATGCATGACTAACATGATGAGAAAGTGCATGCTGCTTGGTTTCTCTACGTTATGAGTTTGATTCTATCTGTCAAAGTTTCCAAATATAAGTATATTATATCAATTTGCAATACATACTTGGTTAGCTAAATTAAGCATAATTGGAAACTTCAAATGTAATGAAATATTTGTTTTAATTTGAATGAATTATGGAACCATAAAAAATATAATTACTTACAGAAAGCCCTTGATGAAATATGGTGCTACTTCAACTACTCTAATAATTGACAGGTTTAAATAAGATAGTGCTATCCTTTTCACAATGTTCCCAACAAAAAAGAATAGTGAATCTCACATTGAGATTGTGAATTTCGTTTTAGAGATTGTATACAACCAGACTAACTCTATTAACCAAACTGACTATGATAATTAATCTTCAACAAAAACTTCCAAGTAAAACTATACTTCCAAGTATACTGGATTAGAACATCAAACTAAACAGTATTAACTCACAACAAATTGTATACCAACTTTTATATTAGGTAATATCTTAGGTAGACCCCCAGTATTAGTTACATGGACCCCTTAGTGGTCCATGGACCAAGGAAACCCTGGTCTAAAGGTTAGCATGTTCGACTGCAGATTGCTAGGTCCTGGGTTCGATTCCTGGGTCGGGCCAAAAATGGTAAGACATTGGGTTTTCTATCAAGATGATATATAACAATTCCCAGTGCCAGACAAAGTTGACAGTATGGCAGTGTTTCACTCCCGTGCCATGCGTCCCGAGCATGTTAAGCTGTCGGTCCTAGTTACCATCGCTATCATGTGACAATACTCACTAAAAGTCTCCAAACCACATTAAGCCTATGCCCACAGTGAAACATTAAAATGGCTGTAGTAGTAGTGGCGGTGGTTATACTAAAAATGGTTTATTGCCCAATATTGGCAATAAAGCTTAAAATGATTTTAGGGTGACTATGAATACCCTAAAATAAAATGATTTTAGGGTAACTATGAATACACTTTGACTCAATCAATGAGGATATTAAGAAAAATAACACTGAGAGCCTGTTTCACCTCCTGATAAGTACTGGATAGCTATCTACAACTTTTGTCTTTGCACTTGACATAAAGTAAGAAAGTGACAAAACTTACGTTTAGGCTATCCGACACTTATCAGAAGGTGGTGAAACAGGCCGTAAAGAAGATAACAAAGTTATTCACAAAAGCAACAAATATGTAAATATTGCACTGTAGATGGGACTTCTTGTAGGACTGACTCATTGTATCATTTTCCTCATTGACAGGGGTTGTTGTGAGTTTGACCCCTTACTATCACAAAATGTATAGTCAATATAATAAAGTATCTTGTTTAAAGTACAAATAATTGTACAAGATTTTGACTCAAATGGATGGACATTCTTCATTCATACTTCATTCTTGAACATTATTTGTTATTATCAATTTATTGAAAGTTTCAAATTAAGAAACATTTTACTAGTTTGTCCCCATTTTTTCTTCTGATACAATGAAATGATCCTTACATAGAACTGATAAAGCTTAGGCTTGGAGTGGCTATGTCAGTCATAGAGTAAATAGATTGGCCATTAGAGGTTTAATGTATGAATGTGTGAAAAAAAAATCTGCTAAATTCCCCCCACAGATCACAGAATAGGATAGATTTTTTTTATTGAAACAAGTGCTTTTGAATCGTCAAGTGAATCTACTACTGGTTCAGAATGCTATTCCTATCTAGAAGAACTAAAACTTGGTGGTTACTCTTTTTAAGAAAACAACAGTCAGATTATTTTGTTTGTTTATAATATGGCAGAATTTAATTTTCTATACCTAAAGCCTTTTTAATCTGGTATCTATTGTTTCAGTAGGTAATAAGGCATTTTTTTATACTAAGGAAATTGGCAAATAACCAACAGACAAATATTTGATTTTTTAAATCTTCGATTAAATTAGCTTTATAATAATTTCAATCTATTTTGTAAATCCATTACTAAATGCTATTTTTTTTTAATTTTTGTATATCAACATCATAATAAATTATTTGAAACTCCTGGCTAGTAAACTTTTTGTAAGTATTTAGACGATAATGATTTCTTTCCACACAACCCAGTCTTGCACCACTTGCATCCTATGACTCCCTGTGAGTTGTTTGATGTTGTTAAACCAACTGGTGGTGGCGGTAGTGCAAGACCCCCATTCCAGCACTTTAGGACCCCAACTTTTGAACTTAAGTTGATAGTTTTCTTTCTGTGCTATTATATTGTTGATAATTAGTTGCCCGCGACTTCGTCCGCGTGTATTCATATACAGGATGTCCTAAAAATCAACGGCAAGCCTGAAACGCGTGATAGGCAAAGTCGTGACAGGTCTCAGAACAATGAAAAAAAAAAATTTTTTGGCCTTGTACTTTTCGAATTATTAGTATCAAAACATAAGTCGGAAAAACTGACAAGGCTAAGATTTTTTTTATATTTTTCTGAAAACTGTCACAACAGCCTATCATGCGTTTCGAGCTTGACGTTGAATTCTGGGACACCTGTATATCTCATATAAATTTTCAACCCATATTTAACCCCTTAGGGGTTGAATTTACCTTCCTTTCTTAGTGGATGTGTATTTTTTATTGTTGCATTCTTTGGAAAAATATTATCCACTTATAAAGACAAGTCCTTTATAAATAACAATAAACCTGGGTATTTTTTGTAATACAATTTTTTTTTTAGATTTGGATCTCACCACCAAGCATCAAGCAAATAATCCAGCTTCCTGCAAACATCAACTGTCCTACATTTATGTGCAAGGTAAAACAATAAGCTTATATTACATGCAATTTATTTATTATATAATTATGGTACAATCAAACTTGTCCAATTTTTGTTAAATAAATTTTTGCTTGTAATCTTCTCCAGGTCAAAAAAATAATTAAATGAACAGAATGAAGTACACATAGGTGCAAAGGCACCGCAATATATTATGATAGAATGGTTATATGTTATAAGAGGATATAGCTGATGCCTCTTAGCCAGAAATTGGATGAGCCTCTTGTTACGATTGAGGTGAGTATCTTGCGTGTTTCTATTTTCTTTTTGCAGTACTCGGCATAAGAGCGGATAATCGTATGTATATTTACATTAAGTTACATAATATGCACGCAATTAAATATTTGCAAACGCTACGAAAGTATAGAAACAGCCTTTGAACAAAATTTAATAGAAAAAAAAAGTGCGATTATGGAATTGCACAACATATTTATGTCGTATTTAAAAGTTACAGTTAAAAATTACAAATATATTACAGGTATTCAATAGGTCCGTCTTCTTCTATCTATACTATTACTAATATTATAAAGCTGAAGAGTTTGTTTGTTTGAACGTGCTAATCTCAGAAACTACTGGACCGATTTCAAAAATTCTTTCACTGTTGGATATGTACGTGATCCTTGAGTGCTACAGGCTATTTAAGTACCACGGGCGTAGCCGGGGCGGACCGCTAGTATATTATAAACAAGTATCCAATAGGTCCATTATAGTATAAAGTAACAGTCACCTGTTTTATTTAAATTATTACAGTTACTACAGTGTTTGCTTGGTTTCGGCAGGTAGATTGCAGACTCCAGCACAATGCAGCAGGCAGTCGATCCTCTCGCCACAACAAGCACTGTAAGTTTTATTTTGTTACTATTTTTAACCCCCGACGCAAAAACGACGTGGTGTTATAAGTTTGACGTGTCTGTGTGTGTGTGCGTGTGTGTGTATGTGTGAGTGTCTGTCTGTGTCTGTCTGTTCCCCTGTAGCGCTCAAACGGGTGGATCGATTTGAATGCGGTTTTTTTTTGTTTGAAATGTGAATTAGTCGAGAGTGTTGTTAGCTATGTTTGATGAAAATCGATCCAAGATGGCCGCCGCTACAAAATGGCGGATTACATATTTTTTTCTCAACTCCCTTAATATGGGTATCAAAGGAAAGGGCTTGACTAGTAGAATAGCACTATTGCAAATCCAAGATGGCCGCCGACATAAAATGGCGAATGTCGGGGTTTTTAAAATTTTTAATTTATTACTTAGACAGGTAAATCTTAGACAGAGAAATCTGCTGGGTTAAGACCTTATAGGAATCTATATAGAATTTACATGTTTCTTAGTATTCATATAAAGCCACGTACCACAATGAACGCCAATAAAAATTTACCAATATGAATGCCAGTAAATTTTGCGATATACTCTGTGAGCGTGGGTTCCCACTGTACGCGTGAATTGTCCATGATTAAGTTCGTGCGTCTTTATTTGTGCGTTAAAAGTGGAAACAACTTAACAAGTGAGTTTGTGGCCAGAATAAAATACATACCGCCATGTGGCGGCTCATTCTTTTGATCTGCGTCAAAATACCGACAGCGATCGGAGCGCTAGTTTTGAATGGAGCATTATTTGCATGCGTCCTTGCGTCCACACGTCTTGTGGAAATTTTAGCGACAATAATTTTCGACGACCACCACGCACAATGCAAATTTTTATTAGTGTGCCTTCTTAGATAATTCAATTAGATAACGGATGGATTTTACATTATTCAGTAGAATTTAAATTGGTAGTTCAAAACATATCGTATTGTAAACAATCAGGTATTAGAAAAAACCGGCCAAGTGCGTGGCGGACCAAGCGCAGTGTAAGGTTCCGTAGTCACAATCCTCTAAAAACAGATATAACTCCTTAACCTGTGAACCCTACTTAGCCATGATAGTTTTCCTTTAAAATTGATCATATATACTACTGCTGTGAATTTTTCATTCCCACCACATGCAGCTACCATCCTACATGTAGGGGAGCTACCCTAAAAATATTTATCAAAATTTTATTTCACCACTTTGTCGACGTGATTAATATTTATACCCATGCCAAATTACAGATTTCTAGCACTAATAGTCTCTGAGATTAACCGAGGACGGACGGACAGACAGACAGACGGATGGACATGGCGAAACTATAAGGGTTCCTTGTTTACTACGGAACCCTAATAAATCACACTCAATGTACCATTATAATATAAATATGTAATATGTATGTAAATCAAGTTACATCTAGCATTACTTCCGTATTGCTCGTTTGTGGTGCACGTTTGTGGAAATGTATTATTTTTTAACTTGTTCCTGCTAAAACAAGTTTAGCTTTTGTTTTAGCACTGCGTCATACCTCTGTACACCTATGTACACACACACACACACACACACACATGGCACATGGCTACCTATGTACACAAGAACTTAGTGAAGATACACTTACGGAGACCAAAGAAATCGTAATTTTTAACTGGCTTACAACTTTGATGAGACTTGTTTTAACATAAAATTGAATAGAAATTGTCCTGATTTTGTATCCAATCCAGATAAATGTTTACTGTCAGAAAATTCAGTAGAGACAAGATTGTGGAACATTTGAACGAAAAATGTAAGGCAGAAAGAAGCTTCGTTTTTTTACAAGATTTCAGTGTTCTGAGCCTTTATTTGATGACAAACCTGTATCATTTTTTTTTGATCAGCAGTAAAATCAATACAATTTGATGTTAAAACAAATCTCATCAATCCTGTGAGTCTGTTAAATTCTGTTTGAAAACTCATTGTGATGTAATTTATTTGCTCTTAAGAGTACTTTTAAACGTACGGTTTTATGTAGATCTTTTTAACAAATTACGAATATCGCGCGTTTGATTCACACGCTATACAAGTATAAATAAAAAATTTCAAAACCTCCGACATTCGCCATTTGTGGTGGCGGCCATCTTGGATTTGTATTTTACTAATCAAGCCCTTTCATTTGATACCCATATTAAGGGAGTTGTGGAAAAATATGTAATCCGCCATTTTGTAGCGGCGGCCATCTTGGACCGATTTTCTTCAAAAATAGCACCCACACCCACACACACACACATACACACGCACACACACAGACACGTCAAACTTATAACGTCCCGTCGTTTTTGCGTCGGGGGTTAAAAACAGTACACGATAATCGTGATTTAAATTCTATCAGTCATGTGCACTAAAAGTCTACGTACCTAAGTCACACGTATCGTAAAGATGCATCCTCCACCAAAGAAAAATTGCCAACTTTTGTGTTGTCAACATATTACTGTGTTAGTGACAAAAGTTTCTGTAAAGCTGGATCCTCCACCAAAGAAAAATTGCCAACTTTTGTGTTGTCAACATATTACTGTGTTAGTGACAAAAGTTTCTGTAAAGCTGGATCCTCCACCAAAGAAAAATTGCCAACTTTTGTGTTGTCAACATATTACTGTGTTAGTGACAAAAGTTTCTGTAAAGCTGGATCCTCCACCAAAGAAAAATTGCCAACTTTTGTGTTGTCAACATATTACTGTGTTAGTGACAAAAGTTTCTGTAAAGCTGGATCCTCCACCAAAGAAAAATTGCCAACTTTTGTGTTGTCAACATATTACTGTGTTAGTGACAAAAGTTTCTGTAAAGCTGGATCCTCCACCAAAGAAAAATTGCCAACTTTTGTGTTGTCAACATATTACTGTGTTAGTGACAAAAGTTTCTGTAAAGCTGGATCCTCCATCAAAGAAAAATTGCCAACTTTTGTGTTGTCAACATATTACTGTGTTAGTGACAAAAGTTTCTGTAAAGCTGGATCCTCCATCAAAGAAAAATTGCCAACTTTTGTGTTGTCAACATATTACTGTGTTAGTGACAAAAGTTTCTGTAAAGCTGGATCCTCCATCAAAGAAAAATTGCCAACTTTTGTGTTGTCAACATATTACTGTGTTAGTGACAAAAGTTTCTGTAAAGCTGGATCTTCTACCAAAGAAAGATTGCCAACTTTTGTGTTGTCAAAATAATATTGTGTTAGTCACAGTTTCTGTAAAGCTGGATCTCCACCAAAGACAAATTGCCAACGTTTACTGTTGACAACACAAAAGTTTGGACAGACGGCAATTTTGACAATGAAAATGGACAGAAAAAAAATTAGCTTTGGTGAAGATCCAGCTTAATGTACCATTTGTGAGCAGCCGTCGGCGGAGGCCGTGAACGGCACGCCGTCGGACGAGGCTCCGCGGCGCCAGGGGCGGGTCACCAACCAGCTGCAGTTCCTCCAGAAGAACGTGATCAAGGCCGTGTGGAAGCACCGCTTCGCGTGGCCGTTTCACCAGCCCGTGGACGCCAAGAAATTGAACCTGCCTGTAAGTACACCACCACTACAGCCTTTTAACGTCCCACTGCTGGGCACAGGCCTCTCATAGGAGAGAGGGATTTAGAGCTTAGACCTGCCACGCTACTCCAATGCGAGTTGGTGGGCTTTAACGCCTATTGTCACATGATAGTGATAACCGGGACTGCTTAACGTGCTCTCTAAGGCATGGGAGTGAAACACCGACAACTACCAACTATTGGCGGGCACTGAGAATATCTTGACAGAAAACCCAATACCTAGCAATTATTTGCCCGACCCGGGAATCAAACCCGGATCCTAGTGATCTGCAGTCAGATATGATAACCACTAGACCAATGAGGGAGTTTAATTTTTATTCATTTCTAAACTATAAATTGACAGATCTGAACACAATGCTATATTTTTTCCGGATATTTTGATTCCTTTACACTTTATAGGAAGTATTATGAAAAGGATGGCACTATTTTTCGAGATGTCAGCTTTGTTTAGATATTACTATTATCGACTTTTGTCCCCATAACAATGATACAACAGTCTACAGTGTTAAATGGCAATACTAATATTAAAACTTGTGATATTTATTTATTTAAATTTTTTAGGATTACCACAAAATCATCAAAAAGCCGATGGACTTGGGCACTATCAAGAAACGTTTAGAGTCCAACTACTATTATTCGGCTCAAGAATGTATTCAGGATTTCAATACAATGTTCACAAACTGTTACGTCTACAACAAACCCGGGGAGGATGTAGTCGTGATGGCGCAGACTTTAGAAAAACTTTTTCTAAATCGGGTAAGAAACTGTATACTTTTTAGTTTTTTATATATTTAAAAATCAGTTAATGCATACAACATTTCATAATGGCAATAAGATTTGAAAAAAGAAGAGGTGCTGCCGCTACGCCTGTGAAGCCTATATATTATATGTCATACAATAAAAAATAATCTATATCACGTTTAGGTCATGAATATGTTTCATATATTCATTAAAATGTCGGTATGGAGTATTTGTAAAAAAAAAGTAGATAAGAATAATATAAAAAAGTGTCTGTTCCGATTCATACAAGGCAGAAGTGAAACTTATATTCTAATTTGTTGAATGCTCCAAAATATTACGTAAATATTACATTAAACACTAAATCATTATGTTTTTGAAACATTTGAATCTATGATTTGGATTCATAAATGGAACGTAGGCAAAGGTCGTCATGGATACCGACTGTATTCTATCTCATTCTCTCGCAGGCTAAATCCTACATGTTTGTCCCTCTCTGTCACTTGTGCAGTGTCTGGGAACTCAAACGACCTGCCACCGTATGGACTCCTGGCACGCAAGAGAGGATTTTGGTGTCGCTTTTTTGTTTCATCGAATTTAAAATGCACAACGATACTAAAATTTTACGAAAACGATATGTAAAAATAATAATAATTAGCCCTCATACGCATTAGCAGTCAACCACGTACGCGGCTGACCGCGCGGCTAGCCTTTTCATAGAATTTCGTCGCGGTTTAGTGCGTACAAAATGAGCGGTTGCATATAAAAAAAATATAAAAGTGGCCAACCGCGCGGTCAGCCGCGTACGCGGTTGACCGCTAATGCGTATGAGGGCTTAAACCATACTGTTAGCCCTCATACGCATTAGCGGTCAACCGCGTGCGCGGCTGACCGCGCGGTTGGCCGCTTCATAGAATTTCGTCGCGGTTTAGTGCGTACAAAATGAGCGGTTGCATATAAAAATATAAAAGCGGTTAACCGCGCGGCTAGCCACTTGTATAGAATTTCGTCGCGGTTTAGTGCGTACAAAATGAGCGGTTACATATAAAAATATAAAAGCGGCTAGCCGCGCGGTTAGCCGCACGCGCGGTTAGCTGCTAATGCGTATGAGGGCTTAGGTTAGTAGGTTAGGTAGGCATGCCTTTGAAGCCCATTATTTTGATTGAGGTTAAAATTCTATTTACCTAACTACTTCTAGTATTATACAAGCTTCCTCGTTGTGAGAGAAAAAGGGCTATGTTACTAATATTTAAAAAAATGGAGATATGAGTGAGCCCATATTGTATACGCACTTTGTATATAGATATGTACTTTGTGTTCAGATAGCGCAAATGGACAAGGAGGAGAAGGAGATCGAGATGCCGTCGAACAGCAGCAAGGGCGCGGTGAAGAAGCGCGCGGGAGCGGCGCCGGGCGCGGGCGCGGGCGCGGGAGCGGCGGCGGCGGGCGCGGGCGCGGTGCCGGCGCGCGCCACGCCCGCCAAGCCCGCCGCGCCCGCGCCGCTGCCCGCCTTCGTGGGCTCCACCAACACCACCACCACGCCCACGCTGAGCGCGCCCGCCGCCACGCCGCCCGCCACGCACACGGGCCTCCCGCAGCAGGTTAACATTTTTTTTTAATTTGAGCTTTGAGCAACTTGATGCACTCACTCATACCAGTAAACATTGCCAAAACACAGGGAGTTGGGTGAAATGGTCCTGATACGGAATTTATTACCCACCTGACAGGCAGGCAGGCGTGATCTTTTATAATAATTATGTACCTATACAGCTTGTTGTTAAACCTGAAGTGTATTTCAGTTGGCCTACTTTACAGTCCTTTGAAATATCACTAAGATGGACTTAATAAGCAAATTCTAGAAAAATGGCAATCTTCGTGAAGCAACATTTCAACATTTGAAAAAACAGTGCTTATATTACCCATGACTTGAATAGGACATAATATTATATTATTTGCGGCCTGTTTCACCACCTACTGATAAGTGTTTGATAGCCTAAACCTAAGTTTTGTCAATATCTTACTTTATGTCAAATGACAAAGACAAAAGTTGTGAAACAAACAGCTGTGTGCTGTGTTGCAGCTTGTGTGACAAAAGCTATCCAAATCAGAAGGTGGTGAAACAGGCCCTGAACCTACATATTTGTGTTTAGGTAGCGACGCAGCCTTCCAATTTTCACGTGAGCCAAGCGGCCGCCCAGCCGGTGCCCACCATACCGGCCGTCACGCTGCCACAGACACAACCCGCCAAGGTTAGTTACTCCTTATGTTGTTAACCCCCGACGCAAAAACGACGGGGTGTTATAATTTTGACGTGTCTGTGTGTGCGCGTGTGTGTATGTGACTGTCTGTCTGTTCCCCTGTAGCGCTCAAACTGGTGAACCGATTTGAATGCGGTTTTTTTGTTTGAAAGGTAAATTAGTCGAGAGTGTTCTTAGCTATGTTTGATGAAAATCGATCCAAGATAGCCGCCGCTACAATATGGCGGATTACATTATTTTTACACAAATCCCTCAATATGGGTATCAAATGAAAGGGCTTGACTAGTAGAATAGCACTATGCAAATCCAAGATGGCCGCCGCCACAAAATGGCGCATGTCAGGGGTTTTTTTAATGTTTAATTTATACTTGTATGAATTTGGTTTAGCTGCGTTATTCAAGTCATCAGGGGCAATATTTTACTAAATCATGATAATGTTTTGTTTCGGTTAAATAAAAACACGAGCGTTGCACATGTGGATTCATATAAATCTCATACAAATTTTCAACCCCTATTTAATTCCCTTAAAAATTTTGGAGTGGATGTCTACGTCATAATAGTTATCTGCATGTCAAATTTCAGCCCAATCCGTCTAGTACTTTGAGCTGTGGCTTGATAAATCATTCAGTCTTTTATACTTTTCTTTTATACTTTTCTTTTATACTTTACTTTTCCTTTTATACATTCAGACCAACCATTTTATAGATTTCGTACCACGACCTTACAAAAGTAATATTGATTGTCACTTACTTTCTCACGTTTATTATGATTGTTAGATTTGACGCAAAAACAATTTTACTCTCTCAAAAATCACTCCATGCTACGTTTTGAGTGAAAGATTTGCGCGATGACGTCACAAAACTGCCCAGCAAAACAAAATTGTAATAAGCTAAAAGCTTACTTTAAAGGGTGTCACGATAATATGAAATATCAAAACAATATTAAAATATTACTTAAATTTGCTTTAATCTTCAGTTAGTAGGTCCCCTGGTCCAGTTTCTATCACTATTCATATTTGTAGGTGAAAAAAGGTGTTAAGAGAAAAGCTGATACAACAACCCCGATGGGGAGCTCGTTCGAAGGCGGCTACACCACCCCCACCATCGACCAACAGAGCGGACCCAAGCCGGCCAAAATCTCCACCAGAAGAGAAAGTGGAAGACAAAAAAAGGTATCACCTAGATTTTTTCAGCTTTTTTTCCAGCATACACGCATCCATCCGACTTTCACAAGACAGAGTAGCCTGGAAGTCATTAGTCGAAGCTGCTCATGATGACCACGACCCTCAGTCATGAGGCAACGACGTAGATGAAGAAGATTTTTTAGTGCGAAGCGGCTTGAAATTGACAACACAACTCGGCAACATCTCATGTGATAATGATTTAATCCAAATATTTTCGAAAAACTTAAAAATGAATGCATTCATTACAACAGATCACAGAGCTACTACATCTTCTGTAGATTATTGCAGAATTTGTCTTTTAGGTGAGGCATTTTTAATATAAACACAACCACCATACATCTCGATGTGAATGTAAGAAAGAAAATTGAATGTGTTAAACATTAAAATCTTATGCCAAAGTAATGGGCCAAAAACCGCGTGGGAATATTGCTTTGGTCCCTCACCAAAGGTCGATTCAGCAAAATTCAAATGTAACAGAATTAATATAATCTTATCAAATTAGTCATCGGCCCTCGATAAATCTACAGTTTTAATGAAATCTGATTGTTTAAAGCGGGTCAAAATCGCGCTCAAAGGAGTCGATTACAAACATATAACCCGCGGTATGTAAGGCGAGCGGTGACCTTCAATGCGCAGAAGTCGATAAGGTATCTCGGGGTGTGAGGGGGTCGCGGGGAGGGCGTGGGGATCTTTCGTAAGCACTGATTAGCTCTCGCGGATCCCTCGTAAGCGTTGATTGGCTCTCCAATCGTATTGTGTCCCGCTCACTCGTGCGACGCTGCGCGCACTTGAAGGTCACCGCTCGACTTACGTGCCGCGGGTTATACAGGTGAAGCTAATATAAAGCGTGTAAAAAAAATTTTTTAATCTTGAATCTTTGATGTTTGTTACACAATATGTTTAAGGCAAAAAATGGATGACATATTTTGTTATTATTTTAGCCAGTGTGGTTGCTATGGTTGGTGGTGGTGGGTGTTGTTGGGTGCTGTAGTGGTGTGGTGTTGCAGGCGAGCCGCGCGGCGGAGGAGGCGTTCAAGCTGGAGGGCGGCGCGGGCGCGGGCGCGGGCGCGTCGCACGCCGCCGCGCCGCAGCTCGCCAAGGGCAAGGAGAAGCTCTCCGACGCGCTCAAGAGCTGCAACGAGATCCTCAAGGAGCTCTTCTCCAAGAAACACTCGGTGAGACCCGCTTCCGTCCCGTCCCGTGTAGCCCGAGAGCCCACGACGCCCACACCTTCGTTATTTTATAAAAGCTGAAAGTTTATCTGCCTCGTTGGTCACGATTCCCGGGTCGGGCAAATAATAATAATGTCCTCCTGACTGAATTTCGGCCACGGCGGCCAATCTCAACCGAGGCACAGACTAGCCATCTACGCAGGAGATATTATAGTGCATAAGTGTGTATATACATATGTGTGTGTGCATACACAGGTGCACTCTCTATTCCCTCACTCATAGTCCGAAGGGACGCCAATGCGACACGACCGGAGAGAGATCAGGCGCAGGACAGACGGCTTTACGTGCTCTCGGAGGCACGTGCTAACCGCGAGACCAACGAGGCAGTTAATTACGGGCAAATAATTGTTAGGTATTAGGTTTTTCTGTCAAGAAATTCTCAGTGCGAGCTCAGAGTTGGTAGTTGGCGGTGTTTCACCCCCGTGCCTCGGAGAGCACGTTAAACAGTCGGCCCCGGTTATCATCACTAACATGTGACAATAGTTATGCCCGCCAACTCGCATTGGAGCAGCGTAGCGGAACAAAATTAGACTATATAATTTGCCGTATGATTTTTTACACCTTTATTACCTGCTATCTCCCAAAGCTACCATGATCTCAACTTCATAGTCGCTGATCGTTCCTCGCTGTGTTGGGGACAATACACAGAGAAACTTTCAGCTTTTAAAAAATAACGAAGGTCTGGCCGTCGTGGGCTCTTGCTCTAGTAGTGGCACCAGTATAGACGACTTCGGTACAAATCGATTATTATTAGTTTAATGGAAAAGGTCACGACCCTTCCACCAATGAGGATTACGAAGAATATGTATGATCGCATATAGAAGCGACTTTTGATGACCTTTCCGGCGCGGTGGTGAACGCTGCGTCTTATGAGTGGGAGGTCCCGGGTTCGATTCCCGGTAGAGGCAATTTGGTCTGGTCTGGTGGGAGTGGGTGGGAGGCTTCAGCCATGGCTAGTTACCACCCTCCTAGTAAAGCCGTGCCGCTGAACAATTTAGCGTTCCGGTACGATGTCGCGTTGAAACCGATCAGTTAAATGTTAAAACCGTTAAATGTTATCTGGTGCCCCTACTTGTGATATTTCAGTTATTGATAATGTATTTTAAAGTATCTAATGTATTTAGAAATAACGATTTTTGACAGGGTTATGCATGGCCGTTTTATAAACCTGTGGACGCGGAATTGCTAGGTCTACATGATTATTTTGATATTATTAAGAAACCTATGGACCTTGGGACCGTCAAACAAAAGATGGATACTAGAGCTTACAAAACGGCCGCGGAATTCGCGGCGGACGTCCGTTTAATATTTACGAACTGCTACAAATATAATCCGCCCGACCACGACGTGGTCGCCATGGCGAGGAAACTTCAAGACGTTTTTGAAATGAGGTAAGACACTTTCTGACGGGCGTAAGGGGGCCGCTATCGGGTTGACTGACTAATGATTACTGACAAGATACTATGAAAAATGTGAAAAAAATTAAAGTATTTGCTGTATTTTTTAAATTTCGCAATGTAATGCAATCAACTGACGCCCTAAATACATAAAATTGTCGTCGGTCGCGAGCCGCACGCGAGCATTGACCCCCGAGTTGTGTACGAACATTGCCAGTTTGAAAAATACTAAACACTAAACCACTAATAACTACAAGTGTGAGACAAATGGTTATTAGTATTGGATTGTGTTTAAAATTTTAAATAGTATAATAATAGCGCTAAGTTTTCGATAGCGGTCCCCTTACATACAGGGTATAACTCCCGGCACGTAAGTCGAGCGCTGACCTTCAAGTGCGCGCAGCGTCGTACGAGTGAGCGGGACGCAATACGATTGGAGAGCTAATCAGTGCTTACGAACGATCCCCACGCTCTCCCCGCGACCCACTCACCACCCGAGATACCTCATTTTCGACTTCTGCGCATTGAAGGTCAACGCTAGATTTATTTGCCGTGACTTGTATCTGTATGTCAGTAGACATGTTGGTGTAATTTTTTGCGGTTTCTAATATATTACGTGTTTTAAGATATGCAAAGATTCCCGATGAACCGAGTCACGTAGGAGTGCCACATGTAGATAAAGGAAGTTCGGCGTCCAGCTCGGAATCGGGCTCCGAGTCGGAATCGGAATCCGATGACTCGGAGGAAGAGAGGAACAGGGCGGTGAAATTGTTGGAAAAGGAACTGCTCGCGCTGCAGGAGAAGATGAGGAAACTCGTCGAGGAGTCGAGCAACAAGAAAAAGGCGAAAAAGAAAGTGAAGGACAAGTCGCAGAAGAAACAAGTCTCGAACAGTGCGCTTCCTAAAGCGAACGCCGTCGCGACCTACAACGCTAAAGCGAATAATATTGGCGAAAACTTAGGTGAGTGCCACTCGTGATAATGATTGTTGCGTGTGCAAGAATTGCCCCAGATTCATTCAGATACAATTTTATATAATTTTTTATAGACTTGAAAATATTTCTTTAAAATAAATCTTCTCTTTTCTAAAATCGACGCCATGGCTCTTCGGACCTTTCTAGAATAGAAAAGTTTATTTTATTTAAATGAACTTTTACAATCGAATCTACCACCAGCTTCCGCCTAGCTCGCTGATGTCGAAAGCGTAAAAGCGATCCCGGTGTTCGCTCTGGTGTTTCTAGTTCGGTAGCTCGAGACACCAGGCGGCGACGCCGCGGTGTCCCAGTGAGACGTTGGCCTAAAACAAAGCGTGTTCGGCAGCGACGGGCGGGCCGCGGGGGAAGACGGGCAGCAAGCGCGGCGCCGGCGGGGCGGGCGGGGCGGCGGCGGCGGGCGGCGCGGGCAAGCCGGCGGCGCGAGCTGCGCCCGCCAAGAAGAAGAGCTCCGCGCCCGCCGCCGCGCCGCCGCACCATGCGCCGCCGCACCATGCGCACCATGCGCACCACGCGCACCATGCGCACCCCGACTCCGACGACGAGGACCTCGCCAAGCCCATGTCCTACGACGAGAAGCGCCAGCTCTCGCTCGACATCAACAAGCTGCCCGGTCAGTACACGCCACCACTCCCACCACTCCCACCACTGCCAACAGGGTACAATAATACTCATAACCGGTCAATAAATAAAACGCACAGCTTTGTCCTCTGCGGTTTATTTACTGACCGGTTACTCTGTCGCAAAAAAGATATTGGTGTTGATAACTTGTGACGTCATAATTAACGTAACGTACAGCCTTAATTAAATAATAATTAAATCAACACGTTTATTAATTAATAATTAATTACATCGTTAATTAATTAATTATTAATTAAATTAACGCTGTCCCTAGTATGTAAATACAAATTCTGTAATTTCGTGATTTTTTAAGATAAAAAAATTTTGTTTGTAACACGCCACGTGTGTTACTTTCAAATCTAATATTCCCTCAATATAAAAGTCAATATGAAGTCTTGACTATTCTTCAATATTTCACTACATAAGCCAGTACATATATAAAAATTTACGCCGATTAAACAATGAAAAATTTTCATCTCATTAATGTTATTCCATTATTTGTATATAGGTGACAAACTGGGAAAAGTAGTCCACATAATTCAGAGTAGAGAGCCCTCACTAAGGGACTCGAATCCGGATGAAATTGAGATTGATTTCGAAACATTAAAACCATCTACGCTTAGAGAATTAGAAAGCTACGTTGCATCGTGTCTTCGGAAGAAAACGCGTGAGTATTTTTAACGTTATTTTAATTTTTATACTAGCAACCTCTCATAAATGATCACAGAGATGATTCCCGGTCGACAGATATTTTACAGATCTTAGAAGTTAGTCAATATACTTTAAATAGAGTTAATATAGGTTAATAGGTACAATTCATTGATGTTATATGTATATATCTAAAGAAAGCTCTTTGGTACATAGCTGTATTTTGCCAACTTTATCCACATTAAATTCTTATCACAATCTATATACTAATAAATAAAATTGAAGTGTCTGTCTGTAATTTCGAAATAACTACCACATATTAAGCTCATATGGTTATTTGAACGATACCATAACTGAATCACACGTTTTTAAAATTTGTGTCTGTCTGTCTGTCTGTTTGAACGGGCTAATCTTCGAAACGGCTGAACCGAATTTGACGGGACTTTCACAGACAAGTAGAGGATTAACCAAGGAGTAACATAGGCTACTTTTTTAACCGACTTTCAAAAAAGGAGTTGTGTTGAAATCGGTAAAAAACGCCCTGATAGGTATTTTCGCTGCGCGCGACGGCCGACGCGACGCTCGCGCTGCACAGAACTCCCCGCGCTTCTGCGCCCTGCGCCCGCCGTACGCGGTACCGCGGTACGCCGCCGCGCGGCGGGGGGCGGGTGGACCAGAAATCTACTTATCCCTCAGGATTTGTGAAAAACCGAAATTCACGCGGGCGAAGCCGCGGGCAAAAGCTAGTAAAAAAATAAAATATTTTGGCTAATTCATAGTAAAGTTGAATAAACTACATTTACATACTGTATATTATGTCAACTATTTAAAAATACTTATTTCATTTTAGATCGAAAGGTGTCTGGCAAATCTAAAGACGAACAAATGGCTGAAAAGAAACAAGAATTAGAAAAACGGTTACAAGATGTATCAGGGCAATTAGGAACGCATAAAAAACAACAAGCTAAAAAAGGTACGTAATTTTTTTTTCATAATTAAATCGTAATATTATTGAGGGTACTTCGTTATTGACTGATTGACAGATTTCCTGTCTGAAAGGAAATTGTAATGAAACTATCTATTATCTATTATTTTGTTTGTTTAAATAGTTAATACTTTCATAATTTGATAAACAAGTCTTATTTATTTGCGGGACATATTGAATCAAAACGTGACGTAAGCAACAGAGACCTGAGTGTAACGTTTCAAAAGTTGTGATATATTTTTTTCCTAACTTGCAAATCATTTAAAAAAAACTAGATTTGTCAATTTTGGTTAAAAGCAAGGTCTTACAGATCAAGTAAAGGAAAAAATCCGAAAAGTAAAAAAAGTTGAAAATTAAGGAAAATTTTGGTACATACTTACAAGTTTTCGTGAAAATCTAAATTTGCCCATATCTTTTTATTGTGTGGACTCAGAACCTTAATTTTTATACACCTAATAGGGACTATAGACCTTAGTATCTGGTATACACAACTTGCTAGGTCCACCTGTTCCTGAGAAAATCGGTGGTGACACATGGACGGACAGACTGACAAGAAAGTGATCTTATAAGGGTTCCTTTTTTTACCTTTTGAGGTACGGAACCCCTAAAACCCCTAAAATACGTGCACATTTACCTGCATTATGGTATTGTATTACAATTCCAATAAGTACAAGAAACGAATGGATTTACAAGCTTTATTTTAGGAAAAATTAAACCGTCTTCTGTTCAGCAATCTCAGAGAAATTGGTTTATCAATGTTTTTGAAATAATCGCGAACATACATACATACGGGTCGAATACAGAAGCATTTTTTTTGAAGTCTGTTAACATGTCGCGGTTATTTGGTGCAGAAGGCGGCAAGGACGGTCTCGGCGGCGGCATGTCGTCCTCGTCCAGCTCGTCCGACTCGTCCAACTCGTCGTCCAGCACCGACACCAGCTCGTCCGACAGCAGCGACAGCGAAGCAGGTTAGACCCCCCCCCTCCCTCCCCGCCCCGGCTCCCGGCCCCCTGCCCCCTGCCCCCCGCCCAACACGTCTGTATTGCGACTTAACACTAAGGCCAACATCTCACTAGGACACCGGTATTATAAATATCAAAATATCGCATATTTATGATATATATATCAAGTTTGATATATATCACTTTTGTATGAAAGCCATAATATTATTTTGTTGTATTATTTATGAATACTATGTTACTTAAACATACTAAAATTATCTAACGATTACTTTCTTTGTAAAAAAATAATTTGATAATCAAGAAACACGTATTGCAATATATTATTTAAAAAAAAACATTTGATATATCGGATATATATCCTCGAACCCTGCTTGAGCTACTAAACGTAACGCATGAGCAGCGTGTGCGAGGGGCGTCCCTGGTAGCGCAACCTGTGGTCGAGTGGGGAGACGCCTAATAGCTCTATGTATATTAGTGGTTGTGTCACCAGCTGGTGATCCCGGACGCTGCCACCTGAGTCGTTGCGCAACCGAGCCGGTGAGGTCTGGTGAGGTACTCTTCATAGCGCTGTGTACACATTTTGTTGGCAGCGTGACTGGTTGCGTCGCCACTGGTGCTCCTAGTGAGATAGTGTCCTAACGATACTTGCATTTAATTAAGGCGAACCTTAACGTTACGAGAACGTCCTTGACGCTTGAGATCTACGATTAGTTTTAGGTTAAAGCTGATCGTTCATAACTGTGAATGGAGTCTTAAAGGTTTTTACCCTTTGCCAGTATTTTTTTTTTAAAGTGTGACCGATCGCGGTACTCCTTTTTTAAATATACGTGGAATGGGGATTAATTAATTCAGTTTTATTAGAATATTTGATTGATTCTAGTCTGTGTGTGTCGACTACTGAACGAATGGTGCGAGTTCTTATGTTGAATCCCAGATATTTGAATATTGTGTTATTCTTTAAATACGAAGCAAATAGCCGATAGCTACTTCGTATTGATAGTAATGATTATTTACATGCAACATATGGATAATCCTTTACTATAATATAATATTTTATATTTATTTATTGACCTTTCATCTTTTAAGTTTTATAATTTATGATACGAGAGTTGTTATTTTTACTAAAATAACGAGTCGGAAAGTTTGATCAATATGTGAAGTTTTCTCTTCACCAAATGAAAGACAGAGGAATGGTTGCGAGTTGAATGCTTTTTTTCTTTGCTTCAAATCAATCAGATAATATTTTGTACTTTTTTATTTTAACTCCTTATGACAATGTCTAGGCGGAAGCACCTCGCAATGAATTATTGTATTTTAGTACTTATACATACCTTTCCTAGAGTAGGATTTGAGTTGTGTGCATGTATGCGTGCGTGTGTTGCGCGAGTAGTTCTGTATGAGTTATATTACTGTGATATTGGAAAGAGGGATACCTTTATGTTCGATCGGACGGTTGTCGGAATCAGTGACTTGTCGAACGCGAGAAATGTTGGTAAAGGCACAAAACAGTTAAAACGTTAGTGTGGAGGGAGCCAGCTTTCGGTGTAAGCGCTGACACGACAAACTGGTGCCGGTAAGAGATTGGAAAATGTTTATTTGGTTTTTGCTTTCATAAACCAATAGGAAAAAATACCTTTTCACATTAATATTTTTAACTATATCATGTCCTCGAGTGCGACGCTATCTCATTCGCATCCTTAAAATGGAAATGTGTATGTAAGAATCGCTATCGGAAACTTCAGACGTTAGGGTTGTCGCTTAGCGTGTAGCCGCCGCCGCTGCGGAGGAGCCAGCCGCGCCCGTACGCGTAATGCAAACAATTGTGTAAGGACGGATACCGACTAGCAAGCAAATGTTACACCCTTCTTACACTCATACCCTTTGTTGTCTTACCCTTACTCTTACCGCGAGGATGTATCTAGTGACATGTTGTAGTTAAAAATGTGATTCATTGAAAAGGTATGGTTTATTGGTTGAACGCTTGTTATTCGATGCTTGCTCCCGAAATTCAACGAATCGTTAACGAAACAGTAAATCATGAAACAAAAAAATCAAACCTAAAGCTGGCCTCCTTCCTTCCACAAATTGTTTGCAAACTTGTATATTTTACCATAAATATTATAATGATAGTGAAATTGTTCTCGGTACAGATGAATATAATAATGATTGTTATCGGAATTGTGCACCACCACCGTAGCTTCCCATAGTTATTTGTTATATGTCAGGCAGCTCATGTTTTTTGATGTATTTAGCTTTAATTCACCACAAAATTGTAATTTGTGTCATGTCGTCCCAGAGGGAAGAAGGGGAGTGGAATAGTATGGTGCAATAACTGCTGTGTCACGACAGGTGCTTGGCAGAACACAGTAATATGTAAACCTATGGTCTATTCCACGAGTCAAACTCCTAGGGAACGAAATACTCGCCCCTCGTTGGTCAATGCGCGCTGCTAGAGATAAGTAAACACGCCACGTTTTAAAGGTACAAGGCTTACATGCTGGTAGGCAACTACTGTGGTAGGTACTATATTTTTTTATTGAAACATTTTTCTAGTAGATGATCATCATTCATCATTTTTTTAATTATCGAGTGTTTTATAATAATAT
Source organism: Melanargia galathea (assembly GCA_920104075.1). Taxonomy (NCBI): domain Eukaryota; kingdom Metazoa; phylum Arthropoda; class Insecta; order Lepidoptera; family Nymphalidae; genus Melanargia; species Melanargia galathea. The sequence goes on from OV049863.1 coordinate 9,371,633, forward strand.
TCTGTATAATATGTTGTAAACATATTCACTTCTCAGTTCACAATATCAGACATTTTCAATATTTTTCACTAAAACGCACGTCCAACCACCTCAAGAACTATAAAGTATAAACGTACTGAGAAAAGTCTGACATGTAAGACGATCCTAAAATCGATTTGGCTAATGTATGTCACGCGCATTAACCCTTGAGCGCACAAGGGCAATTTGCTTTGGGAGCTTGTTTCGTGGAATGAAATTGGTGAAATTTTCGTGAATATAATCATTTTTTGTTTGTCGGCAATAATTCATTAAAATCTATAAATCTTGGTGGCAGGCTAAATCAAATAATTAAACAAAATAACGAATTTAGCATACAAACAAAATCTGAGGGCCTCAAGTTTCAGGACAAGATTCTTTTTAATGTTTACGATATTAGGCATCATAACTGTGACTGGAATATAGTTGTATAACTATTATTATATACTTTAAATATTTACTTTAATTAGCATAATAATTGATAAAGAATATTTTAGGGACATAAGTCTAAAGATGCAAATATATATAATTTTAGTATACTATAGAGTATAAATATATCAGTTTATCCTATTTATTTAATTTCCTTATTGCGTACAGACTTATATTTTGTTTTATAAAATTGTCTCACAATACGTATTTGTGAATTGTTAGCATTAATTTAAAGAATAACAACTTTTAGAAGGGTGGATGTTTTATGAAAAGCATCTTGTACTAGAACTAAGTATCTGTTGTAATACAAAGTGGTGTAGAAAACAAGTGACACAAAAAAAAAATGACATCACAAATTATAATTTTTGGGTTGTCTTGATACTTTAGCTAAATATCTATTTCTGTTTTATTTCATTTTTAAAAGATTTTATAGTATTTATTTTATTTTTTAACAATATTATTTGAAATTCACTATCCCATAGTAAGAAGAATCAAAATTGGGCTAACAGTATTTTAATGTAAGTTTAAAAAAAAAATTAAAGAAAATCAACAATTGTACATTCCTGACGATATCTAAGAAAATATAGGAATTATAGTGATAAATTATTAAAGCAATAGAGTTTTCATACAAGTACAATATTTTATATTTTGATTAGTTAAGCATAAGTCACACACACTACAGAAGTAGGCAAAGGCGACCGATCCTTGTAATTCATTATCTTTTACTCTCTGAAGCTAACAAAAAAAACCAATGTTTTACCCTGTTTGTTTTTGTTTTTATATTTCAAAATCTATTTGTGTTATGTATGTGTACGTCATTTGGAGCTATTTTGTCGCCTTTGTCATACGTTCTGTATTGTTGGAAGGCGAGCGCGCATTTCAAGGGCCGAGAAAGAAAGAACAAATTAGTCCATCTTTATACTCTTGTTAGTGTGTTGCAAAATAATTTTTATAGAGATTATAATTATTATTGTCAAATGTAAAAAAAACAACATGTCTGTTGTCCTGTTTCACCACCTTCTGATAAGTGTCTGATAGCCTAAACGTAAGTCACTTTCTTACTTTATGTCATGTGACAAAGACAAAAGTCGTAGATAGCTATCCAATACTTATCAGAAGGTGGTGAAACAGGCACGTAATTTGCTGTAATTACATGTTTAGATTTCCAATAAGTTTTAAAGTTTTAGTAATATTTGGTACAATGAAATAATGTGCGACGTCTCATTTTGATGTTGATTTTAATGAATGTAAACTGAAACACCATGTGTAAATTTTATATAAGTTTTATTTAACCCTCATGACTTTAAATTGATTAGATTGTAAGATTGAGTGGTACTTTGTATATAATTCAACATATTACAAAAAATTAAGTAAATCTTTTAAGTAACATATTACAAAGTTTATTTTATTTTTCTCCCCTGAGGTCTGAAGTTTCCATAGCGTCGCTAATGTTGAAAAGGTATTGGTTTGGTTTGGTTTCTGGTTTCACACAAATAATTACACGTTGCCTTCTTTTCAATACCACATAGTACATGTGTTCTCGGTATCTACTCTATATTCAACATTACAAAAGTCTAAATTGAAAAAAACATTCGCTTTATAATCAACAATTTCATAGAGATTTAAATTTTATATGAAATTACATTTTTGTTTATTAGTCAATTTCATTATTCGTGAAATGTTCTTTAAATGGTTGTTTTAGTTTTGAATTAGTTGTAATAATAAGTTTCGCTACTAATTGAATTTGTTTTTTTACAAAAGAGTAGATATCTAGTGTAAAAGTGTAGGAATGTCAACAAAGTGTGATGCGTGTGTCTGAAGATCTAAATTAACAGGCTAAAACGAGGACGTGGAAATAACTAGGTGGGTAGTATGCACATTTATATCTTTATAAAAATATAAATTAATGTTAAAACTACAAACCAAAACTTGTATTGTGTCTTTATTGCAGGCACCGGTTCGGGAAAGCCTAAGAGAAAGGTAAAAAAGCCTAATCAGCTGCCATCGCAAACGGTAAACAAAGTTCATTATTGTACAATAGTGAAATATTTTAACGATATTAAGGAAGTCCCGATCGGTCATTTGCAGTTATTATTTTGCAGAAAACAGTAGCGCCCGTCGTGGTGTCGGCGCCGGCCGCGCCCGCGCCCGCGCCCCCCGCGCCGCCCGCACCCCCGGTGCCGCCCGCCGACGTCAAGCCCGACGTCGCGGACCCGGCGCCCGAGCCTCGGCCCGAAGTCAAGCCCGCACCCCCCGCGCCGCCCGCCGCCCCCGCGCCCGCCCTCGTCGCGCCCGTGCCCCCGCCCGCCCTCGTCGCGCCCGACTCCTCGAACGCGTCCGTTCTGAAGGAAATCGAAAGCCAGAAACCGTCGGTGAAAGCGGAACCGCGGAACGGGCTCGACAAGGTGGACGCCTCGCACTACATAGACCCCATCGAGCGGTCGCTGGCCAGCCTCGAGCGCAGCCTGCGAGCCGACGTGCCGATGGACGCGAGCGTCGGCGCGTCCGAGCCGCCGCTGCGTCTGGACGAGTTCGCGCCGCCCGAGCCGCCGGCCGTCCCGGACGCGGCCCGCCACGACCTGATGGCGCAGCTCGGCGGGCTGACGGACGTGACGCACGTGGCGGAGCGGATCAAGAGCGAGCCGTACGCGCCGCCCCACAACGGGTTCATGGAGAAGAGCGCGCAGCTCGACCGCGACGCGCACAGGCCGGACGCGGACGCGACGCCGGCGGCGCCCGCGCCCTCCATCTTCGACCCCGTGTACTCGGCGGCGGTCGCGCCCGGCCCGACGCCGCCGCCCGTCAAGAAGGAGGACGCGAAGCCGCTGCTGACGCCGAAGCCGATCGAGGACCTGATGGGGCCGACCGCGGCCGCCAACAACGCGACCGACCGTCTGAAGTACGAAATGGACAAAAAAGTGGACGACAATAAGAACTCTAGTTTCGCTCAAGCCTTTAAACTGAAGCAGGAACAGAATTTGAAGAACGCCAGCTCGTGGTCGTCGCTGGCCCAGGCCGGCAGTCCGCAGAGTGTGCCCAGCATAGGAACTAACAATCAAATTAAACCCAAGCCTGTCATGGACACTTTTCAAGTGAGTATTGTCTTCCTATAAGATGTGTATGCTATAACCACAGAAGCATCGTGAAAAGGATAAAACTGTATTTAGACCTGTCAATTTACAGACAGTGTGGCTAATTCTGTTAAACTAATTTAACTAAAATGACAGGCTTAAATATATTACCAACTCTTTCACAATTCTCCCTGCGGAAAAAGGATAGCACTATTTTTAAACTCGTCAATTTATTTTAGGTTTAGAGATTGTGTACAACAGAATTACTTATTATACACAATCTCTAAAACTAAACTAAATTGACGAGTTTAAAAATAGTGCTATCATTTTCCGCAGGGAGCATATTATGTTTATACCCGTATTACTAATTCCCCAGAATTCTGACGTTTCGTAATGTTACCAGAGATAAAACAATTCCCACAAAAAAGATAAAATATTCAAAACTTATGCAAATACAAATCAACTGCCGCATGTAGATATGACAAATGCCTGACACACTTCATGGTGATCATGTCATTCGACTTCCATTTTTGAATAATTTTTTCAATGTAAATAATAATAATAATAAATAAATAAATATTCACACATACACACACGGTCGTCTGTTCCTAAAGTAGGCAACTTAATGCCTGTGTTATAGGTAACAGCCAACTGATATACATATTTACATATATACAATATAGATATATAATATAAATTTTTTATTAAATATATAGTATAGTATATACATAATACATACTTATATACTTACATAAATACACCCAGACTCCGGGCGGGAATCGAACCCGCGACCCCGGAGCGGAAAGCAGGGTCACTGCCAACCGCGCCAACGGGTCAGTCAATGTGCTTCTTTTGTTTTCTATTGCTGTTAGTGTGCACTTTCTAGTTTCCATTCTTAGCAATTTCTATTTTAGGGCGAAACAATATTATTAAGCGGCTTAGAGCTTTATATGTTGACAGGGAATTAAAGTAGTTTGGGGTAAAATCGTACTTCGTAGATGTTAACCCTGTTCTCCATACAAATAACTCATCTGTAAATGACAATGACAGCTGTCAGAATTCCGGGGAATTGGTAATTCGGGTATAGTTTATAACGTTTATTTATAATTCGACAGGCTTTCAAGAAACAGGCTCGTGAGAAGATAGACCGGCAACGAGCGCTAATAGAGCAGCAGGAGTTGCGGAAGAAGGAGCAAGCTGAGAGAGAGAGACAGCGGCAAGAGACGGAGAGGCGGCATCCTGAAGATGAGAAAATGAGGTAATTTTGAAGAGCCTCTGTAGTCTGATTTTTAATTCCGTGCAATTCTGACGTTTCTCAATATTACCAGAGATAAAACAGTTCCCACAAAAAAAGATGGTGAATTCAAAACTGCCTGTTGGTCATATCATTCGACTTTCATGTTTGAATGTTCACTGTGCTTTCATTGTTTTCTACAGCACGTTCCACTTTTTTGTCTACGTTACATTTCAATTGACAATTAATGTCAATTGTCATCTCGCTCGTACACATTGAGGAATTAATAATATAGAGGCGCCCTAATGTCCTATAGAAAACAGTGGATTGGAAAATAGCTCAAGCTTATGAAAATTTTCATAATTCAAAGAGACAAAACTACATTTTTAACATAACAATAAAACAGTTTGCGGCAGACTCAAGGCAAAAGATTGCCTCCCTAAAATGTGTACATAAAGACTCACACACGCACAACTTGAGACATCTCAATGAACACGCCATTTTGTGTCTTTGGATTGTGCATGTATGATACATAATCTAATGCGTGTGAGTGTATTTAACCCCCGACGCAAAAACGACGGGGTGTTATAAGTTTGACGTGTCTGTGTGTGTGTGTGTGTGTGTGTGTGTGTGTGTGTGTGTGTGTGTGTGTGTGTGTGTGTGTGTGTGTGTGTGTCTGTCTGTTCCCCTGTGGCGCTCAAACGGGTGGACCGATTTGAATGCGGTTTTTTTTGTTTGAAAGGTGAATTAGTCGAGAGTGTTCTTAGCTATGTTTGATGAAAATCGGTCCAAGATGGCCGCCGCTACAAAATGGCGGATGATATATTTTTTCACAACTCCCTTGATATGGGTATCAAATGAAAGGGCTTGACTAGTAGAATAGCACTATTGCAAATTCAAGATGGCCGCCGCCACTAAATGGCGAATGTCGGGGGTTTTTTAAATTTTCAATTTACACTTGTTTTGGTACGTTTTTAAAGTAGGTATGGCGCCTCTATATTATTAATTCCTCATTGCTCGTACAGCATTCGTCGCAAATGCACCTTATGTCAAATGACTCGTGTACGTGTTTAGTATGTCATTGTCAAAAGGGTCATGGCGGCTTGCCATTTGCAAAATAATTTCGCATTCTACCTCGTAAAAAGGACCTTTTCATGAGAAATATGATGGTATATAGTGTCGGTGTTTGCGGCAGGGTGGGCGTGAGCGCGCGCAAGGCGGAGAGCGCGGGCGCGGGCGCGGGCGCGGGCGCGGGGGAGGTGTCGTCGCCGTCCGTGTCGCCGGTGGCGCGCGGGTCGCCGCCCGCCGCGCCCGCCGCGCCACCGCCGGCCGCGCCTGACAAGCCGCCCGCCTCCGAGCGCGAGCGCCTGCGCCAGCGCGAGCAGGAGCGCCGCCGCCGCGAAGCGGTACTCACTACTAACTCTTACTAATTATTATACGCTTAAGCCCAAAATAGACGGTTCATTTTTCGGGTTTTTGCTTTCATTTTCGAGGCTTCATCGATGAGTCAGAAAATGAATCATCCAAACACCGACCGTTCATCGTTCACAGGCACTGTGCCACTGTCACTGATGTCGTGCATTGTTCATCGCAAAAGATAGCGGTCTCCTTACACCTGTTATAACTCCATGACAAAAATAGGTCTAGAAATATTTAATAAAGATTTTAGTATCAAATGATTTCTCACTGATAGCTTCATTGTATGTACTAACTTTATGTGGTGGTATTATTAAGTCTTTAGTTGAATTTTAGTTTTGGAATAAGCTACTATCTCACGCTTTTACTACTAAAATCTATACTATAATATAATAAAGCGGAAGAGTTTGTTTGTTTGAACGCGCTAATCTCAGGAACTACTGGACCGATTTCAAAAATTCTTTCACCGTTGGATATGTAAGTGATCCTTGAGTGCTATAGGCTATATATGTACCACGGGCGAAGCCGGGGCGGACCGCTAGTATATAATATTATATGATCGCAAACAAATATTACATGAATTGTTTTGTTCTTCCAGATGGCAGGCATGATAGACATGAATATGCAGAGTGACATGATGGCAGCATTCGAAGAGTCGTTGTAAAGCGTTACGCGGACATTATAAATATTCAATTGTACATAATATGAGTATATAAAACAAATTTAACGTCAATGCAATCAATCTATACATACGGTGACAGTGTGACACCAGAGTGATTTAGTGATCGTTTCGTGTGAACTGTGGACTAACATGTATTGTGGTTAAGTGCTGTGAATAGATATACTTATTGTAAATTAAACTGTTGTACCATCAGTCTTGACTTCGTGAGTGTGTGCTACAAAACAAGGGGGTTGCATTTCAACACAAACTGTATTATAATAAGTTTATATGCAAGCTCTCGATGTAAACTCTCTTTACATTGGTAAGCCTACGACGATATATTTATATTTTTGTTCTAGAAGTATCTACCTTCCAAACTTGTTTTATATAGTATGTACTAATGAATAGAATGGTAGTATTTTTAATGCAAAAATCAAAAAAGATTATATTTTATTTAATTGACAAATAGACAATCAATTTGAAACCATGGACTCTGTTAGGGTCAAGCGCTGTCGGCCTGGACGCGGCGCCGACGCCGCCTGCGGGCCGACAGCGTGCGTTATGTATTTAATAGTAGATGGATTTCTGTTACATGTTCGATTTTCGATAAATATTGCTTAATGTTAGTAGATTTTTTATCAGTCTGTCAACAATAAAACGGATCAAATGTCATACATTTGATTTGAAATATATTTATTTTACATTGGAATATGTCTTTTATGTTCTGTAGTTAGATAACTCCATTGGAAAATGTATAAAAGTATTATCGGAATTCAACATACTCATGAGTTTATGGGTGACCGCTTATATAGTACCATCCCATTAACGAAAATTGTATATTAATAAGCAAAATATAAGTTCAGCCGTTCTGCAGACTAATGAAAATGTAGATATAAAGTAAAAATATATTGACATTCCATATTGTACTGTGTTGTTTAAATTAAGTAATTACTTTAAAACGACATGTATAAAAATATCTTGGATCCATACATCATATTCTATCATAACTAAGGAATAAATCATAATATGTCTACTACATTTTGAAATTGGAAAGCTCATTTTCGAAATAGAAATACATAATTTCATTTTAATCTATTGTGATAAAGATACTACTTACTGGTATACCGCTCGACCGAGGCGGCTTTGCAGTGAGGGGCGGGTTGCGGGAGGGGGTGACTGCGACTTTAATAGCCCAAGTTAGACGGTTCATTTTTCGGGATTTTTGCTTTCATTTTCGAGGCTTCGTCGATGAGTTCGTTCATCGTTCACAGACACTGTGCCATAGCGCCATAGCAAATATCGAATCATGCATCGTTCATCGCAAAAATGAATGATGAATGGGGCACCATTAGACGGTTCATTTTTCGAGATTTTAGCTTTCATTTTCGAGGCTTCATCGATGAATCATCCAAAATGAACCATCTAAACACGACAGTTCATCAGCAATGTGCCATAGCAAATATTGTATCATGCATCGTTCATCGCAAAAATGAACGATGAACCGTCTAATTTGGGCTTGACACAAAGCCATGTAGTCAATATTCGACGCGTTTGGACAACGCTTGCCGACTTACCAAGTGGTATCGAGTTTTTGATCACATATCAGAGGATATTGGCGTAATATTTACACGTTGGCCAGTATACTCGTATACCTACAGGTGATTCACTTATTTGGAAAGTGAGGAGAACAACCAAACAAACTGTCTATTCATAATTTCTGTCCTATTCTGTACAGTGCTTCAAAACAATTCACCAAACATTTTTTAAGTTCACAGAAAAAGTTTTTACGTGAGACCTTATTTCATCACGCGCACGCATCTCACACAAGTAATCTTCATCTTCAGTAGTCCAATTTTAACTGTTTTGGTTACTTATTTATACTTTTAGGGTTCCGTACCCGAAGGGTAAAAAACGGAGCCCTATTAATGTCACTCGGCTGTCTGTCTGTCTGTCTGTCTGTCTGTCTGTCCGTCTGTCCGCCGGTCACAGGACTCTAGCTCGCAGACGAAATGAGTTAAAACCTGAAATTTTGGTATTTAGTGTAAAACGTTAACCCAAAATCAAATATTGAATTAGAAATTGAATTAAATTATTTTTCAGGGGGGCTCCCATACATGAAAAAGGAGCCGGAAAAAAATTTTTTTTCTTTACCCTAGCTTGTGGGGTACCATTGTTTAGAGCTCATTAAGTAGAGTACAAATATATATTTTTTTAATTTTTATCTCAAAAAATAAGAGAATGGGAGGCCATCAAAGTTGCCAGTTTTAGACCATTTTTGTGACGGGGGCTATCTCAAAAACTAAACTAGTTGGGAATATGATATTTCAGTATATTATGTACTATATGCTCTATTTAAACAACAAATACTGAAAACAACGATTTATTAAATAGTTTATAAGCTGTGACCAAAATAAACGAACATTTTTTTGGGTTTTTCTTTCACGGTTTGTTGCGATGTCTAGCTCGGAAATTAAATATTTCTTAGACCCAAAATATTATATTGTTCATAATTATGTACGGAACCCTGAAAGAGCGAGGCCCGACTCGCACTTGGCTGATTTTTATTTTAATTATCATTATAAAAATGGATGTGGATCATCTTCCTTGAATGGCAGTGGCGTGCACTTCATACAAGCAGAAAAGCACTGCATACCTTAAGAAAAGCAATGCTTAGGTAAAACAATAAGAAAAGGAGGGTAGAAATTTTAATACTACTGATTGCATACCTTGGGTTCAAACCCTGTGCACGCCACTATTGACTGGCTATAGGTATCATCTTATAAACTTTGGGCCATTGTGAAGTGCAAGGCTTCGCTTTTACGTCAAATGTTACCCCTCCCGCACTACTCGAACCACCTCAGGAACCGTTTTAATTTAACGGTAGGCCTAGGCATACATGGGCATTTCAGGAAGTTGTATATCTTTTGTGAGTAGAATATATGCCGATACTCTTCTACCTAGAACAGAACACCGTTTCTACAGTAACTGTTTACTTAAATATGGCACTGATTAGGAGTGATTTAGCTATTGTCCATTATGGAAGTTCAATTTCATCTAAGTACTTATATCAAATTTTTCATGAGACCACCTTGACACCATAAGTTATGAAAAATCGTCATGCTCATGCATGATACCAACACCTAGATACAGGTTGAAGAACCTTTTTTTGAAGTTTAGTAAAATCAAAATTCCTACCACAGAGTAGATAGTAAGTACAGAGGGATTAGGGAAAGCTTCTACAAGCGACCCGCTGTAGATACACTCACACATTGCGCACGTTTATCACCCAACTGAACCGGTTGGGGGACCGAGCGGGCGTCAGTGAACCGTTGGTGAGTGTTTGTGTGAGTGTACCTACAGCGGGCCACTTGTATGAAGCTTTCCCTCTGTACTTATCTACTCGTGTGTTCCTACACTGTTAATAATTCAGTTTCAAACATCATTCAGTGCAGAGCAACGGAAGAACTGCTCAGTGCTCAAGGATTTTTCATATTCCCACTTCAGCATTATAATGTGTGTAAGGGGACCGCTATCACAAACGAAGACAGGTAATAGTATTATAGTAGTGATGATTACTGACAAGATTGTACCATAAAAGATAAAAAACGCGAAAAAGAAATTAAAATATTTCCTATGTTTTTTTAAAGTTCGCAATGTAATGCAATCACCTGAAATAACGCCTAAATACCTAAGGGTTATCGGCCGCCCGCCGCTTGCGGGCATTGAACCCGAGTTGTGAAATTGCCGGTTTGAAAAATACTAAACCATATACTATAGGAAGACAAATGGTTATTGGTATTGGAATGTGTTTAGGTAGTATAGTAATAGCGCTAAGTTTTCGATAGCGGTCCCTTTATACCCTGTATACCTACAAGCTGCAGCACGCAGCGTGCCCTGGATATGAGTGAGCTTAGCGTACCTATAATTTTCTAGACCAAAATACGAAAATATTCGTGTAATATTCTAAATGAATATAGGCGAGGAAAACAACAACATTCAGTAATCTATACATATAATAAAATCGTAGAATTGCCATATCTGTACATTGAAGATTTTTGCAAAATAATAACTGGGGGATGTTAGGGATAAGTAATAGAACGTAAAAAAGCTATTTTTGAAATTTTTGTCTGTTTGTCTGTTTATCTGTTTGTCTGTTTATCTGTTTGTCTGTTTGTCTGTATGTTTGTGCGCGCATCACGTAAAAACTACTGAATGGATTGAAATGAAACTCGGCATAATTTAAGTTCATACAACATATAGGATACTTTTTATCCCGAAATTCAGCACGGTTCCCTTGGGAGAGGGGATGAAAGTCAAAATGTGTACTTAGCTGTAATTCGTTAACGGGTGGTCCGATTTCATTCATTATTTTTTTGTTCGAAAGGAAATACTTCTACATACTACATAGTTTTTAGCAAGGTATGAGCTCAAAGGAGCTTAGGAAAAACAAAATGAATCTCACGGGAGTTTTAAAAACCAATATCCACGCGAACGAAGTCGCGGGTTTCCACTTGTATAATATAATACCCAGAAAAACACTGATTTTATACTATGAAGAAAGCAAGCGCTGTCAACAATGTCTTGGAATAAAATTAATATTATTTAGTGCAAAATTGTCAAGCTCGCCTAATAGACCGCCTAGTAGCAAAAATCGAAATGTTGTGTGAAAAAACGCGGCTACTGTCGTGCTCCCACTGGTTGACCCACTCAGTGGGTCCACGAGGAATTTCAATTCCTGTTGGTCCCACTGCTTAACTTGGGTGGGGCTATAAGGAATTGTGATTCCTGATGGTCCCACTCTGTTCTCAAACGCCTAAAAATAATTTTTGTTCGTTGAACGTTGAACTAACGTTGAAGTCGGGCGAGCATAAGAAACGACGAAACCGACGCGCGACGCTCGCCCAACCAACTTTTTTTGAAAAGATTTCTTATTTACGTTTGGAATAGGAGCAGAACATAATAATCAAACTATTTAACATTTATACAAACTTGTCTTAAATTTTTTAATTACTTATAGATTTTACTCAAAACTTATCGGTGGGACCACAACCCCAAAAATGTAAACGCTAAAACATGTAAACAAACATCCCACTTTGATGGTGGGACCAACAGGAATTGAAATTCCTCGTGGTCCCACTGAGTGGGTCAACCAGTGGGACCACGAGACAGTAGCCAAAAACGCAACTTGTTTCGATTTATTTGCTCTCAAGTTAGTATAACGATACGCACGTATATCAGTGAAGTATCAGTGGTGCAGTATTTCAGTATCAGTTCATAGAATGTATAAAAGAATATCATCGTGCCGGAATGCTTCACTGATAAGTGCGAATGACTTAATGATTCATGAACCTACTGTGGGCAATCCACGGCCACGCCGGCCTTATACAGGGTGATCCCGCATTTCGATGCCTTCCTTGTTAAGCGTTATTTTAGGACCATTATGCCCAGTCAACCAAGTCGAAAACGGTTTCCTAGTTGTTGTTTTAAAGATTTTTTTTTTTTACTTTTTTCCAAAACAATTAATTTGAATAAGTATATTACTATTATTAAAGTCACAAAAATGATAAAATTTTTAGTTCAGAAAACGTTTTGAATCCAGTTTTTTGTACAGACTTTAGTTGACTGGACTCGGTTCCAAAACCCTTTTCAAAGAAACCATCGAATTAAAGAGTCTCCTGTGTTTAGTGATGATTTTCATTTGATTAAGTCTTATGATTTTCCTGGAGCTTTGTACCAATAAGTACTAAATATTATAAAAGATAATTCAAAAATCAACACACTCGTTTTAATTTCTTCAATTTTATCCATATTTTTTTAAAAGAATAAACGGAGATTTTATTTCCCAGCCACAACCTTTATCGTAGTTCCACACGTAGTTCTTCTTGTATTGTCTATGGTTCTTCTACAGGCATTTGTGAAGCAAGACCTTTTTTAATACTTGGGACGCCATGGCGACGTCATCAGCAGCGTAAAGTATGATTACAACTAACAAAAGGTCGCCAAATGGAGTAGCCAAGCCGTCCTTTTTCATTTGTGTTGCTATAAATGAACGTGGAAGAAATATATGCTAGCTTCCAAATTGGTGACGTCGCCAAGAATAGCCAAGGGAAATAGTTGCCATATATATTTTAATAATATAAATTATTTGGCGACGGACGTCGCGCCGCCATGGCGTCCTAATGAGGAGTTATCGCAATAAAATAAAACAAAATCGGTTTGGAATAATAATATATCACATTCCTTGATCTTACAACTGTACAACTAAATTATGCTACAGACAAGCACTTATATATTAATATTACATTAATATGTATAGTTAAATAAATTCACGTTCGCCTCGCACTACGAGGCGGAGTCCCACTCTATGAGGTAGGCCGGCGGCAGGCCCGGCGCGACTCTGCGCGCGAGGACGCGGAACGTCTGTCCCGCTCTAAAGTACGACTGCACGCTGGACTTGAGCGCCGACAGCTGCCGAGCGTCCACCTCGGCGGCGCCGCTGCTCGCCTTGTGCGGACTCAGTTGTAGACTCTTCACGCTGTTGTTGCTGGTTGAGCTGTTGGTGGTGTTTCTTCGCGCGTTCTCATAGTAGTTTTTCTCCGGTCTCTGTCTCAATCTTCTGCCGTGGAATTTGACACTGCTCATGTGAGCGGCGGGCGGCGTGACGTCACCGTTATCCGTCGGCGTCTGAGCAGACTTGGAGGCGTCGTCGGGCAGCGGACAGGACTTGTTGAGCTGAAATAATAATTGGTGTTGTAATTAACACATACGAGATGTAAAAATCAAAAACCCCCACTGCAGGGCTGATGGATATCTTGATATATAAACCTGCTTTGAGGTGATATGTGTAGTACGAAAAAATCTCATCAAAATCGGCGCAGTAGTTCTTTAGGAAAATGGCAATAATAATCAAAACCAAGATTGCATTGGCTCTCATACATGATTGAATTTGATGAAAATAAAACCGGCCAAGTACGAGTCAGACTCGCGCATCGAGGGTTCCGTACTCCAGAAGTATAAGTACAATCTGTTTTTCATTAGTTTGTCTTAAAAGGTAAGGTGCCAATTAAGCTAGTTCATACTAATATTATAAATGAGAAGGTATGTAACCTTTTCACAATCTAACTGCTGAACCGATCTTGATGAAAGACAAAGCTTGCATTTTGGTTTTTTCCTAGAAAATATAGAAGTTCCATGGCAAAATAGGAAATCCGCCTAATATCAGTATGAGATAAGTATTAAAAATATAATATTTTTGACGACCTCCCCGGTGCAGTGGTCTTAAAGTAGGAGGTCCCGGGTTCGATTCCCGGCAGGGGCAATTTGGGATTTTATAGTTTCTAAACTGTCTCTGGTCAGGTCTGGTGGGAGGCATCAGCCGTGGCTGGTTACCACCCTACCGGCAGAGCGGTGCGGCCAAGCGATTTAGCGTTCCGGTACGATGCCGAGTAGAAACCGATCAGGGGTATGCATACCTCTTCCAAGTTAGCCGGCGTCCATCTTAGGAAATCCATCAAAGGTGAGATTGCAGTCAAGTGCTAACTTGTATAGTGTACTTGAATAAAAAAAAAGTTTATAGGCAGTGTATACCCAAATTACTAATTCCGTGGAATTATGACAGCTGTCATTGCCATTTACAGATGAGTTATTTGTATGGAGAACAGGGTTACCATCTACGAAGTACGATTTTACCCCAAACTACTTTAATTCCCTGTCAATATTACTCGTTTCGCCTTAAAATAGAAAACACCAAGAGTAGAAACTAGAAAGTGCACACTATCAGCAATAGAAAACAAAAGAAGCACATTGAAAAAATTTATTCAAAAATGAATGTCGAATGACATTATCACCATGAAGTGTCTGTCAGGCATTTGTCATATCTACATGCGGCAGTTGATTTTTATTTACATAAGTTTTGAATTTTTTATTTTTTTGTGGGAATTGTTTTATCTCTGGTAACATTACGAAACGTCAGAATTCCACGGGAATTAGAAATCAGGGTATAGCTTTAGAAGCTCGTGGACGGCGCGCTTTAGATAATTATCGAACAAACCTGCAGTTGCAGATGTTTTCGCGGCCGTCTATACTTCCGTCTCTTCACTTCCCCATTCGGGCCGATAACGATATCCTTTTCGCTCAGTTTCCTCTTCAACGGTCTTACCACGGGCCCCATCAGCGGGTTCAGTTGATTCGGCAACGAGAACCGAGAATGGTAGTGACTCCGTCCGTTCTGCTTATTGTACAAATTCATGTTCGACGAGAACGGCGTCTTCGACGGATACGTGTTCTTCATCAGGAACGGGTTGTTCTTCCCCTGGAAGTCCTTCAGCGGCGGGATGATCGCGTCCAACGTGCCCCTACTCGATGTTTCATCCCCCGAGGATTCCACTTCGGGGGTGAAACTGTTGTACGGGGGCAGACTGTCCATGTGTTGGAGGGACATTATTTTGGAATGTTCTATAATGTTCTTGGTGGAGAGTTTCGACACTTCTAGGTTCATGGTGGCTATCCTCGAGGTGTGGGTGTTGATGTTTATGTTGCAAGTGTCCTCGATGTGTTTGGGTATTTGGTCGAGTTGCCCCGAGCACGGCAGCAGGGACGGCTCAGGGGAGTCTTCGCACGTCGATTTGGCTTCGTTGGATTCATTCTCATGGGCTTCCGTCCCCTTCTCTGAACTGTCGTCTTTGGCATCGCAGTTCCTCGCTGTGGAAGTGCACTCCGCTTTGCCCGACTCATATGAGCTAGCGGAGTCGTTCTCCGAGTTGGAGTTAGAATTGAGGTTCTCGTGGAACCGCTTCCCCATCATCAGGTTCAGCCAGTGGCCGTCCACAGGAACTATCATGCGCTGGTTCGGACTGTTGTAGGAACTTTCTTCTTTGTTGCTACTGGAAGGTTGTGAGCTGAAAGTGAATTCGTGTATTGTATGAAAACGTTCAAAATGCTACACGAGGACTCGTATTCTACCACCACCACTGCAGCTTTTTAACTTCCCACTGTTGAACACAGGCTGATATACTGATAACAACCGGGACAGACTTTCTTTTTTTTTTTTTTTTTTGACGTGGTGGAAAGCTTTATGGCTACCCCCGTTCTTTGGGCAGAAGGGGGGTTATGTGGGACTCCCTCTATGGGTATACCCTAACTAAAACCACCACGGCTGTTCCCTCTCGCTGACTGTGCTGGACGCCTGGGGAACCCGTTGTATACGTCCCAGGCAACCGGGACAGACTGCTTAACTGCGTGAAACACCGCCAACCACCAACTCCGGGTTGGAACTGAGAATTTCTTGATAGAAAAGCCCAATACTTATCAATTATTTTGCCCGACCTGGGAATCGAACCCGGGACCTCGTGATCTGCAGTCGAAAATGCTAACCACTACTTTAGTCCTCGGCAACCAGGGGGGTTATTCTGTAACTTAGCAACTGAAAATAGTTGCCAACTAATTAGTTAGATATACATTGCTGCTTTACTGTGTAAAATTATGAAAACACTTTATATTTCCTACAGTAAAGCAGCAATGTATATCTAACTAATTAGTTGGCAACTATTTTCAGTTGCTAACTAAGTTACAGAATAACCCACCTGGGCGGCCTGCTAGGCTTCTGGAGCGACCTTGGATGGCTGGAGTAACAACTTCAACGAGAGAGGCACACCACGCACAACATACATCTACGGTTTATGTGCGGACACCTGCCCAGAATGAAGAAGAAGAAGAATGCTAACCACTAGACCAACAAGGTAGTTGGTCTAGTGGTTGGTACATGAGACTCGTATTCGGTTGAAATTAATTACCTATCGTCAGGTAAAACGTCGGTGGGCGGCGAAGGCGGCGATGGCGGCCTGGACAGGAATCGTAACCGCGGCGCGTATTCCCTTACCAGCTTGTCAGTCAACGGCACTCCTTCTTTTATCTAAAAATATACAAATATATTTATCACCGAATAACAACGGAAACAAAAAATCAAGGTTTGTACTTTGGCATTATAATTATGTATGTATATATATTACAAAATCGTAAGTGCGTCGAGACGTGACGGCAAGATGAGGACCGCCATTTGTGTCTTTGTCGGTACGGATTATAGCACGGTTTTTAACCTGTCGTCCGGTAAAAAGGGTCCGTGGGCTCTTTGAAATTTTAGAGGGGTCCATTACTAGAAAAAGGTTAAAGTTACAGCGATGGAATGGAATGTCGAGTGGTACATAGTTTGCTATAAACCACGGCAAATAAGTCTAGCGTTGACCTTCAATGCGCAGAAGTCGAAAATGAGGTATCTCGGGTGATGAGGGGGTCGCGGGGACGGCGTGTGGATCGTTCGTAAGCACTGATTAGCTCTCGCGGATCTCTCGTAAGCGCTGATTGGCTCTCCAATCGTATTGTGTCCCGCGCACTTGAAGGTGAGCGCTCGACTTAGGTGCCGGGAGTTATACCTGCTCTAAGGCGGAGAGCTGCAGCGGCGGCGGCGGCGGGCGGCGCAGGCGCAGGCCCCAGATGGTGGCGCGCTTCTTCATCTCGCGCCCGCACTTGAACCGCTTGCGCGCCGACGTGAGCGCCGTCAGGATCCTCTCCCGACGCTCGGTCACCGGAGTCCGCCACATCTGTACCATCATACGGATTATAGCTCCATGTAATCCTTCTGATTGAGCTGAGAACAGTAGACTTAGTACGAGTTTACATATTTTTACGACGTTGAAAGATGTCGAGTCTCGAAACATATTATTACGTCAAAGGAACGTGGATCTAAAGTTCCTTGTTTTAAAGCTGAAGTTCGTCCATAAATTCACAGCCAGCGCCTGCTTTTAAGCGGAAATTTTGCGAAACAAAACTTGGTGGTACTTAAGGTATGACTTTAAAACAAGAGCAGTTTGGGTCCATTGTTCTCTGATGTTGTTTGCGCACGCGAGGATGTACAGCCTGACATGTGACATGTGACAACCGACATACGTACCTTCTCGGGCAGCTGCAGCGCGTGCCAGTTGTCCATGATGTAGGGCATGACGACGGTGTCGAGGTCGAAGTAGTTGGGCGCGTTGTAGGCGGTGAGGTTGAACAGCGCCAGGTGCGCCAGCTCCAGCCAGCACAGCTCCAGCCGCCGCAGGTACTCCGCGCCGCCGTTGCACTTGGCGCACGCGAAGATGTACAGCCTGACATGTGACATGTGACAACCGACATACGTACCTTCTCGGGCAGCTGCAGCGCGTGCCAGTTGTCCATGATGTAGGGCATGACGACGGTGTCGAGGTCGAAGTAGTTGGGCGCGTTGTAGGCGGTGAGGTTGAACAGCGCCAGGTGCGCCAGCTCCAGCCAGCACAGCTCCAGCCGCCGCAGGTACTCCGCGCCGCCGTTGCACTTGGCGCACGCGAAGATGTACAGCCTGACATGTGACATGTGACAACCGACATACGTACCTTCTCGGGCAGCTGCAGCGCGTGCCAGTTGTCCATGATGTAGGGCATGACGACGGTGTCGAGGTCGAAGTAGTTGGGCGCGTTGTAGGCGGTGAGGTTGAACAGCGCCAGGTGCGCCAGCTCCAGCCAGCACAGCTCCAGCCGCCGCAGGTACTCCGCGCCGCCGTTGCACTTGGCGCACGCGAAGATGTACAGCCTGACATGTGACATGTGACAACCGACATACGTACCTTCTCGGGCAGCTGCAGCGCGTGCCAGTTGTCCATGATGTAGGGCATGACGACGGTGTCGAGGTCGAAGTAGTTGGGCGCGTTGTAGGCGGTGAGGTTGAACAGCGCCAGGTGCGCCAACTCCAGCCAGCACAGCTCCAGCCGCCGCAGGTACTCCGCGCCGCCGTTGCACTTGGCGCACGCGAAGATGTACAGCCTGACATGTGACATGTGACAACCGACATACGTACCTTCTCGGGCAGCTGCAGCGCGTGCCAGTTGTCCATGATGTAGGGCATGACGACGGTGTCGAGGTCGAAGTAGTTGGGCGCGTTGTAGGCGGTGAGGTTGAACAGCGCCAGGTGCGCCAGCTCCAGCCAGCACAGCTCCAGCCGCCGCAGGTACTCCGCGCCGCCGTTGCACTTGGCGCACGCGAAGATGTACAGCCTGACATGTGACATGTGACAACCGACATACGTACCTTCTCGGGCAGCTGCAGCGCGTGCCAGTTGTCCATGATGTAGGGCATGACGACGGTGTCGAGGTCGAAGTAGTTGGGCGCGTTGTAGGCGGTGAGGTTGAACAGCGCCAGGTGCGCCAGCTCCAGCCAGCACAGCTCCAGCCGCCGCAGGTACTCCGCGCCGCCGTTGCACTTGGCGCACGCGAAGATGTACAGCCTGACATGTGACATGTGACAACCGACATACGTACCTTCTCGGGCAGCTGCAGCGCGTGCCAGTTGTCCATGATGTAGGGCATGACGACGGTGTCGAGGTCGAAGTAGTTGGGCGCGTTGTAGGCGGTGAGGTTGAACAGCGCCAGGTGCGCCAGCTCCAGCCAGCACAGCTCCAGCCGCCGCAGGTACTCCGCGCCGCCGTTGCACTTGGCGCACGCGAAGATGTACAGCCTGACATGTGACATGTGACAACCGACATACGTACCTTCTCGGGCAGCTGCAGCGCGTGCCAGTTGTCCATGATGTAGGGCATGACGACGGTGTCGAGGTCGAAGTAGTTGGGCGCGTTGTAGGCGGTGAGGTTGAACAGCGCCAGGTGCGCCAGCTCCAGCCAGCACAGCTCCAGCCGCCGCAGGTACTCCGCGCCGCCGTTGCACTTGGCGCACGCGAAGATGTACAGCCTGACATGTGACATGTGACAACCGACATACGTACCTTCTCGGGCAGCTGCAGCGCGTGCCAGTTGTCCATGATGTAGGGCATGACGACGGTGTCGAGGTCGAAGTAGTTGGGCGCGTTGTAGGCGGTGAGGTTGAACAGCGCCAGGTGCGCCAGCTCCAGCCAGCACAGCTCCAGCCGCCGCAGGTACTCCGCGCCGCCGTTGCACTTGGCGCACGCGAAGATGTACAGCCTGACATGTGACATGTGACAACCGACATACGTACCTTCTCGGGCAGCTGCAGCGCGTGCCAGTTGTCCATGATGTAGGGCATGACGACGGTGTCGAGGTCGAAGTAGTTGGGCGCGTTGTAGGCGGTGAGGTTGAACAGCGCCAGGTGCGCCAGCTCCAGCCAGCACAGCTCCAGCCGCCGCAGGTACTCCGCGCCGCCGTTGCACTTGGCGCACGCGAAGATGTACAGCCTGACATGTGACATGTGACAACCGACATACATATCGATACCATGTCCTTTACGACAATTGTCGTAAAGGACAGGCCTGTCCATGTCCTTTACGACAATTGAAATTTCTGGTATCGATGTTATTATCTACATGCATATGCGTCATTTACGAAAGCGCGCACGAGCGCGCACAACTCAGGGTGGGGACAGACCGATCGCCGGCGTTATAAGGCAGTGCGCACACCCGATAGCAACGATCCCCCCGATACAAGACGCCCTAAGCACATCCTTTACGACCTCGACGACGACGACGACCAAATAACGATAGACAATGCACCCTATCTGTCAGGGCCACACAACCACACAACCGATGCACAGCGTCTTCGCCGGCGAAGACGAGGTCCCCGATTTCTGACGTCACCCGGACGTGCGATTGATGGATGGATTACATATCGAACTTTTAAAAATACAGAATTTATTTTTATTTTTTGTGATTTTATTATGTTTAGTATAACTTATGCTAAACACATATCGATACCTCTGGGCTCAAAGGGCGTAAAGCACATTTTGGGGCAAATTCAGTTATTAATACCATCGTATTCAGTTTTTCATTCTCTATCGATTGGTATATATGAAGTTGCCAAATTCGCACAAAAATGTTCTTTACGTCCCATCTATTTTAGGCTGCTAAACCACAACGAAACAGGAAATCGGGCTGTAAATTACATTACTGCGCAAGTTAAAAATGTCCTAGGTTGTATAGGATTCCAATTATGAGTATTAAGGCGTACAACGCATTAATTCTCATTCAACATAACAGCACCTGTACTATACTACCTAAAAATAAATATAAATATTTCCTGAAGTTTAGGGTGTAAAGCACATTATTCTATAATTCCAGACTCAAAAGGCGTAAAGCTAATTTTGGGGTTCATGGAGTTCATAATAATTGTATTCAGTTTTTCATTCTTTATCATTTCATTATTATCTTTATTCGGAAGCAGCACACAGGAAATTTACTGCTATAGCTGGGGAGAGAGCGACGGTAAACGAGGAAGCTTCTTGTCTTTTAAAGTACTTAGAAAAGAAATATAGAATTGGCATAAAAAACATTATTTTATACTGTGACTCCTATAGCGACCAAAATAAAAATAAAACGGTATTGTCCACTATTAACTATTTTCTAAAGTCGGCAATTAATATAGCATTAATACAAATAAATTATCTTTTGCCTGGTCATACATACTTATATGTATACCGTTAGGTTATACCGTTGTCTCTGTCCACTGTTGAGAAGTGCAAAAATTAATTGTATGGAATCCGTCGCAATGGCTGACATACTTTGAGACCGCTCGGAAAAAACCTAAGCCATACAAAGTCTTTCTTATGGACTACACCGATTTTCTGAATTTTGATCAATTAACTGCCAATACTTTCACTCCAAACACATTGAAAAATATAAAATTAAAAAAGATTACTCTAGCGGCACGCTATGATGGCCGGTTTGACGTTTGTCCGCTCATGAAGTTCCGTATTAATTGATAACGACTTTGAAGGAAATAATTGTATTACTTTATTGACGATAGTGATGTGCAGAGATTCATAAATTTTATCGAATGTAGTTTTAGGTTTAGGACTCAAAATTTATTTATTAAATTGATTTCTTAAATGTATACAAGTGTAGAAAAATCAGTTTGCACCATTTAAGGGGTGAATGTACTTGTGAATATGAACAATTTTCACTATGTGGACAAACCTCTGAAATCGCAAAAAAATATCAATAAATTTTTAAAAATGGAATCTAATACGATCGTCACATAGGATCGCTGGCTAGCACAACTACTACCTCCGGCAAACTCGCGTCAATGCTCAATGCAAAACAAAGCAGTTTCGAATTGACGTTGCTTCGAAAAGTATAAACTGTCAGTGCAATGCGATTGTGATATAGTTTTGACCTGGCTTTGGATTTCAAATATTGATACTGCATTACTGTTGACCCTTGCTCGTTAATTTGGACTCTGTTCAAGCCCTTTGTTGTGGATTTCGTCGATATGACCGAACGTACGCAGAGAACTGTTCTAAATAGTCAGACACGTGAGTTCGTAATACGCCTTCGTAACTATTTCGATCGTGAAGCTCAAAATGGAGGGCCAATTTTACCTATAACGTCAGTGGTTGAACGCGTAGCTGATGCGCTTAATATTGGACAACGAACTGTTAGACGGATAACTAAAAAAAAATATGGCGAGACTGGCACAGAAGAAAATAAACTTCACACACCAAAAAAGAGAAAACGAGCAAAACCAGTCGTAGGCATCGATAGCTTTGATGCCGATGCTATCCGAAGACATGTTTACGGCTACTATTTACAGAAGGAGTATCCAACAAGAAAAAAGTTGGTGCATTCACTGAAGGAAGCTGGATTATTCTTCGGTGGGGAAAGTTCTTTAACGAAGATTTTGAAGACCATTGGATTTCGATACAAAAAATGTAACAAACGCAAAATATTGATGGAAAGATTTGATATAGCGATGGCAAGGTATACTTTTTTACGGCAAGTGAAAGAAATCAAAAATTGGCAAAATGTTGTGTTCTTGGATGAAACATGGCTTAATGCTAACCATACTGTAGGCCGTTCTTGGAACGATGACACAGCAGCATCTACTTCCAAAGTTCCTGTAGGAAAAGGATCGCGACATATAATTTGTCACGCCGGAACCATCAACGGGTTTGTCGAAGGTTCTCTCATGGCTTTTGCGTCAAAAACCACTGGAGACTATCATGAAGACATGAATGGAGAAAAGTTTACTGAATGGTTTACCTCAATGTTGTGTAGCCTCCCTGAACCATCTATTATAATTATGGACAACGCCCCATACCACTCGATGCAAATTGACAAGCCACCTGCCCAATCCCAAAAGAAAGCTGATATCGTCGCATGGCTTCGTAAAAATGGCGTAGATGCAAACATGAATATGTTAAAAGCGGAATTAGTACGTCTTTTAAAAGAAAACAAACCAACCAAGATCCGATACGTCATTGACGAAATAGCATTAGAACATGGGCACAGAGTTATACAGTTACCGCCTTACCATTGTGAGTATAATGCGATTGAGTTGGTGTGGGCTCAAATTAAGGGATATGCTGCAAGACACAATACAGAACCCCCATTTACCACAAAAAAAATGCTAAAATTATTAGAAGAAGCTTGTGAACATGTGACTAAAGGAGACTGGGAAAAGGTTGTGAATAGAACTGTTAAATTAATAAGGGAAGATTATGAAAGAGATGTGAAAATAGATAATATTATAGAAAACGAACATATAATTATTAATGTATGTGATGATAGCAGTGACGACAGTGAAAATAGTAGTATGGACGAATCTGATTAATTATGGCCTTTTGTGGCACCTTTTTTGGTATCTTTTGTATTCATATGTTTCTTGTGTGCATATAAAGTATGTATATTCATTTTCGTTCAAATATTCAGTTCGTTCAAATAAATTAAATAAACATATACATTTTTGTTTTATTAAACCTATTTAATCAGGTACAAAAACAAAACTTAATTGTTTTTTGTTCGAGATTAAATTGACATTCCACATCACTATTGTAATGTGTCAAACCGGCCATCATAGCGTGCCGCTAGTGTAGAATTACTACATTTAAAAAAAAATACGAAAACTAAATATTTCAAATATTTCAAAGTCAAATATTCCATGGAGCTAGCCATAGAGGAAGCTGAAACTCAAAATATAACGTTAATGGAAAAGGAAAAGAACAAGGAAAAGGCAAAGGAAAAAGTAAAGCAAAGGACAAGTCAAGCGAAAACAAAAAACAGGAAGCGGAAGAAGTTAAGCCACAACTAAATTAAACATATACAAAAAAAATACATGGATTTGACACGTCTTTGTGATAACGGACCTATACCTAAGAGATTTCATGAAGAATATAGAAAGCTTCCATGGAGCTCTAATGTTTGTGATACATTAAATGAAACTGATGAAGAAGATAAAGAAGATGAAAATAATACTGAAAAAGAAAATAATTCTAAAGATGAATAACCCAAAAATTGCTTATAACTTTCTTGTTTGTCCTTTTTACGTACTAGTAGAATAGCACTATTGCAAATCCAAGACGGCCACCGCCACAAAATGGCGAATGTCGGGAGTTTTTAAATTTTTAATTTATACTTCTCATATCTGTAGATTCAAAAACCTAACAAAAACATTCATATAAACTTCCTACCCCCATTTTACCCCCTTAGAGGGGAGGGGATTTTCGTGAAATCTTTTCTACGCTGATATTTAAGCCCTAGAATGAACCTACATTCCAAATTTCAAGGTGATAATAGCAATAATATAATTAAAACTTTCACCCCCTATTTTACCACCCTTAAGGGAAGATTTTTCAGAATAAAATATACAGGTTTTGATTATTTAAAACTAATAATCTAAACGCCGATTTTCAGGTCTGTAACTTTAAAAACATAGGACTTTCATACAAATTTTCTACCTCCATTTTATCCCTCTAGATTTTAGAAATAAAGAAGGAAGATTTTAGGAATATTAAATAGCCTACAACCTTCTCCGAAAATTGGACTATCAAATGCAAAAAAAAATTTCAAATCTGACAGGTACTTTCAGAGATTAGCGCGTTCAAACAAACAAACAAACACTTCCGCTTTATTATCTTAGTATAGGTAGTATAGATAATAAAAACTATTAACTTAATCATATAATAAAATTTGAAGAGTTGGTAATAAAAACTACCAACTCTTCAATTAATCTATCTCTTACTTTTTATAAAGTTTTTTGGTTATTCCCACAATCCCCATTGGCATGGGGATTATGGGAATAATCCATCAGGACGGGATAGGGTACCCCCCACTCCGTTTAACCCTTTTTATTATGAAAGTTGTACAATTTTAAATGCAAACTTTGTGATTTACAACACAAATAAACATTGTTATTATCATTTACTACATAATATTATACAACTTTTTTACGCTAGGTTACATTTACTGCCTAAGTGAATAACGTTAGTTGTTTTTTAATGGGTGTAAAGGACATTTTGTAGTTTTTTTCAGGTAGTAAAGCAAAACTATTTTGGAAACTATTATATTTAGACTTCATTTAATAATATTTACTTAAAATATAGAAAAATATAAGTATTTTTCTCATAGATTGTTTTTATATAATCATTGAGACAAAAAGTTATAGCTAATTTTGTTTTATTTTTTCGGTTTTTTGGCTCTCCTGAAAAGTAGCTGTTTTGTGCTATACGCCCTTTGAGCCCAGAGGTATCGATATATACACATTATATTATATACATATACCGGTAATGAGAGATAAAATTATTCTGAAGAAACTCACTTATCCCCCGCGTACAGCGGGTACTGCAAACTTGAAACGCATCTTTGGTGAAACCAGCGGGAACATCGACAGCATAGCAACATCTGAAAATACATTCAATCATCTATCATCTATTTACTCATTATTAATTATTGTGGTACATAAGTTATTAAGTTATTTTATAATACATTAGTTATTAAGTTACTTTATAATATAGTTAGAATAGTTTAATCGGACCATAACAACGAATCGATCGACACCTGATTCATTAAAATCGGCCCAGTAGTTTAGGCGCTACAGTGGAACACACAGAATCTTATACAAAAATCGGATACAAACATAAGCCAAAAGAAAGGGTTATGATTTTAGCAGTCTATGTATATTATACAGAGTGCTAAAATCATAACCC
This sequence comes from Melanargia galathea, assembly GCA_920104075.1. Classification (NCBI taxonomy): domain Eukaryota; kingdom Metazoa; phylum Arthropoda; class Insecta; order Lepidoptera; family Nymphalidae; genus Melanargia; species Melanargia galathea. The sequence goes on from OV049863.1 coordinate 9,397,411, forward strand.
TTGCTTTTGACTTTGCCGTAGTCGGGTAAAAATTAATATCACACAATAGTTTAAAGTTTAAAACTGCCTCATTGGTCTAGTGGTTAGCATATTCGACCGCAGATCACGAGGTCTCGGGTTCGATTTCCGGGTCAGGCAAATAATTGTTAGGTATTGGGTTTTTCTGTTAAGAAATTCTTCATTTCTAAAACAAAAAAAAACCAATCATGTGACAATAGTAGTTAAAGCCCGCCAACCCGCATTGGAGCAGCGTGGCGGGTCTAAGCTCTAAACCCTTTTCTCGTATGAGGGGGCCTGTGCCCAGCAGTGGGACGTTAAAAGGCTGTTGTGGTGGATAGTTTAAATGTTATTTCCCATACCTGCGCGAGCCAGTCGCTCTTCTCGCCACAATAGCAGTGCGACTCCTTGCCAGCCTCCGACGTGGTGGACGATGTCGTCGATGCGGTCTAAAACAACCAAATTGTAGGCTAAAAACACCCTAAAGGTCTATTTTTCTTTGGTTGATTTAAACAGTAAATAAGTCGCAGAAGAGCGTATAAAACGCGCTATACGTGGCCCATAGGACCTTGTTAATGTGCCCTTACAATGAAAAAACTAACTGTGTAATGGGGAGTCCATAAAGGCCAAATTAGACAGTTCATTTTTCGAGATTTTTGCTTTCATTTTCGAGGCTTCATCGGTGAATCATCGAAAATGAACCGTCTAAACACCGACCGTTCAACGTTCACAGGCACTTTGTCATAGTAAATATCGTATCGTGCATCGTTCACCACAAAAATGAACGGTGAACCGGGCACCGTCTAACTTGGCCTTAACAGTATGATTCCTGCTATAGTCAGTCACTGCCCCGTTGGTGTAGTGGTTAGCATATTCGATTGCAGATCACGAGGTCCCAGGTTCAATTCCCGGGTAGAGCAAATAATTCCTATTGGGTTTTTCTGTCAAGAAATTTTCTGTGTCAGTGTTGGTAGTTGGCGATGTCTCACCCCCGTGCCTCGGAGAGCACGTTAAGCAGTCTGTCTCAGTTATTATAACTATCATGTGATAACAGTCGTCAAAGCCCGTCAACCCACATTGGCGCAGCGTGGCGGGTCTAAGCTTTAATCCCTCTCTCCTATGAGAGAAGAGGCCTGTGCCCAGCAGTGGGACGTCAAGAGGCTATAGTGGCGGTGGTATAGTCACTTTAGGAAACCACACTTCCTAAATGCATTGACTCTCACATTTTTACCCGACTACGGCAAAGCCAAAAGGAAGGGTTATGAATGTATGTATGCGGCCGATTTTTGTATGAGATTCTGTGTGTACCACCATAGCGCCTAAACTACTGGACCGATTTTGATGAATGAGGTGTCTATTGATTCGTTGTTATGGTCCGGGTGACATAGGCTACATTTCATTTACGAAAAAAATCGAGAAGTGACCTTCGCGCGGCTTTCTAGATTATTAATTACTAGTTTCGGATAGACATAACAGATGGCGCCACTAGCTGCTTGCCCCGCGATTTCGGGTTTCGCTTGCGTAGTCGGGTTTTAGTTTACGAACTTTATACTTGTTAACAAAATTGAACTCACATCACACGGCGGTGTGAGCTCTTGCTGCTGCCGCCGTTGCTGGCCGCCCTTGAACCGGAACATGTCAGATCTCTTCAGCGCTCGGTTCTCCGCCGCGGCCACGCGGTACCGCTGCTCCACACACCGCTTGCAGTGCCATGACGCTCCTGGGTTCAAATTAAATATATACATGATCCCTGTACGTCTGTGCAGTTTTATTTATTTTTATGTTTGAAATATATTGTGTAAATCTTCACTTTAATAAAATGAATAAGGTCGCACACGATGCACACGATGCGGTGATGAGGTCGCTTACCGCTTATCCACGCTTCGACGGGCGGCGTGTGGCACTTGGCGTGGTATCCGCGGCCGCACATGTCGCACGCGATGATCGCGTTGGCGGCGGGGCTGGCGGCCGGGCCCTCGCGCCGCTTGCACACGACGCACACGATGCGGTGATGAGGTCGCTTACCGCTTATCCACGCTTCGACGGGCGGCGTGTGGCACTTGGCGTGGTATCCACGGCCGCACATGTCGCACGCGATGATCGCGTTGGCGGCGGGGCTGGCGGCCGGGCCCTCGCGCCGCTTGCACACGACGCACACGATGCGGTGATGAGGTCGCTTACCGCTTATCCACGCTTCGACGGGCGGCGTGTGGCACTTGGCGTGGTATCCGCGGCCGCACATGTCGCACGCGATGATCGCGTTGGCGGCGGGGCTGGCGGCCGGGCCCTCGCGCCGCTCTCACACGACGCACACGATGCGGTGATGAGGTCGCTTACCGCTTATCCACGCTTCGACGGGCGGCGTGTGGCACTTGGCGTGGTATCCGCGGCCGCACATGTCGCACGCGATGATCGCGTTGGCGGCGGGGCTGGCGGCCGGGCCCTCGCGCCGCTTGCACACGACGCACACGATGCGGTGATGAGGTCGCTTACCGCTTATCCACGCTTCGACGGGCGGCGTGTGGCACTTGGCGTGGTATCCACGGCCGCACATGTCGCACGCGATGATCGCGTTGGCGGCGGGGCTGGCGGCCGGGCCCTCGCGCCGCTTGCACACGACGCACACGATGCGGTGATGAGGTCGCTTACCGCTTATCCACGCTTCGACGGGCGGCGTGTGGCACTTGGCGTGGTATCCGCGGCCGCACATGTCGCACGCGATGATCGCGTTGGCGGCGGGGCTGGCGGCCGGGCCCTCGCGCCGCTCTCACACGACGCACACGATGCGGTGATGAGGTCGCTTACCGCTTATCCACGCTTCGACGGGCGGCGTGTGGCACTTGGCGTGGTATCCGCGGCCGCACATGTCGCACGCGATGATCGCGTTGGCGGCGGGGCTGGCGGCCGGGCCCTCGCGCCGCTTGCACACGACGCACACGATGCGGTGATGAGGTCGCTTACCGCTTATCCACGCTTCGACGGGCGGCGTGTGGCACTTGGCGTGGTATCCGCGGCCGCACATGTCGCACGCGATGATCGCGTTGGCGGCGGGGCTGGCGGCCGGGCCCTCGCGCCGCTTGCACACGACGCACACGATGCGGTGATGAGGTCGCTTACCGCTTATCCACGCTTCGACGGGCGGCGTGTGGCACTTGGCGTGGTATCCGCGGCCGCACATGTCGCACGCGATGATCGCGTTGGCGGCGGGGCTGGCGGCCGGGCCCTCGCGCCGCTTGCACACGACGCACACGATGCGGTGATGAGGTCGCTTACCGCTTATCCACGCTTCGACGGGCGGCGTGTGGCACTTGGCGTGGTATCCACGGCCGCACATGTCGCACGCGATGATCGCGTTGGCGGCGGGGCTGGCGGCCGGGCCCTCGCGCCGCTTGCACACGACGCACATGATGCGGCCGTCGTCCGCCGGCGGCACGCTGAGCAGCTTGAGCGACGACACGGCCGCCCACGCGTGGGTCCCATCCCCGAACTTGACCAGGCAACGCGCCACGCCCGTGCCCACTTCGCACGAGTCGTTGTCATTGCTTGTGCTCAGCTCTACTATTGTCCCTGTTCATGGAGTGACAGATTGAGAGGTCATTTAACCCTGTGATAACTTGTATCGCAGGCCCTTAACAAGTAGGCACGTAACCCATCCGCTGAAGAATTCACACCGCAAAATTCTATAGCTTGTCAAATTGGTTCAGTGACCCTTGTGAAATACCAGAAACAAATTAGGAGCCAGAGTCCATAAAAACTAATAAAGTTTATGCAGCTTTGCAATCAAAAAGCATCTTTATTCCTAGGGGAAATGATATATGTATAATGGAGATGTAGTTGCCCTGCCATCCTTGGACTAAAAATGGGTAAGCTCAAATGACTAGCGTTAACCGCCTTCTAAGTTATATATAATGAATGATACATACTATACTGATCTTATGTACATTCTTTGTGATATTATACTTCACTAAAACACTGTGAAAGAGTGTAAGACTGTGTGGAAGACAAAGAAAGTGTGAAAGACTAAGTATATATATCTAGAGTTTATGAAGAAAAATTTTATAGCAGGAGCTTAAATAACAATATAATTTCAAACTGCACATCAGATTCAGTAAAGTTAGGCAATGCTCATCTAATTTTATTATTTCTTCATTATTAATTTTCAGGGCTTACTAGAACTTTAACACAATTTACACTATTATTGGTTAAATTGTACAAACCTAAATAGTATCTTCCATCTTTGTTGGGCACCAGTACATCATCACCGCAGTGGAAAGGGTTTCCGTTACTCTTTTCCGTGTTGGTAGTAGAGTCTGGCATGGCATCCTGTGTTTCTTCTTCTTTTTTCTCATTCTTTTTGTTAGTGCATGGAGTAATTGTCTTGTCAAAATTGTTCAGCAGGGCATCTATCAGAGACAACTGTGTTGAGACCTCTACGAAGAAATAATCGCTGATGTTAATACCTTTTGAAATTGGTATAATGAAAACAAAACAGGAACCATGCTCCAATGCCACTGGACAAGCCATAGTTCATCTAATGCATTTAAACGAGCAATTCTTGTATATATGCACATATACAGGGTTAAATAAAAAATACCAGAAATCTGGTTCTGTCGTCTGTCAGTCGTAGAACAAAAGTTGTTAGTTTTAATGATAACAATTACGTGCCGAGAGCTTTCTGGTATTTTTTATTTAACCCTGTATAATCTGAATCTTGGAAACTGCTCCAACAATTTTCATGAAAAGCAGGGGGATTCTAGCTAGGTTTCATTTTCAGAAAACATAGTTTTATTTGTGTTTTCAGGCAATGAAAAACTGGTACAATATCATTAGAATACGAAGGTAATTTTCGCCACCATCTACAAGGTTATAATCGCTCAGGTAGGAAATCGGGCTGTCCCAAAAGCATAAGACCCCAGTTGGAGTCCAGATGAATTCTTTTCTTCTTTTTTTTTTTCAAGTTATTATTAAGAAAATTATTCATATATCATCAATAAGTAATTAGTATCTAAATATAATTTCCAAAAACACGATTTACCAAAAAAAAACCAGCTAAGCTCAGTCATTCAGGTACTATTATACTATGACTTATGGCAAAGTAAAAGCTGAAATTAAGTTGTCATTGCACTTCCTTGGTGGGCCTCGAGACTAAGATGTCAATTCCAGACACAGAAGAGACAGAAGAGAGATAGAATAGCCACAAAGTTCGTTTAGCTAAGCTGGAATCTTTGGGCTGATCTAACAACAGTTAGATCAGACACCACTAAGTTAGCTCAGTTGCTCTGTGTGAACTGAAGTATGAATGTGCTGCCAAAGTGTCGTAAGCGTGTCTTTGCTGTGTGACTTGTGCTTGATAATAATTAATTTTATCTATAATAGTAGGGGAGCCAGAGGGGATTTTGGTATTTACTTGGAGGCATCATGCATCCTGCTGAGTAACCTCTACCATATATAAGCCCTTTATATACGGCTGCGCGTAAAAAAAAACCGATGGTCAGAAATACTATACACGTCAGATTAAGGTGTGGTGGGTTAATTACAAGGTAAATAAAGTATATTTAGAAAATCAGACTATTTGAATGTAACGTATGAGAGTGGGAGGGTTACAAAGCTGCAAAAAAATGTTATCTTGACATTCTCGAATCTGGAGTGTGGTTGTTTTTTTTTGAAGGAAATGATGCAAAAAAATAAAAAATATATAATCTGCTGATTTCCACAAGCTGTTGTAATAATAATCGTCTATGAAGATGAGTGTGCAGCTAGACGATTTCCCCACCAATGAAAGGGGAAACATTATGTAACTTCTTCCTATTGACTAATCTACAAAATCTAATAAGTCCCGACGACGCTCGAGTAAATCCACATTTAGCATCATGGGCTCCCCTACTATAAAAGGAAAATGTGACCAACTTAAATTATCTATCAACCCACAGCTCAAACCAATGCACAGTGAATCGCCTAGAACAAGCTAGGTGGACAAAAGTCAATTCAAAGAATCACTTAATTGATGGTCACTTATCACTAATGATAACCCAGGGATAATTAATGCAGGTAATAATTATTGCAAACATTTCTTATCGATGAGTCATACGCAGTTGAAATCTGGTAATAAGGTAATTACATTAACGTAAACAATTTAGTTGCAATTGTGCATTGCTTTCGACAACATATATTTAAATTTGTGCTGAATATTATAGTTTTTGCTGTGATGGATTTTACTTTAGAGGGTAAGTATTTTCTATTTTTACTTCAAATAGATTCTAATAACAGATAATATGCAGTCTAACAGTTTTTGAAATAGGAGTCCAAAAAATGTCGTCTTTTTTTAAAAACCTTTACTTTCAAGGAATGTAACTTTTTGTATCCACATGTATCCAGTCTAAATTTTTTATATAATATAGCTACTACATTAAGCTTCAATATTATATATAATTTGAATACCACAACGATTCCATTTCATTTTAATAAATTTTTTTCAGAACACGTGCATTGCATTTCGAAAATGGAATTTTTCGAAGAGTGGCGGAAACATGCCAAAGAAGACAGAAATATTCGTCTAATGAGTTTTATTATGGAAAAATTTTCTATTACGAATATGACTCCCGACTCACAGAGGAGTATTCAGCTACAAATAGCAAGTATTTCGTCAAAATTAGCTGAAAAGTGGGCTGAATCGAAAATGACGGAGGATCGTTTTCTTCAGAAAAATAAAAGTTGGTTCGAGGGGGCAAACATACAATTTAAAGTTTGCATACATCAGGCTTGTCCTTCCTCATCATCTGAAGGAAGTCGGCCTCAAGGGCGACCTAAAAAGGACTTTGAAGATACGTCTTTCAAAACCAAAAAACGCAGGGTTGAAGATTTAGTGCAATCGCGCAGTGCTTCTGAATTAACTACAGCTGCGGAAGTGGCACATCGTTTGTCGGGTCACAGAAACGTAGCTTCTTTAATAAGAAGTTCCGAATCTTCGGAAAAAAGGAAATCTGTTGGTGATGTTTGTAGTGGTAGGCAATTAAACAGTGACGAGGCGTTAGCTTATTATGTAGATTCTAGGTGCACCAGTCACGCTTATAAAAAGACGCGAAAGTGGTCATTGAAGGCGGGACATGAAGTGTTTCCATCTTATCATAGTCTCTGTAAAGCCAAAAAATCATGCTATCCTTCGGAGGAAGACATTTCTGTGACCGAAACGCGCGCTGATATTAAGCTTCAAGCTATTTTGAATAAAACTGCTGAACGTTTGATTGAAGTGCAAAGTGAAGTCATTAGAAATGTGTCTTCTTCATCATTTACATTAATTAGTAAATGGGGATGTGACGGGAGTTCCGGGCACAGTACATATAAACAGAAATTTGAGAACATTGACGCTACTGATGAGTTTCTGTTTGTATTTGCATTTGTTCCTTTGAAATTGATTGATGATGACCAAAATATTATTTGGCAGAATCCACGGCCTTCATCGACACTTTACTGCCGACCAATTAAATTTATTTTTTCAAAGGAAACAAATGAATTTACTAAAATTGAAACTGACAAAGTGTTAGAAGAAGTATCTCAACTTCTTCCAACATCTTGTAGTGTTGGTGAATCTCAAATTACTGTGAAGCATAATCTTTTATTGACAATGACAGACGGAAAAGTATGCAATGCTTTGACTGACACAACCTCTGCACAAAAGTGTTATATCTGTGGAGCTACTCCTAAAATGATGAATGGCGAATTAGAAGGCTTGGTTGATAAGAAAGAACATTACGGTTTTGGTTTGTCTACTCTGCATGCGTGGATTCGCTGTTTTGAATGCTTGTTACACATTAGCTATCGTTTAGATATAAAAAAGTGGCAAGTCAGAGGTGATGAAGATAAAGCTAGTGTGAAACAGCGTTCAGACGAAATCAAGCAAAAGTTTAAGAATCAAATGGGACTTATTGTAGACAAACCAAAACCTGGTTATGGGAACACAAATGATGGCAATACGGCTCGTAGGTTCTTTATGAATCCGGAATTGAGTGGGGAGATTACAGGATTGAACGTTAATCTAATTAAAAACTTTAGTATTTTATTAAGAACGTTATCTTCCGGCTACGATATCAATATTACCGAATTTGAGAAATTTTGCATTGAAACGAGATCTCTTTATCTGAGTCTGTATTCGTGGTATTACATGCCTGTTACTGTACACAAAATCCTAATTCATAGTACAGAAGTTATTAAAACTTCCATAGTTCCAATTGGGCAACTCTCGGAAGAATCTCAAGAGGCTCGAAACAAAGACTGTCGTAGATTCCGCGAGCACCACACCAGAAAACAGTCACGTAATTTCACGAATACAGACTTGTTGCATATGCTCTTGATAACGTCCGATCCTGTAATAAACTCACTCAGGGAAGTGCCGAGAAAGAAGACTGAGAAATTACCAGTAGAAGTTCTAAATTTGATTGTCCCTCCTTCAATACCAACACATCAGATAGCACGTAATATTCAACCGTGTGATAAAGAAGATTACGTGATATCTGATTCGACTGATTGTGAAAGTGATGATGAGTCTTCTGATGAATATTATTAGCATATATGGTATTATTTGTAAAATTGATATTATTTTTAAGTTGTATATATTATACTTTTTGTATATATTAAGTTTTGTTTATCATAAGGTAGTTTTTAGTGATTTAAACTGGTATTTTATGTTGCGTTTTATTTTTTTCTTTAACTTGTTATTATATTACTGATTTTAAACATATTATTTTCATTTAAATAAGTACATTTTTTATACCAAATTTGATTTTTTATTTAAAACAAGCGGATGAAACATGCCAAGTTTCATTTCAATCCATTCAGTAGTTTTTACGTGATGCGCGCACAAATATACAGACAAACAGATAAACAGACAAACAGACAAACAGACAGAAATTTCAAAAATAGCTTTTTTATGTTCTATTACTTATTCCTAACATCCCCTAGTTATTATTTTGCAAAAATCATTAATGTACAGATACGGCAAGTCTACGATTATATTATATAATTATTCAAAATTTTCCTGAAGCGTTTAAATAATTATTTTTGATAATTTAAGCAATATCACAACAAAATATCAATGTTCATAGCTATAATAGTTAGAATACACAAAAAAATGTTTTTGTCCACCTAGCTTGTTCTAGGCGATTCACTGTGCAATGGAAGGATTGGGCAGAAATTTGGCATGCAGATAGACTATGCTGTAGGCATCCACTAAGAAAGGAATTCTGAAAATTCAACCAAAGAAGGTAAATTGAACTTAACAAAAGCTGCAGATAAAGCTCAGGGTTCGAAGATATATATCAATCCTACTAATATTATAAATGTGAAAGTGTGGATGTTTGGATGTTTAGATGTTTGTATGTTTGGATGTTTGTTACTCAATCACGCCGCAACTACTGAACCGGTTTGGCTGAAATTTTGAATGGAGATAGCTTATGCCCTGACTTAAAACATAGGCTACTTTTTATCCCGGAAAAGTATTCCTGTGGGACTAAAATAGATATAATCTTCCAAAAACGCCATAGAGGGCGCTGACTGTTCTTAGGTAAATCACGTTCACATAACACATTATTGTAATAGTTTGCTGTGTTGCATGCATTGGCAACACATAGGCTACTTTTTATCCTGGAAAAAATGCACAGTTCCCATGGGATTTTGAAAAACCCGAAGTCTATATCTACAGCTATAGGTAGATTATTATAGCGAACTTCCTTGATAGAAAGTATAAAGGTTGGAAAAGGGAGCGGGAACGGGAGCCGGAAATCCACGATTCCCTTGGGATTTGTGAAAAACCGAAATTCACGCGGGCGAAGCCGCGGGCAGAATCTAGTGGATAATATATCCGATATATATCAAATGTTTTTTTAAATAATATATTGCAATACATGTTCCTTGATTATTCTATTATTTTTTACAAAGAAAGTAATCGCTAGATAATTTTAGTATGTTTAAGTAACACAGCAGATAGAATTCATCTATACTAATATAATAAAGCGGAAGAGTCTGTTTGTTTGAACGCGCTAATCTCAGGAACTACTGGACGGATTTCAAAAATTCTTTCACCATTGGATATGTACGTGATCCCTGAGTGCTATAGGCTATATATGTACCACGGGCGAAGCCGGGGCGGACCGCTAGTAAATAATAAAATAAAATAATAATACGGCTTTCATACAAAATGGATATATGTATATCAAACTTGATATATATTCGATATCTATACTTAATATAATAAAGCGGAAGAGTTTGTTTGTTTGAACGCCCTAATTTCAGGAACTACAGGACCGATTTCAAAAATTCTTTCACTGTTGGATATGTACGTGATCCTTGAGTGCTATAGGCTATATATGTATCACGGGCGAAACCAGGGCGGACCGCTAGTATATCATAAATACCCGATATTTTGATATTTATAATAAAAATCAGATATTTTTGAACCCTGATATAGCTTGACATTTACAAATTTTCACGAGTTTTATAAAAATTGAATCAGTCAATCTCCACAAAACTCATTGTCTGGAGATGATAGTCACCTTGATATCTTGGGGCTATGACAATTAACTGATATTATTTCTTACTATATTAATAACTGATATACCTATATAAAACATGCTTTGAAGACAATATACTCACTTGCTGTGGCATACCTCCAAAAGGTCAGCAAAAAGAAAACAAATTAGATTTCAAACTATACTTAACAAAATTATGTAATTTATTAATTGACAATGTGGCCAATTCTGCTGTACACAATCTCTAAACCTAAACTAAAATGACAGCACTAAATATATTCCTACCTCTTTCACAATGCTCCCTGCGGAAAAAGATAGCACTATTTTTAAACTTGTCAATTTAGTTTAGGTTTAGAGATTGTGTACAACAGAATTGACCACATTGTCATTTTAAAGCTTCAGCTTAAAATTTTACATATTGATATTAAGTTTATAACAGTTTTAAACAATGATTATTTTAGGTAATATACAGTTACATATATATTTTAGGTAACAGAAATAATTTAATTTCACATATTTGTACAAAATTAAAAGGAGTTTCTAGGAAGGAGGAAGAAAACTATTTATATTATGGGAGAATTTTTCTTTACGTAAGTTTATGCATGACCCAAGGATCCTCTGCTCCAACCAGCTGAAGGGCACCAAACTGCATATTCAATTTAAGAATATTTACAGAAAGAAACTTCACTCACTGATTGTGTAATCTATACTAATATAATAAAGCGGAAGAGTTTGTTTGTTTGAACGCGCTAATCTCTGGAAGTACCAGTCGGATTTGAAAAATTCTTTTTGTATTTGGTAGTACAATTTTCTGGGAAGGTTATAGGCTATTTAGTATCCCTAAAATCCTCCCCTAAGGGGGTAAAATGGGGGTATAAAGTTTGTATGAAAGTCCTATGTTTTTAAAGTTACAGACCTGAAAATCGGCATTTAGATTATTGGTTTTAAATAATATAAACCTGTGTATTTTATTCTGAAAAATCTTCCCTTAAGGGTGGTAAAATAGGGGTTGAAAGTTTTTATGTTAAGTTTTAATTATTGTTATTATCAACTTGATATTTTGAAGATAGGTTCATTCTAGGGCTTAGATATCAGCCTAGAAAAGATTTCACGAAAATCCTCCCCTAAGGGGGTAAAATGGGGGTAGGAAGGTTATATGAAAGTTCTATGTTTTTGAAGTTACAGATATGAAAATAGGCATTTAGATTATAAATTTTAAATAATAAAAACCTGTATAAGGTGTTCTGGAAAATCTCCCCTTAAGGGTGGTAAAAAAGGGGATGAAACTTTTTATGTGAAGTTTTATTTATTGTTATTATTAACTTGAAATTTGGAAGTTAGGTTCTTTCTAGGGGGTAGGCATAAGCTAAGAAAAATTTGACGAAAATCCACCCCGAGGGGGGTAAAATGGTTTCCTTTCGACATATTATTATCATCGGACATTTAACTACAGATTGACGTGATTTTTTGCAGTTGCATTTTTTTAGTTCAGGACCTGGAAAGTGACAGGCTACTATTTTATCCCGGGGAAACAAAGGGTTCCCGTTTAAAATTTTTTAACGCGGACGAAGTCGCGGGCAACAGCTAGTATTCAAATAAGAATCAACTTTTATTTCTATGGGGTGCACATTCTAGTGAAAGTTACTCATAAAATATTTTTATGAACAGAATACTTGCTTGAGAATATCAAATATGCATTGATGACAAAACTATGCACAAAACTCAAATAAATACATTATGTACAGCTGCATACCACCTCAAATAGATAGACCACTCAGTGTCAATGTTGGGACTAAGGATTTTTTAACCTTAAGGACCTTTGACAAAGTATTCTTGACTTGTTGAATACACATATTCTTGTTCCCTTTATCACACCCACTCTTGTTTGAGTTGTTCACACGATATAAACTATAGAAAACCAGGAGGCCTACCTGTAGTTAGCCAGTGTGACAATTGCAATCACCCCTGGTTGGCTGACAATATGGAGTAAAAATAAGATACTACAATACATTGCAGCATTGATATGAAGATCAGGAACCATCCAAGGAGTTCTACTCCAAGGTGGATGAGGATTTTATTTACTTAACCATCAAATTTTAATTTAAGTAAACCTACGAAAATTTGCTGTAGTATTTGAATTGAAACATACATTAACATAACATTTGAAAGCATACCTTTCAAAATTACAATAATCAGTATAATAAGTATTTAATATGTACCTAATTCCAAGATGTTTGTGACTCAAACATAATGTCATATTTAGTTGCCTGCGATATATTAGTTAAAAAGGCTTTTTGTTATTAAATAAATGTCTGTTTTGTTTTAGAAGAACAAATGAAACTATCTTTTGGTTACATGATACACTGGCGACGTGTTAACGAGGTAAAAACTGAAATTGTCAACATACCACTACTTTTCAAATAAAATATCAATAATGGATAGAATTTTAAGCATTTATCCGTGTATATTCTGATATATTAAAAGCAATTACCTTAAAAGTAAAAACTGTACGTACCTACGAAATACGAACTGTTGAAAATATCGTGTACATAATGGTGTACTATTATATATAACTGCTTAGCAATAAAAAAAACTTACCAGCGTTAATATCCATTTTAATCCTGCTTTTTAATATCAAAGGCAGGATATAACCACCATAGTTTGTTTTTGGAATTCATATTTTTTGGGCAAACACTAAAAGCATTGGCGCTATTGCGGCCATTAAAGTAGTCAAACCTATCGTCGTTTTCCCGCGGTAACAAAATTAGAACTATTAAATATAATTAGAACGTATCAGCACGATACTTTTTACGACTTCAGGAATTCATTATAAGAAATATACAGTGTCAAAATTGGTAAATTAGCTAGCATTTATTGTAAAAATGTAGGCAAAATATCTCTTGATTCACAAGTCGAATATTAAAAAAAAGCCACAGAAAAAAAACCATGACATGAGACATAGAGGAAAATACAGATTCGAGATTCGATTAAAATAATAGACTATAGAGTGGTAGAGGGAAAAACAGAATAAAAATGGCTTTAAAGACTCTCCACACATTCCGACCAATGTTTCCGGCAGTTCGAAGTCATGAATCATGAGTCTCGGTAATTTATCGTACGTTAACATGTATTTTCAATTCAAAATAACCGTATCGACATGCAGGGTAGTTGTCGAAACCGAAACCGAATCGAACCGTAATCGAAATTCGAAGTGTTCTGAACATGAACCTATAAGAAGAGGACTTGAAATACCTACTTTTTTACCGTGCATACGGTGCGTGTGTGCATACCGTGCACACACGCACAACTGCTCCTGTTAAAATGGCGGTTCTCCATAGAGTAAAGTATGTTCATAGAGTAAAGTGTAATCGCATTTATCGACAAATTTATCGATAAATTTTAATCTTCTTCTTCTTTAGGTGCCTCTCCGACTAGCGAAGGTTGGCCGTCAGAATTTTATATTGTGCCTTGTCTCTTGCGAGGCTAAACAGCTGGGCGGCACTCGCAATCCCAGTCCACTCCCTGATGTTGCGCAACCAAGACTTCCTCTTGCGACCGATGCGCCTCTTGCCTGCCACTTTGCCCATCATTATCAGTTGCAGGAGTCCGTATCTGTCATGTCTAAGCACATGCCCCAGATAAGCAACCTTTCTTTTTTTGATGGTTTGCCAAAGTTCGCGTTGACAACAAACTCGTCGCAAGACTTCCTCGTTGGTAACCTTTTGGGTCCAGCTAATTTTCAGCATGCGTCGGTAGGCCCACATTTCGAATGCTTCTAAACGTTTTCGTAGATCCTCTTTTATGGTCCAGGATTCGCATCCGTAAAGAAGAATTGGCCATACGTAACAATGTAGAAGGCGTTTGCGTAATGAGATGTTCAGGTTGCGGCTAGTGAGTACTTTTTTCATGCTTTGAAAAGCACTACGGGCGACTTCAATCCGGGTTTTAATTTCTGTTTCACTATCCCATTCTTCAGTCAGCCAAGTGCCTAGATATTTATATCTCTGCACTCTTTCTAGTACTTGGTTAGCTACTGTAATTGTTGAGTCTACGCTTGCTGTATAAGACACTACCATAATTTTAGTTTTCTTAATATTTATAGCAAGGCCAGCATCTTCACTACACTTATTGACACGGTCGACAATCCTCTGCAAATCTGCTTCGGTGGACGCAATTAGAACTGTGTCGTCAGCGTATCGTAGGTTATTTATGATACGGCCATTAACCTTGACTCCACACTCTAAGTCTTCTAATGCTTCTGCCATAAATTTTAATAATCATTAGTTATTAGCTAATCCTACCTACAAATTATTATTAAACTGATAGGGGTTTCCACTACGATACTATATTATTTTATACTAGCTTCTGCTCGCGGCTTCGCCCGCGTGACTTTCAGTTTTTCACAAATCCCGAGGGAATCATGGATTTTCGGTTCCCGTTCCCGCTCCCTTTTCCAACCTTTATACCTACTTTCAAGGAAGTTTGCTATAGTAATCTACCTATAGTTGTAGATATAGATTTGATTTTTCCAGGATAAAAAGTAGCCTATGTGTTGTATGCATTGGCAACACATAGTTTTTTACAGCAAACTATTGAAATAATTTGATAAGTGAGCGTGATTTACCTAAGAACAGTCAGTGCCATCTATCGCGTTTTTGGGAGTCTATATCTATTTTAGTCCCACAGGAATACTTTTCCGGAATAAAAAGTAGCCTATGTTAAGTCAGGACATAATATATCTCCATTCAAAATTTCAGCCAAATCGGTTCAGTAGTTGTGGCGCAGAAGAGGAACAAACATACACACAAACTTTCGCCTTTATAATATTATATATATTGTGAATATTGTGGTTGTGATATTGTGATGACAACAGATACAACACCAATAATCCCAATTACAGTATATACAATTTATATTTTAGATGAATGACATTAGGACCTTTTAGTAAAAAATTGAAAGTATCAAGACGTGTTAATCCAGTTACCCTAGTGTTGCTTACTACAAAATTTAATTGTCCTATCTTTCATGAGATTCTGGTCTACCTAATTTCAGTATTCTTACTAGTAAATGTGCTGATGGCATTGCATTATCCCGTAACCTTAAGACATCCAATGTTCTATTAAATGAATTTTCGTTAAAATGCCCAGAGCAAACATAAACCACATTTTTATTTAGATTTATGTTTTCAGTACCTATTATATCTAGCCATTTTTTGCGTTTATCTTCTCCTTTTGGTAACCTTTACCTATTAAAATATACTCATATCCTGTCGATACATTTTATGAATAAGTACAACCCTATCTTCTACTAATCTATGAACATTAACTATCAGCTGATCGGCTGTCATAACAAAACAATAAGGTTAAATAAATACCAAGAAAATGGTATAAAATATAGTGGAACAACTTTTATTTATGAATTATTTATCACTTTTATATGATATTTATCCGTGCAATATACACGTTTCAAAAGAATTTTATAGTACTTACCGATGAGTTGACAATTTTGGATGTTTTTTCCTATTTTTCTATTGGCAGCCTCTGATGCCGCAGGAAGTGAAGGAACTCATATTGTTAGTTGACATTTGCTTAATGAAGAAGTTCTATTGAATAATAAGTGAGAATTGTGATTTGTAGGTTATAACCTTGTTTGTTTTTATTGTGATATCCGCCATATTAAGCGAAGTTGCAATAAAATTTCTGCCACGATCTGTTTTATTGTTATGTTTAAAAATGTAGTGTTGTCTCTTACACACTTATGAAAATTTTGATAAGCTTGAGCTATTTTCCGATCTACTATTTTCTATAGGACATTAGGGCAATTCTATATATTATTATTATTTCTATGGTTCTGAATCGCCTGTATGTTGATGATTGTCATCCAATGTCAATTTGACGTTTGAACGTTTGACATTACGACGTTGATAGGTGAAGAACTTTTGAAAATATTTATTTTTTTAACAAAAGTTTTGTGATCGTAACCCGTGGTTTTACAATTAAATGGGCAATTCGGGCTTAAAACAACATTATGAAACGGCGTCGAAAACGGGCGTCCTCCAGATATCCAATCATAGATTGAAGGAAATTCCAGAAGATGTTTTTCATCTATCAGAACATCTCAGAAATTTGGACATATCCAAGAATAAAATCGCACACATACCAGAAGAAATCAGCATATTAAAACATTTAAAACAACTAAATTTAAGTGCGAATGCGATTCAAGTTATACCAGCTGCATTAGCTAATCTGAAAAAGTTGGAAATGCTTAACATATCTTTCAACTCAATTTCTTGTTTACCAGATTCTTTTTCCAGTCTAACTAATTTGAAGCAAATATATTTAAACAATAACAAGTTTAAACAGTTTCCTAAACAGCTTCTCGGTTTGAACAACCTGGAAGTGATAGAACTTTCGAATAACAAACTAACAGAAGTACCAAGCGGAATGTCAAATTTATTTGCAGCTGAGTTAAACTTGGGCCAAAATGAGATATCATCATTGAGTGAGGACTTACACCAAGCACCTAGATTAAAAATATTAAGGCTAGAAGAGAATTGTTTAAGCCTAGACTCAATTACACCAAGCTTACTTAGAGATTCCAAAATTCATACAATAAACATAGAGGGCAATCTATTTGAACCAAAGCAGTTGGCATCACTTGAGGGATACAACGAATATACAGAGAGATATACTGCAATGAAAAAGAAAATGTTTTAATTATAATTATTTATTTGTTTACTAATTATTATAATATGTTAAGTAATATTATGAAGTTCTTTTGTATATATGGACACTGGAAACCATAGTGGTAAAATTTTTGAATCGTGCGCCCTGAATTTGGGGGGAGGAGGGGTGGGGGGTGGGAGGGGAGGGTCCCCCTACTCCACTGATACCCTTTTTTTTTTGAGCAAATGTCTAGTTTTTGAAAAAAAAAATATTTACAAACTTACACAATTTGAGGTTATCACTTGTCAGGGAGGGGGGAGAACCTTCGCAACATTTGAAAATTGAGGGGAGGAAAGAAAGGGAAAGGGGAAAATGCCAACAATTTGGTTCTGGCACTCGCCGGCCGCTGCCGCGGCACGCTCGCTGCGCTCGCTCGGCTCGTGCGTTGTGGTAACTGTTCTAATCTAACCTAACCTTTTATTATAATTATGTTATCCTATTTGCACAGACAAGTACACATATAGACCCAAGAGTGTTACCAACTTACTGCTTGGGGTAGGGGTGCTCATATTTCGTTTTAGACCACATTTGATCTAGGACCCAATAGAACCTAAGTGCCCGGCCTGCGGCCGGGCACATGAATATTTATGTTCTAACCTAACCTAACCTAGCTTTTTTTTCGGAGCAAATGTAAATACGGAAAACAGAGCACATTCGCATAGCCACAAGAGAAACGGAATGAATGACGTTCAGTTCAAGATGGCGTCTGTGATGGCGTCGTACTAATAGAGTAATTTCGCTAATAAAAAAAAACATTTCACTTCATTAAAATTTTAAAAATTACGTTATTTCTTAAGATTATTAGATGTTCATCAATAATTTTCAATTATATCTTTAATTTTTACAAAAACGATGTAGTTTCGCGAAGTTTTTACTAAATTATTGTGTTTAATCACAAAAAAAATTGAATTTTTCATATGCTATTTTCACAAAAACTACGCGTTTGCTCAGAAAAAGAAAAACAGTTTGTTAGGACAAGTGACTGTCCTCTATCGAATGCACATCTCATTATAATTGAATTCGTGGCGCACGATATAAAAACCAACCCACCATAGTAATTCACCATGTATTTGCATAGATGTTTAATTATTTTTGAATTTTTACAATTTTAATAATGTTAGGCACATACTTTAATAAAATAAAATGCATGCACAATTTGCTGACTTAACTTATTGTCTATTGTCGAGAAATAAAATAAATTAAATTTTTGTATGCTTTGAATTTAAAATATTTTCTTAAATCACATTATCTTAGATCATAAATAAACTTATTCTTCATTTCAAATGTTATATTATTTCAGAGTATAATGTAATTTGTAATTAATTTATTAGATGCTATTTAATAAAATTTATATATTATTAATGAAATTTTGCATAGATTTTGATTTTTCTAATCCACTGAGGAGCTGCCTTCAAGTTGCAAACTATTTCTTTGCCATAGCTCGTCAAGACTTGTTTAGCTGTGAAAGGGTGCGAATTGCGACATGTATCTACTGGCGAGCGGCTTGACGCGACGCGCCACGCAGCGCCGCGCCGCTCAAGTGCGGTAGATACATAATTCTATTATATCATTTTATTCAATTACCTACCATGATTTAAGTATTATTAACGTTTTCCTATATAATGTGGATATATTTTTAGGTGAAGTTAGATGAAAAAGAATAAAGATGAGGGTTCCATACTTGTAGAAAAAGGAACGCTTTATCAGTCTGTACTCTGTAGGTATTCCATGAAATAGGTACAAACTATTGAATCAAAGGTCCATTGAAATGTTATACGAGCTATGCATTTTTTAGACGCAATTTTATTTTTGGGACGTGTGGGGGGTCAATAGAAGCTTAACCTCAAGTTTGTGGGGTCGCCACAATGTCCCCCGGCCGCCATTTTGGAAAAAGGGGTGAAAACACTTTTTTCGCGATATCTAAGAAACTATGCGTCTTACAAAAAATGCGTAAAGACATAATTTGTAGCAAATTGTTTTGCCTACAAATATGTTTATGTAACGTTTTGCCCTAAATTAAAAATTAAAGAAGTTATAAGCAAAAAAGGCTTTCGAGAAGGTTTCCGAGATATCGCGAAAAAAGTGTTTCCACCCCTTTTTCTAAGATGGCGACCGGGGGACAAGTGTGGCGACCCCACAAACTTGAGGTTAAGCTTCTATTGACCCTCCACACATGTCCCAAAAATAAAATTGCGTCCTCTAAAAAATGCAATATTCGGTCCTTAAATTGTAACATTTCAATGGACTATATACAGTATTTACCTATCAAAATGAGCAGGTACCTATCACGTAAGAAGGTAGGTACGTTATAAACAGAGATGCATGCTACTTATCTTTTATTGAACATAAAAATAGACCTTGACCTAGCATAATATTGGTTTTGATAAGCGTAATGTAATTTTAATTTATTTTAGAACAGCTAGGTACCTACGCCTATCAAACATAGATAAACATTTTCACAATTATTATTACGGACACAGTAGGTAAATAGTTCAAGAAGGTTAGAAAATTATATGAACATAAGGAAATATTATTATCATTATAACTGGTACGATGCAAATTGCAATGGTTCGTAATGGAATCACGTAGGTGTGTAGGTACCTACTTACGTATCTAATGACGCGTTCTTCAGTGAAGAAAATTGCAAATCACAAGCACTCTTAAAAAGTAAAATCTTTAAAGCCAATCTGTAGGTGCTTACTGCTTAGATATATTATTTACTAGTTGACCCGCTCCGGCTTCGTGGGTTAGGTACGGGTGGGATTTTCTATAGCTTTTCTTAGGAATTCTACGTACTTACTCTCTTGCTCTTCTTTTTGTATAAATTTTGCTAATTCGGTTGTAGGTACTCTCTATTATCAGTTAGGTAAACAGTTCCGTCCTCCATATCCTGTAAAACTTCAGAACTCTTCCAAAAACACTTGCCTACAGAAATCAGGTTACAAGAATTATATAATGCTTAAATGTAAAATGTACCTACAATAATTTTTATAAATGTGGGTAGGTTATTATCGTCGAACATCGTACTCATAGATATGAAGCGTGTAAAAACTTAAATGGTCCTAATCATCATGATCAACCCATTACCGGCTCACTGCAGAGCACGGGTCTCCTCTCAGAGTGAGAAGGGTTTTGGCCATAGTCTCCCACGCTGGCCAAGCGGATTGGCAGACTTCACACACCTTTGAGAACGTTATGGAGAACTCTCAGGCATGCAGGTTTCCTCACGATGTTTTCCTTCACCGTTAAAGCAAGTGATATTTAAATACTTAAAACGCACATAACTCCGAATAGTTAGAGGTGCGTGCCCCGGGATCGAACCCACGACCTCCGATTAGAAGTCGGTCGTCCTAACCACTAGGCTAATGGTCCTAATAATAATAATAAGTTGAAAATTGAAGTTTATTTACCAACTTCGATATCGTAAATTCGAAAGAAGCAGTAGGCATGCATTGCGTGAAACACAAGTACCTACCCATTGTGTGTGTCTACACAACACAGTCACTTATCATTTATCGAATCGTCAAACGAACGCTGACGCGGCTCCAACATTCCGTGTTCAAATCATACTCCGTATTCCATAGAACAGTACCTACCTACCCAGTACCGAGTAGGTACCGAGGACCGACTAGTTGTTGTCATAGCGTTGCGTGCGTTGGATGGCATTAGTCAATGAATAGTGCAATTTAGAACAGCGAAACGTACGCGATTTTGACCTATAAAAGCTTCTAAATTTTATAACACAACTTTTTAATCTTTTGCTGTGAGAGTGAAAGTGATTTCTATTTTTCCATGTGAGTATTAACAGTTTTTTTTTATTTTTCCACGTGCGTTCTGTTTGTTTATTGTTCTGGAATTTTGTATAACGTAATAGGTAAGTAAATAAAAATATATTCATTTAAAAAGGGATGAAATATATCTGAGTAACTGAGGCAGTTATGTTTTAATTTTAATTTAAACTGTAATTTAGAGAAGGGTCATTCATGGTTACATTACAGAAAAATAATCGCAGAAAAGTTAATATTTTTGTGGTCACAGGAGTGGAAAGATCTTTTCCGGCTTGACGTTGCTTTTATGGAACTCTCTAGTCTCTTTATGTGGTGTCATGAAGCGACCTAGGACGACAGGACCTAAGGTTTACTTAATCTGTTACTTAAGTAAATAATTGTCGAGATTTTTTTCTATCTCGAGAAAGAGAAAGAAAGAAAAAAAAAGAAAACTCTTAAATAATTTGAGAAACCCGAATTAATGTAAAAATACTGCTGAAGTAAAACGTGTAAAAAGTATAATTTAAAAACCGGACAAGTGCGAGTCGGGCCTCGCTCTTTTGGAGTTCCGTAGGTACATAAATATAAAAAAATTGGCCAAGTGCGAGTCGGGCCTCGTTCTTTTAGGGTTCCGTACATAATTATGAACAACATAATAAACCGACATCGCAAGAAACCGTGAAAGAAAACCCCAAAAAATGTGCGTTTGTTTTGGTCACAGCTTACAAACTACTTTATGAATCGTTGTTTTCAGTATTTATTATTTAAATCTATATTTATACTTATATCTATATCTCTATACTTCTATACTAATCTATACTAATAAATAAAATTGAAGTGTCTGTCTGTAATTTCGAAATAACTACCACATTTTAAGCTCATATGATTATTTGAACGATACCATAACCGAATCACACGTTTTTAAAATTTTTGTCTGTCTGTCTGTCTGTTTGAACGCGCTAATCTTCGGAACGGCTGAACCGATTTTGACGGGACTTTCACAGACAAGTAGAGGATTAACCAAGGAGTAACATAGGCTACTTTTTTAACCGACTTTCAAAAAAGGAGTTGTGTTGAAATCGGTAAATACAGATGTTAAAAACGCCCTGATAGGTATTTTCGCTGCGCGCGATCGCGACGGCCGACGCGGACGCTCGCGCTCCCCGCGCCGCGCCACGCCCCTGCGCCCTGCGCCCGCCGTACGCGGTACCGCGGTACGCCGCCGCGCGGCGGGGGGCGGGTGGACCAGAAATCTACTTATCCCTCAGGATTTGTGAAAAATCGAAATTCACGCGGGCGAAGCCGCGGGCAAATGCTAGTAATATAATAAAGCAGAAGAGCTTGTTTGTTTGAACGCGCTAATCTCAGTAACTACTGGACCGATTTCAAAAATTCTTTCACCGTTGGATAGGTAAGTGATCTTTGAGTGCTATATATATATAGCCTATATGTGTACCACGGGCGAAGCCGGGGCGGACCGCTAGTAATATAATAAAGCGGAAAAGTTTGTTTGTTTGAACGCGCTAATCTCTGGAAATTACCAGTCGGATTTCAATAATTCTTTTCGCATTTGATAGCCCAATTCTTGGAGAAGGTTACAGGCTATTCAGCATCATGGTACCACGGGAATTTTAAGAACCTAAATCCACGCGAGCGAAGTCGCGAGCATCTGCTAGTACAGTTTATGGTACATAATATACCGAAATTTCATATTCCTAACTGGTTTAGTTTTTGATATAGCCCCCGTCACAAAAATGATCTTCCTTATTTTTTAACCCCCGACGCAAAAACGACGGTGTTATAAGTTTGAAGTGTGTGTGTGTGTGTGTGTGTTTAAATTTATTTAAATTTTACACCAAATACCAAAATTTCAGGTTTGTAACTCATTTCGTCTGCGAGCTAGATACCTGTGACCGGCGGACAGACGGACAGACAGACAGACAGACAGACAGACAGCAGAGTGACATTAATAGGACTCCGTTTTTACCCTTTGGGTACGGAACCCTAAAAACCGGTCAAATGCAAGTCGCGGGCCTCGATCTTTTGGAATTCCGTACATAATTATGAAAAACATAATATTTTGGGTGTAATAAATATTTCATTTCCGAGCTTATTTATAGCAAAATAAACCGGTCAAATGCGAGTCAGACTCGCGCACCGAGGGTTCCGTACTCCAGAAATATAAGTACAATCTGTTTTTCATTAGTGGTCTTAAAAGGTAAGTTGCTAATTAAGCTAGGCCTCCAAATTGTATGAGCACCCATGCAACCCAGAGGTCTATCTTAATTGGCTCAACTATGTATGTATGGGGACACCCTTTAATTTCCAACTTTTTTTAGTTTTTGGAATTTTTCCTTTATTTGTGTTGTAAGGCCTGGCTTTTTGCCAAATTTCGTAATTCTAGGTGAACTGGAACTACCATTACCCTATAGGTTTTTGGCCCAAAACCTATAGGGTACTTCCGGTTGACCTATATTTGTCAATTTTGGTCAAAAGCAAGGTCTTACAGATCAAGTAAAGAAAAAATTCCGAAAAATAAAAAAAGTTGAAAATTAAGGTAAATTTTGGTACTTACAAGTTTTCGTGAAAATATAAATTTGCCCATATCTTTTTATTGTGTGGAGTCAGGACCTTAATTTTTATACACCTAATAGGGACCACAGACCTTAGTATCTGATATAAATTTCAACTTGCTAGGTCCACCCGTTCCTGAGAAAATCGGTGGTGACACACGGACGGACAGACTGACAAGAAAGTCATCTTATAAGAGTTCCTTTTTTTCACCTTTTGAGGTACGGAACCCTAAAAACCGTGAAAGAAATACCCAAAAAAATGTTCGTTTGTTTTGGTCACAGGCCACAGCTTACAAACCAGGGCTCGGAAACCGGTAAAAAATCCGAACCGGTTAACGCCTAAGTAGGTAAGTAACTTTTCATTTCGGTTTTGTTCTACCTTTAACCACAATTAACCGGTTTTAGGCAAAAAAAGTTCGTAAAATCGGTTTTGTTGAATAATCCGGTTTCGAACGGTTTTTGCCGTCTATCTTCAATGCGCAGCCATGTAACCGTTAGTAACCGGTTAATTTAAAACCGGTTCCGAGTCTTGTTACAAAATACTTTATGAATAATTGTTGTTTTCGGTATTTGTTGTTTAAATACAGTTTAAGGTTAATAATGACCTTGTTTGATGGTAATAGTAACACTACCGAAATTTCATATTCCTGCAGGTTTATATGCAGGTATGTTTAGTATAGTTACAAAAATTAGGTAACTATGTCTTACAAATAGGTCTTACTTAGATTGTTATTTGCGTATTGTGTATTCACGGAGAAATAAATAATGACGATAACTTGATAACCTTTCCACCAGCAATCTAGATTAAGTGAACGCCAAACAAACCTAGAACGCGGATTTCATAATCTACCTACATGCGACAAAGTGTGTATTATGTATATGATGTATCTTATTATGGGTAGGTCCTAAGGACATAATATTGGTACACTAGCTTCGGCCCGCGGCTTTGCCCACGTGAATTTCGGTTTTTCACAAATTCCGAGGGAACTGTGGATTTCCGGTGCCCGTTCCCGCTCCCTTTTCCAAGCTTTATACCTACTTTCAAGGAAGTTTGCTATAGTAATCTACCGTTTTTTCTAATCTAAAAAAAATTCTAATCGTTTTTTTCAAAATCCTGTGGGAACTGTGGATTTTTCCAGGATAAAGAGTAACCTAAGTGTTAATAAACGCACGCACGCACGCATGACCGCCCGGCCGCCCGCCTGCCCGCCCGCCCGATTCAATATCTATACAGAAGAGTTTGTTTGTTTGAACGCGCTAATCTCAGGAACTACTGGACCGATTTCAAAAATTCTGTCACCGTTGGAAATGTATGTATGTAGGTACTACGTAATCCTTGAGTGCTATAGGCTATATATGAACCACGGGCGAAGCCGGGGCGGACCGCTAGTATTGAATAAAAAAGATTGAAAGTTAAACCGATTTCACCACACACTTTCCAATACTACACAACCGATTTTGATGAAACTTGCACTGTCCCTATGTTGAAGTAAAAGTAAGCGGTAAGCCATAGGTAATAGTTTCAGAGAAATCCGTGGACAAACATACATACCTATTACCTACATAATTATGTACATAATATATCTATGAAATTTTGTACATTAATTTTTTGGAAGCTCATACTTCTAGATTATCATAATATGGAACTCTTTGCTACTATGTGAATATTTTGCAGTTCCGGTACAAAATATTACATACCTACATACTATCTATTGATATAATCTTCTTTTTTTGTCGGTTAATAACTTTTAATTTTATTTACCTAATTTAATTTTAATTTTGCTGTTTCCAGTCAGTGACTGTTTACCAAAACAAAAAACATCGTAAGTATTCAATTATTATAATTTTAAGAATGCATCACAAAAGGAGGTTTTTCACAACTTTGGTAGGTATTATATACTTATACCCTGATTTCTAATTCCGTGGAATTCTGACAGCTGTCATTGTCATTTAAAGATGAGTTATTTGTATGGAGAGCAGGGTTAACAATTAACATCTACGAAGTACGAAGTACGATTTTACTCCAAACTACTTTAATTCCCTGTCATCATAAAAAGCCATATGCCGAATAATAATATCTATTACTTAGTCGTTTCGCCCTAAAATAGAAAACACCAAGAGTGGAAACTAGAAAGTGCACATTAACAGCAATAGAAAACAAAAAAGCATATTGAAAAAATTCATTCAAAAATGGAAGTCAAATGACATTCTCACCATGAAGATAGGCATTTGTCATAATATCTACATGCGGCAGTTGATTTTTATTTAGGTAGATACATAAGTTTTGAACTTTTTATCTTTTTTTGTGGGAATTGTTTTATCTCTGGTAACATTACGAAACGTCAGAATTCCACGGAATTAGAAATCAGGGTATCAAGACACACGGCCGTGTGTCCAGCCAAGTTTAGGTACTTATCATGAATGCCTTAACTTTATATTCATCTACAAAGTCCCCCTTTTTCAACCGTTATGTTATCTCATCTGACACAGTAGGACAACGGAATTTGCTCTGACGATTGCGCCGATGTGCCTACCACTTGCAGCTCATTGTCAGTGATTCCTCAGCTAAGTGAGACAGCCCTTGTGATGCGTGGTGCAACGCTTGCGGGCTAATCCGTTTGAGTCATGAAATACGCACAATACTTACTTACCTATCTCTGAAAACGACTTAACTAATCGTACAAAACATGTTTCGAAAAAGATTAGATACCTACCTATACTATCACTGAAGATAAATTAATTTTCGTGTTCAGTCACAGACATGTGGGGCATTTTATCTGTGTCAACATTCGATATACTAGGTAGCGTATTGTTATTCTACCTTCAATTGTTTTGTGTTAGGTAGGAGGTACCAAATACCAATTACCATTACCTACCTTTAAAGGTGAAAGTTCACGAAATTGCTTAAATTACAAGTATAAATTAAAAATTTAAAACCCCCCCGACATTCGCCATTTTGTGGCGGCAGCCATCTTGGATTTGTATAGTGCTATTTTACTAGTCAAGCCCTTTCATTTGATACCCATATTAAGGGAGTTGTGAAAAAGTATGTAATCCGCCATTTTGTAGCGGCGGCCATCTTGGACCGATTTTCTTCAAACATAGCTAACAACACTCTCGACTAATTCACCTTTCAAACAAAAAAAAACGCATTCAAATCGGTGCACCCGTTTGAGCGCTACAGGGGAAGAGACAGACACACACATACACACACACAGACACGTCAAACTTATAACACCCCATATATAGGTATATACCTATCTTATAGTAGATTGTGCGTGTGTTGGTAGGTACCTACCTACTACCTACACCTAGTACCTACCTACCTACCTACATAAAAATGGTAGGTATAACCAAAAGTTGGTGCTATTATTGTACTACCCACACAAAACGCAATACCAATAATTACAGCCTACTTGTAGTAACTATTAAGCCCAAATTAGACGGTGCCTCGTTCATCGTTCATTTTTGCGGTGAACGATGCGCGATACGATATTTACATTTACTATGGCAAAGTGCCTGTGAACGATGAACGGTAGGTGTTAAGATGGTTCATTTTCGATGATTCACCGATGAAGCCTCTCAAATGAAAGCAAAAATCTCGAAAAATGGACTGTCCCAAATTAGACATTTTTAAAAATGAACGATGAACGGGGCACCGTCTAATTTGGCCTTTAGTGATTTAATAGGTATTTAGTATTTATGCTCAGCATGCACAACTCGGGGTCAGTGTCCCGCGAGCGGCGAGCGCACGCGTCAGCTGATTGCATTATCTTGCGAATTAAAAAAATACAGGAAATATTTTTATTTTCTTTTTCGCGTTTTTTTGTGGTATCTTGTCAGTAATCATCACTACTAATAAGTAACCTGTCTTCGTTTTCCATAACGGAGGGCTCAGGACGTTCAAACTCCAATGACCAATCTAACTCAATAGATTAGATTGTCGTCAAGCGCAAGCCTATCTTGAATCTACGAATAGATAATATATGAAACGTCTGTCTGTGATTTCGAAATAACTGCCTTTTATAAATTACTAAGCTCGTTTATGATTATTTGAATTTTGAACGATATCGATAGCAAAACTTAAGTGGTAGGTACGTTTTTAGGGTTCTGTACCCAAAGGGTAAAAACGGAGCCCTATTAATGTCACTCTGTTGTCTGTCTGTCTGTGCGTCTGTCCGGCGGTCACAGGTTTTTCTAACATTTGTGACAAAATGTCAACTAATAAACTGCATTACAGTGCAACTTTTTAGGGTTCCGTATCCAAAGGGTAAAAACGGAGCCCTATAAATGTCACTCTACTGTCTGTCTGTCCGCCGGTCACAGGTCTCTAGGTTGCAGATGAAATGAGTTACAAACCTGTCGTATTTGGTGAAAAACGTTGACCCAAAATCAAATATTGAATTAGAAATTGAATTAAATTATTTTTCAGGGGGGCTCCCATACATGAAAAAGAAGCCGGATTTTTTTTTTACCCTAGCTTGTGGGGTATCATTGTTTAGAACTCATTGAGTACGAATATATATTTTTTTAATTTTTTGCTCAAAAAATAAGGAAATGGGGGGCCAACAAAGTTGTCAGTTTTGTGACGGGGGCTATCTCAAAAACTAAACAAGTTAGGAATATGATATTTCGGTATATTATGTACCATATGCTCTATTTGAACAACAAATACTGAAAACAATGATTCATAAAATAGTTTATAAGCTGTGACCAAAACAAACGAACATTTTTTGGGTTTTTCTTTCACGGTTTGTTGCGATGTCTAAGCTCGAAAATTAAATATTTCTTAGCCCCAGAATATTATATTGTTCATAATTATGTACGGAACCCTAAAAGAGCGAGGCCCGACTCGCACTTGGCTGATTTTTAACATTTTTGTCGGTCGTCATTGACTGAACAGCCCAATACCTTTTTTTTGACCAGCTGGGTTATTCTGTAACTTAGTTAGCAACTGAAAATAGTTGCTAACGAATTAGTTTGATATACATTGCTGCTTTACTGTGGGAAATATAAAGTGTTTACATAATTTTACACAGTAAAGCAGCAATGTATATTGAACTAATTCGTTGGCAACTATTTTCAGTTGCTAACTAAGTTACAGAATAACCCCCCTGGTGGATAACCTTTTATAGGTGTACCCCCGTTCTGCGGCCGAATGCGGCAGAAGACAACCAGGTATACCCACTAAAAACCACCACGGCATGACCCTCATGCTGTCTGTGCTGGACGCCTGGGGAACCCAAAGTATGCATCCCAGGCGTCCGGCAGCCGCCCCAGCTGGGGCTCCCGCTCGCCTCTGGGCTGTCCCTCCAGAGGCTCGCGCCCTCCTGTAATTTTTTAATGAGGTTTTCTTCCTCCCGCGATGGGCATCGCTGCCCCCCGCCCCGGGGCAGTCTCACCCCCAGTTTCATCCTCAGTGCCCTCTGCTAATCAGAGGGACACGCGGAGAAACCTCCCTAAAAAAAACCCAATACCTAACAATTTTTGGCTCTACCCGGAAATCGGATCCAGGACATCGTGATCCGCTATTGAACATCTGACCGCTACACCAACGAGACCGTTTTTCTCGACGTAGGTGGGTATACCTCGACCGTGATTAAGATAACCTCCCTGCATGACAGCGCGGCTCCCCCTGTGCCCCGCGCAGCGATTTGTTCATTCATAAGTTCATTGATAAATTCATTGATAAATCGGCTGCCCTAGTGATACACAAAGTAACTACATTCAGAACAATTTTACAGGACAAGCATAAACATTGAAACTCTTATTTGAAGGCAACCTTTCTACAAAATACCTACTTATTTATCTCTGTAATAAATTGCAAAATAATATATTTTAACTTATAAATATCTAATCTAATTCTAATATATATAACAGTATTTATTCCTAACTCCTTCGCTTTTAATTTTGTTTAAAATTAAAAATATGGTTTTTCTAATTGCAAATAAAATACAAAAAAATTAATTTTTCAACTTTAAAAAGATGTTAAGTCATTTACTTCGTTTGTATATTGCTTGATAATTTCTTCCAAAAATAATTTTTCAATTTATTACAAAGAGTTTACTATGTTATTCAGATACAAATAGTTACCCCAAAAATTAATGTTCACATGTGCGTGTGCGTGTGCGTTTGTGTGTGTGTGATATTGTGATTATGATATTGCGACTAATACAATTGTCCCCTCCCATTTGCTTTAATGGGCACCCGGGCCCTCCCCAAATAACTCAAATAACTATTTTTATTATTTTTTATGTAATCACCGGCTTTAGGTCGTAATTCTGAATGTTATTCTACATATTATCGGTGAATTTGAAGTAATTCTGTTCATTAAATCAGAAGTTATAAGGCTGTGACAGTCAGACGGACAAAGCATATCCAACCTAGTTCACTCAGAGACTTAAGTTAGAGCTTATTACAACTCAAGAATCTATACCATATCTATACTTACCTACTAATATTATAAATGCGAAAGTATGTCTGTCTACTAAGTCTTCACGCACCAACTGTTCAACCGATCTTAACGAGGTATAAAGATAAGTTTCATTTTTGGAAAGGACATAAGCTACTTTTTTATCCTGGTAAATTAAGAGCTTAGACTAGAATTTCAAAAACCTAAATACACGCGGACGGAGTCGTGGGCATCATAATCAACTATGTTTATCTTGTAAAGTTATAATTTACAGTATTGTGTCTATTTTTAGTTATATTCCTGTAAAGTAATGTCCCTATTAGTTAATTATGTACGTAGGTATCTAAAATTCTGCACCTACCTTCAGTAGAAACATTTTAAAATAGTAAGTAACCGATAACAATTAAAACGATTATTTATAAGTACATAAAGTAATACCCTAAATTCCAGTCTCAGTGTGCAGTTATTTGTTTGGGCAATTCAAATTTCAGTAAACTGTTCAAGTTATTTGAAATATTATACTGTGGACACTGTGTTAAAAAACTACTCGACATTAAACTTTTGTTAATGCAAAAAAGTCAATTTCACAAAAAATTTCAGTTACTTTGTTTATATCACTAGGGCAGTCGAAATCTGTCATATTGAAAAGTCACTTTGAAACTTCAAAGTTCATTGTTTACATCGTTACGAAAATTTTGTGAAATACATAGCAGTAACCAGTTCTTATGTGATAAAAAGTTGTGCTAGAAAAATTGTTATGGTAGTGCGTTCGTTTTGTGCTCAAGAATGTGAGAGAAAAGAACAAATATCTCTTAATTATATATCATAACTAGTATGGCGCGTGGGTGCGCGGCCCGCAAGCGGACCGCGAGGTTTTGTTTTCAGGTATTTTTTGTTTGAGCAGCCTCCACCTATCTTCCCCCATATTCCTAACCCTCGATCATTATCACTCTCCATATTTTTTCTCCGAATAATTTGTCAGAATGAGAGTTTTTCCATAAAAAAAGATTTTGAAAAGGAACTGTATCAAAGTCTTGCATCAGTTCCCAACTTACATTCTCTTCAATATTCGCCATATATTTTGTATGGAAAAATAAATTTCACCATCTTGTTTTTTTCTGTTCATCAAGTAAACTACGTCTAGATCATCTTTTGCCAAAAAACCACTCTTCCATCTTTTATACTCAGTGAGATAGACACCGACGAAATTTGTATGGCCACTATCTTGAATCCGCCATTTAGGAATTTTTTTCAGCTCACTGCCAATTGGATGAGGTTTTGAGTAATTTTTGTTTGAGCACCTCCCATCTATCTACAATGCCCTGCCCGGGCTCCTCATCCATCTTCCAAACCCTCAATCATCATGTCCTCCCATATTTTTCTTTGAGACTTCTCCAAAGAACGGCATCAAAGCCTTGCATAGTTCACAACTTGTAGTCTCTTCAATATTCGCCATACATTTTCTATGGAAAAATAAATTCCGCCATTTTGATTTTTTTTTCTATTCATCAAGTAGACCTTTGGATCCTCATCATCTTTTGCGAAGAAACCACTTTTCCATCTTTTATACCCTCTGAGTTAGCCGAAGCCGAAATTTGTATGGCGGCCATCTTTTTTTCGCCATTTTGAATTTTTTTTCGGCTCACTGCCAATTGGATGACGTTTCGAGTGACATTTGTTCGAGCACCCCCCACCTATCTTCAATACCTTAAGCGTGCTCTTCAACCGTCTCCGAAATCCTCAATCATCAGCTCTCTCCATATTTTTCCTCTTAATGAATTTTTGTCCTCTATACGAAACCATTTGTGAAAAAAAAATTTTTCATACAAAATTTTACAGGAGAGGCGATGAATGAGTCAGTGAATCAGAACGAACAGCTATATATATATTAATAATAAATATGAGGCTGACGGGCAATGTCAAGTAAGTGTTGTCAGCTTCATGTGAAAAATTTCCATACCCATTGAAGCCATCACGCAAACGGCCTCTCAATTATTATAAAAATACTATAATGTGGACCAATAATTTCAACACAACATTTTTGATTATTTCGCTGGCGTTTCGAAACAAAAATATTAAATCTGGTGCAAGATGCTTTTCAAGCTGTAACGGAGGCTACGTGAAGTCACATTGTACTTAAGTTCACGTTGAGAGATTGCAGAATGACGACGATGAATTAGTGAATTATAATATAGTTATTGATAGCGACAGTGACACATCATCTGACAGCAATGCATTGAAATTTTAAGATATAGAAGAACACGTCTCGACGAATCCTAATAGTTTTTTTATCTTTGTTTTATTCCATCTCCTAACATCTCCATGCCGTACTAATCTAAACGTCTGGTTTTTTTTTACCCGACTACGGCAAAGCCAAAAGGAAGGGTTATGATTTTAGCAGTCTATGTATTTACGTGTTGTAAATAATTAAGTTGCGATTTGTTTTTATAAAGAATTGTCAACACTGATTTATTATCTGTGACTATTGATGCTACAGATCTGTTGCATAAGTTTTATCTGTGGTGTCGAAACTCGAATTGTACTTTATCTTCTCTGGCTCTCTGCTTGCTCTCTGCCTCGGCGTCCCGTCGGCCATTGGTGTAACAGTGCTAATTAAAATTAAATATATTGATCCACGGAGAATCCTCTTTTATTTCCAAGATTACGTATGTATATATTTATGTATGGATGTTTGTAACCGATTTTTGTATGAGATTCTGTGTGTACTAATGTAGCGCCTAAACTGCTGGACCGATTTTGATGAATGAGGTGTCTATTGATTCGTTGTTATTATCAGGGTGACATAGGCTACATTTTATCTACGAAAAAAATCGAGAAGTCAGCTTTGCGCGGCTTTCTAGATTTTTAACCCCCGACGCAAAAACGACGGGGTGTTATAAGTTTGACGTGTCTGTGTGTGTGTGTGTGTGTGTGTCTGTCTGTCTGTCCGTCTGTTCCCCTGTAGCGCTCAGCTCAAACGGGTGAACTGATTTGAATGCGATTTTTTTTGTTTGAAAGGTGAATTAATCGAGAGTGTTGTTAGCTATGTTTGATGAAAATCGATCCAAGATGGCCGCCGCTACAAAATGGTGGATTACATATTTTTTCACAACTCCCTTAATATGGGTATCAAATGAAAGGGCTTGACTAGTAGAATAGCATTATACAAATCCAAGATGGCTGCCGCCACAAAATGGCGAATGTCGGGGGTTTTTAAATTTTTAATTTATACTTGTAAAATTAGTTTCGGATAAGAATAACAGATGGCACCACTAGCTCCTTGCCCCGCGCTTTTGCCCACTAAATTATTATTAAATTATTAAGCGTAGTCGGGTTTTAGTTCACGAACTTTACTTGTATTTAGTAGATGTATTAAATAAATTATTTTATTAAATTAAATTAAATTAAATTAAAAATTTATTTATTCATGCACCTTAAAAATGTTTACACATAAATTACAATGTACCTTGATAACTGCATTAGTTACAAAACTGTGTTGCAGTTATCAGGCCTCCCAAATATTGATACATTTTAATGAGCAGAAATCATTACAATTATCCATAAAATTGATTATAAAAATAAAACATTGATTATACAAATAAAACTAAACATGCAATTTTGTGAAAGTATGCGTTTAACAGTCAGTGTGTATATATATATATGTGTGTGTATGTATGTGTGTATATGTGTGTGTGTGTGTGTGTGTGTGTGTGCGTATGTATGTGTGTGAGTGGGTTATGTGAGATTTGATTGTATGAGCACTGTGTGGGTTTGCAGAAAGAAGGATATGTTATGCTTTTTGTTATTTAATAACATTTAATAGTTCCTCTGTTTCAAAGTACGACAGGTTTTTGAGCCAATTACTAATACGCGATTTACATTGTTTGTATGTTAAGTTATATATATGAAGTTTTTTGTTGACCCTGTTATAAAGCAGAGGGGTTATAAAGAGATATTGTCGACTAGCTTGGACAGATTTAGAAATTTTATAAGGACAAATAGACTCAATTCTACGCAGGTTTGTATTAACTCTAGGGACATAAGGTAATTCTCGATGTTTATAAATGGTTGAGTGAAGAATAAAGAGTTGTCTCACCGTCATAACTTCACAGAGTTTGTATAAATCTGCTGTTGGGAAAAGCCTAGGTTTATGTGTGATAACCTTCAGTAAAGCTCTCTGCGCTCTCTCAGCACGGATTAATAGTGACTTACAGGCACCTCCCCAGACTGGTATACAGTAAGTGATGACGGATTGCGCTAAGGCAAAATATATTGTTTTTAGTAAAGGAAGATCGACAACCTGACGTAGGTTTTTGAAAACAAACATTAATTTCCTGAGCCGGGAGACAATGTGGTCAATTTGGTGATTCCATCTGAGGGTACAATCAATTTCAACACCTAAATACTTTAAGTGGTCACTACGTTGTATATGTGTGCAATCACAATTATCAGACATAAGAGAGCAATGGTGGGCTCTGATACAATAAGCTGGAGATGGTAGTGTAAATTTTCTAACGCCAAAGGTTATGTATTTTGTCTTAGTAATATTTAAGCTAAGTATATTACATCTCAGCCAGTTCATAACAGTCCCAAGAGCCATTTCAGCTCGTACTTTTGCGTTTGACCAAGTGTTCCCATTTATAAGGAGGACAGTATCATCTGCATAAGACAAAATTTTACAGTGAGGAATGTTGAGGTCACAGAGGTCATTAACGTAAATTAAAAATAGCGTGGGCCCAAGCACGCTGCCCTGAGGAACCCCGTAGCAAAGAGACTGCTCGTTACTTAGAATCCCGTTTATCGTAACCATTTGAGTTCGGTCACTCAAAAAGCTCCTAAAAATGTCATGTGCAAGACCCCTGATACCGTAACCCTCCAGCTTGTCAAGAAGTATTGGAACAGAGACAGTGTCAAATGCTTTGGCAAGATCTAAAAAGATTCCAATAGTTTTAATTTTTTTACTCAAGTTAGTAGAAATAGTGTTGGTTAAGTTTAAAATTGCATCATTTGTAGATTTAAAACATCTAAAACCATATTGGTTGGAGGATAATATATTATTTTTATTCAGATAGTCTAAGAGACGCTTATTAAGAATTTTTTCAAGAATTTTTGACAAACATGTTAAAACTGAGATAGGTCTGTAGTTGCTAACACTGTCTCTGCTCCCTGATTTAAATATTGGGTGAACCAAGGCTTTTTTAAAGACTCGAGGGAAAACCCCCGAGGCAAGACATAAATTAAAGATATGTGTGAGAGTTGGAGTGAGTATGTGTCGAGCTTTTTTTAAAATTGTTGTAGGAATGGAATCCCAACCTTTGGCACTATTTAGCTTTAGGCCATCGATAATATTATTTATTTCCCGACAGTCAGTAGGGTACAAGACCATGGAGTCCCGCAGTGTATGTTTCAAAGAGGAGGACTTAAAAAATTCTTTTCTTTGTTCAAGGGAGCCATGATAAGAATCTAACTTGGATGCCAGGTCTTTACCTACATTAGAAAAATAGTTATTAACTTCGTTAGCTGAAGAATGTTGACTATTAGAAATATTTAGTAATTGACTCGCAGACGATTTGTTTTGACTTATTCTACCAATTCTTTTTACGATTTTCCATATAGCGCCTGAATCACCACTAGCTTTCTGTAAATCAACTTGATCGTACGCTTTTTTGACTTTTTTTAATAAATTGTTACAAAAAATTTTATAACGTGTGTAGGTGATTTTAAGAGTGGTGTTTAAAGGATCTTTTTTAGTTTTTTTGTACAATTTATCACGGTTTCGGATACACCGCAGAAGTCCAGGGGTAATCCAAGGCTTTATAATTCTCTGTTTGGACGGTATATTGACAGTAATAGTATATTTTTCTAAAGCTAAGGAAATAATATTAACTAAGGTCGAAGCAGCCAGTTCAGCATCCTGAAGCATGTTTATTTTAACAAAATCAGTTTTTTCCAATTCTTCCAATACACTTGACTCATTTAGTCGTTTACGTGTGCAATTTATAGGGTCATGGGATTGTGCAAGTTCACTACACAATATCACTGGAGCATGGTCAGTAATAAAAGAATCAAGCACCAACGTAACGGCAGATTTACTGGTTTTCAGCATTACGTGGTCAAGACAGTTCTCATTTCGTGTAGGGTAAGTGTGAGCTGGGAGCAGACCATGTGAGGCGACGAGATTCAAATACTCATCCGATTTATTGCTGTCACTATTTGGAATAATATTAATATTTAAATCTCCTACAACAGCTATTGTTTGGAAGGCACTTAAGGCATAGATAGTTTTGTCGAGGCTGGCCAAAAAATCACTAATGTTCGTGACAGAGGGAGATCTGTATACAGCAACAATAGCTGTGTGGTTAGCTAGTTTAACTATCAAGCAGTTTCCATCGGTAAAAAATGGTTCTTC
The DNA here is from genome assembly GCA_920104075.1 of Melanargia galathea. Taxonomy (NCBI): domain Eukaryota; kingdom Metazoa; phylum Arthropoda; class Insecta; order Lepidoptera; family Nymphalidae; genus Melanargia; species Melanargia galathea. Next base: position 9,433,814 of record OV049863.1, read on the forward strand.
ACATTTATAAGTAAGACCGTCCCTTAAATAAATAGTCACTCCATCATTTTGGTTAGAGTATTTAGAAGAAAAGGAGGAATACCCCAGTAAACTAGGAACAACAGGTGCACCCTTTAGCCAGCATTCGGACAAAACAATCACATCAATATGAAAGCTTATTCTATGTAAAAGTAAAGTTAATTTATCGAAATTACAATTTAAACTCCTTATGTTAACATGTAAAATTTTTATGTATTGGTTATAATTTTGTATAAAATTGCTACATGTTTCAGGAGTACACATATAAGCGCTAGACACTGAAATATTTTCAATTTGTTCAGCTAATTCCATCTTATTGTTATTTAGAGTTAAATATAAAAGGTAAGCGTTTAGCATTAGAATGGTCCATAATGAAATATTTGTTTATATATTTTACTGAGTTGGAAAAAATATCAAGAAATAGTAATTTAATTTTTTGGCTCCGAATAGTAAGAACTACTAAAAGTGACTTGTTTAGTAACTGGAAGCAATTACATATCCCTAAGATGCAGTATGTTATCTGTGATTGCATATTAAAGTAATTTGTAAGTGAGTGTAAAATTAGAATGGGCAATTTATAAGTATTACATGTGTTTTTAGGATACCAATTTGCACAAATTATAAATAAATTATTATGTACTATTTTCGTGATACATTTTTGTGTAAAATTATATACATTACAAATTATATAAATTACAAAACATAAAATCAGGCGAACCAGAAGACAAGCAAACATTACAAAATGGCGAAATCTAAAAACTAAATAAGCTATTAGTCATTTATTTTTAAGTTTCACTAAGTCGTTTTCGGAGTTAATTCGATGGTATGAATCACCCTCATTTTTTCTTAAGTACACTATGCCGTTTGATGTCCAACAAAACTTGAAATTGTTCTTAGTTTGGTATTCGCGTGATAATGCAAATAGTTTTCTGGTTTTTTGATTAAGGTGTTCGGAAATATAGATGGGTGTCGCTGGTCCATCTAGGCCTACAATCTGAGTATTAAGTTTATTGTTGGGATGATTCTTGTTGTATGTTTTTGTGTGGTTTAAAATATTTTCCTTCATGATCACTGATATAAAATCCACAATAATGGGTTTAATTATGCTTGACTTCGTGTTTATTCGGTATATATTTCGTATATCAGATGGATTAATACAGATATTTAAGGTTTGTGCAATGTTCTTTACATACCTTATGAGGTCATTCTTACACTCAGATTGTTTTACAGGTATATTACGCATTTCTAGACTGGCACCATAACTGATTTTTTCCATTCTTTCGATTTTGTCCTCTAAGCTCTTTATATACGTAACATTATTATTTTTCTCCTCCTCAAGGTATTGCAATTTTAACTGAATCTCATCATAGCGCGATGACATAAATTCGAGGCTAGTTTGAATGTCTTTGTTTTGCTGCTGTATTAGACTTACAGTTTCCTGCAGGAGCTTGAAGTTGTTATTTTGCTGTTCTTTAAATTCTTTGAACAAATTTAGCATATCCTTCCTAAAAAGCGAGTTCGAATCACTATCATCCTCATAAGAACTCTGTCGCCTCCGTTTTTGTTTCCTCGATTTATTAGTATGAGATGGTGACTTTATTTTATCACTCATTATTGCGTCGGAATCAAATCGGGTGGACCCGAACTGTGACGGCGAGAGAGGGTTGTCGGTCGCAGTTTTACCAAGCGGCATCTCGGCGAGTGCGAGAAGGTATGCTGCACAAGACGCAATCGTAAACAATGCACTCAAAATAGCATGTCCGCTATCGATTACAGAAAAGAACAACTAGTCAGCAACACACCTTTGTTAGAGGAAGATGCCACAAGTTGCGTACGCGCACGTCATCGATCTGTCCTTTTCTTATCCGTGGCGTCACTGATCAGCAGAGTTCCATTTGATAAGACGGCGCATGCGCATGTCATGAAGTGCAGCTGTCCTCTTCTTGATGTTTAGATAAAAAGTACTGACCACATATGAGAGATAAGGACGGGATAAGTCGGCAATCGTCTGTAGCTCTGTCGATGTTATGAAGCCCTGGTACTCACGGAGAATTTCTCACATTTATTAAATTTTTAAAGACTTTTTAAAATAAGTAGCCGCGGTTTAGACACGTCTGCTCCGTTCGGAGGTTCCGGGGGGAGAGGAGTATAATATGTATAAAATTTAAAAAATGGGGTATAAATTATATTTAATAACGTATCTTCTTCTTTCTTGGTTATGGAAAATCTTTTTTCTATATCCTGAAACGTACCTACTTAACTTTAAATGTATAGTACTAACTACTACTACTATAGAAAAGTATTGAGCAAACTTAAAGAGACACAGATGAAAGACTAAATTGCGATTACGCAAATATGATAATTTGCGTAATCGCAATATGATAATAACTATGATAATTAAAATTATTATAATTATTATAAAATTTCTTTTTCCCTAATTTAGTGTCATGTCCTTACAGTAGCAATACACACACACACACTCACAGGGGCGTCAAAAATGCTTGTCATACATTATAGTACGAGCACATCCATTGATTATTAATTTATCAATGAGAATTTCCCCCCGTCCCTCGTCCCGCAGACCATGGGAGAGCCAAGTTAATCGCGGTCTTACTATAGTAGGTACCTATCTCCTGTAACGGGTGTATGGGAAGTCTCGGAAACGAAGACAGTTGATAGTACTGATAAATTACTATAAAAAAAACGTGCAAAAAAAACATATTCACAAAAAAAAAATTGCACTTTTTGTGCAATACCCAGGCATTTCGGGGCCTTAAACAGAACTGTAATTGCAAAAAACTTATTTGCTGTATTTTTTAAAAGTTTGAGTAATTCTTGCGTAATTGAAATTAAATCAGCTGACGCTGGAGGTCAACAAACTTTGTGTGACCTACTTACTTATTGTGGTAACTTTACCTACAAAAACGCGCGCGCGCCAACGCCGATTCCTCATTCCTATCCTACTAAGATTGTGTTTAGGTAGTATAAAATTATAATAATTATAGCGCTAAGTTTTCGGAGGCGGTACCCTGTATAAACCGTTTAGTGGGTAGGTAGCTAATAGCTAACCCACAGATTAGATAATAATTATTGTTACTTGTTTTGTTAGTACCTACGCTCCAAATGGTAGGTAGGTAGGTATAGGTACTTTAAAAGCGAAGCTTGTGAAAGTAAGCACCTACTTTCTTGGCTCTGGCAAGAGCAATAACCTCATTGATCTCATCTCTAGGATTATAAAGAGCTCATAAGGTTCACTTTAAAATCTTTTTGATATTTCTGGATCCATCGTCGTCGTAGGTCCTTTCTTTTTTTAGGGTTCCGTACCCAAAGGGTAAAAACGGAGCCCTATTAATGTCACTCGGCTGTCTGTCTGTCTGTCCGTCTGTCCGCCGGTCACAGGTCTCTAGCTCGCAGACGAAATGAGTTACAAACCTGAAATTTTGGTATTTGGTGTAAAATGTTGACCCAAAATCAAATATTGAATTAAAAATTGAATTAAATTATTTTTCAGGGGGGCTCCCATACATGAGAAAGGAGCCGAAAAAAATTTTTTTTTCTTACCCTAGCTTGTGGGGTATCATTGTTTAGAGCTCATTGAGTAGAGTACGAATATATATTTTTTTAATTTTTTGCTTAAACAGTAAGGAAATGGGGGGTCATCAAAATTGTCAGTTTTAGACCATTTTTGTGACGGGGGCTATCTAAAAAACTAAACTAGTTAGGAATATGATATTTCGGTATATTATGTACTATATGCTCTATTTGTACAACAAATACTGAAAACAACGATTCATAAAATAGTTTATAAGCTGTGACCAAAACAAACGAGCTTATTTTGCGTTTTTCTTTCACGGTTTCTTGCGATGTCTAACTCGGAAATTAAATATTTCTTAGACCCAAAATATTATATTGTTCATAATTATGTACGGAACCCTGAAAGAGCGAGGCCCGACTCGCACTTGGCTGATTTTTCTATACCTAGGTATACCTACCTACCTTCTATTTAAATTTCCATTTAAATTTTAAACTTTAGATAAACCTATTTACCAACCTGCGAAAAGATTTTAAAACCGGAGTTCTACAACAAATGAAGTCTAATTGTAGGGTGTTGTAGGTATCTAGGTACCTTGCGGAGTTCAGTCCACCATAAACCCGGGGTTTCAAGACGATGAATGAATGAATGAATAATATTATTATAACGATATTGGACATAATCTGAAAACTATTTGAGTATTATCTATTGATGCACTTCATAGGTACTTACATATGTACCTAGTACTAGTAAATACTGAAAGTAGGTAGGATGCAATGCGAATGGTTTCGCAGCGGAGGTGTGTTTGGCCTAAGATATAATAATTCTCGGAAAGTGCGTCGACTATTAGTCAGGCAGCCGAGGTACAACTTTTTTTGTGATTAATAACTAGCTGAATTTTCGTGAGTAGGTTCGTTTCGACGAGACGACCAAGTTTTTTATCAATGAAAATTCTCGATGGAGGTAGCAACCACTCGAGTGCGCAGGTGTTAAACATTTCGATTCGCTCGGGTGGAAAATCGTTTCACTTTTGTAGGACTATGTAGCCATTTCGTTACACAAGTATTTACTAAGCCGCAAACAAAAAATCAGCTAACTAGTTATTAATAATAATTATTTTTAATCATTTTTATAACCTCATTATTTGGAAATATTCGGAGTGGAGGACGCTGTAGAATATTATATTAATAACCAGCTGATTTTTGTACGCAGCTTAGTAAATACTTGTATAGTGAAAATATGGCCACACAGTCCTACAAATTTAGAGAAACGATTTCCCACCAGAGCGAATCAAAATCTTTAAAACTTGCGCACTCGAGTAGCTACTTCAATCGAGAATTTCCATAGATAAAAAACTTGGTCGTCTCGTCGAAACGAACTTACTCACGATTTAGCTTGTTATTATCACTTGATATAATCACTAAAAAATTGGTTCGTCGGCTGCCGGACCATATCCGCCCTAAGTCAAATAATGCGCCCTAAGTCAAGTAAGGTACGTTATGTACCTTACTACAACCTTACTCAACGACTCTTGTCGTTAAATGTTTGTATATGATATTTTGTTTGAAACCATTTAATTTTATATTTAAGTTCATACCATTACTAGAAAGACTGTAACGTAGGCATGATCTACATGAGTGTAAAGTGTCTACGTAGCTCTACGATATTATTTAATTTCCCTACCTTCCAGTTTGACGTCACTTGTAACTGTAAGGGTCAGTTGCATTTGCACGTCAGAGTGCTTAGTCTAAGATCGGAGCACTCGAAAACGATCTCGAAAACTATTGATCGAATCACAAGTGAATTCAGAGCAAAATGAACTCATATTTTAAAGAAAAACTTTAAAAAACAACAAATACTCGTATTTTAAAGTCGTAATTCCATAGTTCGAATATGTATTTTACAACATTTCTGCTTGGGGCGCTCTTTGTGTTCGAATGCTGAATGTATTGGCGAACTCAAACCTTAATACAAGCCATTTTAGGTCTATTTTACTCTGAAATCGATCAATAGTTTTCGAGTTCGTTTTCGAGTGCTCCGATCTTAGACTAAGCACTCAGATGTTAAATTACTTTTAATCTGCTTCACGATTGTCTGAGAGCTGCATCAATTATTATTATTGTTAGTGGTGAATGGTGATTGGCTGAATTTATGATATTCTTACTGCAACATTGTATTTTACGCCAATAACGAGAGATTTTCGGCTAATTAGAGGTGAATGCGATCGCCACACTGAATGGCAATCATTTTTAGACAGTCGGGGTGCTATAAACTTTCGTGTTCAACTTATAGTCTGATTTTTAATTCGGTGGAATTCTGACAGTTGTCATTTAAAAATAGAATGAGTTATTTGTATGAAAAACAGGGTTACCACCTGGAGTTCGATTTTACCAGTCAAAATCAGTTATAACTGATTTTGATTTAATTTTGATTTATTTAAAATATGCAAGTTTTGAATTTATTATCGTTTTTTGTGGGAACTGTTTAACTGTGTGGCAACATTGAGAAACGTCAGAATTCCACGGAATTAAAAATCAGACTAGGTAATTTACAAACAAAAAATAGTCACTAAAACAAAAAACAGTATTCGTACCTCCATGGTCAAACCCTTCGGGAACAGACCAAAATTAGAAGATCTATGACCTACAGCCTCTTCAATCGTGCGAGAATTTTTGGTTTTAAACTTGAGCCTTAATCCCAAAGTTGCTTTTTTTGTGGTCAACGTTAACGTTAACGTTACCTAAGCCTGATGTGCAACTGATCCTTAGTGAGATCGAAAGAGATATCCAACTTGATATCCAGAAATCAAAGATCCAAAAATAAAAATACTTAAGGTGGTACGTTTTCCATACTAATTTATTATTACCATTTAAGAACGAATGGATTATATATTTACACTGAAATTACATCGCACAGCCTTAATTAAATGTTTAATTTGCGGAAAATTTTATTTACATAAAGAAAACAATTACATAAACAGCTAAAGGTGAAGTAAAGCCATCTCGGTCAGCTAGGCAACATAGCGTTTAATAGATGGCTATTATAATAATTAAGCTGTATATGTAATGTTTTCTTTATGTAAATATAATTTCGCGCAAATTAAAAATTATATTAAGGCTGTGCGATGTAATTTCAGTGTAAATATATATAATCCATTCGCTCTTGAATGGTAACATGAAGTTAGTATGGAAAACGTAACACCTTAAATAAAAATCAGTAATTTTTTTTTTCAGGTTTTCATAAATGTGACTGTAATAGAAGATGGCCGCTTTTAACGTTATATTCGGATGTGTGATGGCACTTCTTATTATTCTATTCACAATCAGCTCTATCGCCAGATATTATATAAAGGTAAATAAATAATTAATTTATCTTACAGCACAGAAAAACCTATTTTGATGTCTAGATCAAGTTTTTTTTAGAGCAAAGTGGTCTAATTATTTTTAAGGTCTATTCCATAATAATATAGTTTATCTACATACTTTGAAAGGATGAGATGCAGTAGGCGCGGTTAAATGGCGCTAAGTGCTCACGTCATACAACAGCATACAAGTAGGTACATATTAGATCTACAAATGGATCTAGCCAGCAATTTTTGTTAGATATTAAAAATCTGAGAAAAATTACAATTAAACTAAACTCTTTTTATGTTTTTAAAATGATGGGGATAATGTAGAATGTAGACCAAAATACTCTTTTCCACCCGAAGCTTTTTCAGAAAGAAAACCTAATTATTATATTAATTGATGTTCTCAGCTAATGTTAGGTTAGGTAGGTAGAATGTACACCTCTACGCCACAAGCTTACTGAAGCGGGTGGGCGATAGTCATAGAAATCTAGCTAGGCAATAGTGCATTTACCTTTCACGGTGTAACCACTGAATCGCTCTTAGAGATAGCTCATAATATCGTGGATACGGACTTCTTATTCCGGAAAAATAACATCATGGAAAACGGAAAACTTGAAAACCATAAAAAATAACGCGTTCTTAAACATCGTGACATACGTAGATCTACTATCCATATGAAAATGTGGATTACCTATACTGTATGTAATGCAATGTCTGCACAAAGCTTGTCTGTTAGATTGATAACGCGTATGTGTGTCAGATGATACCTACTTATAGTACCTACTAGTATCATATCAGAAATAGTGGTATTATCTGACTTTGATAAAGACTGGAGATATCTTTAAGAAATAATTAGGTGCTTATTTGTTCATATACTATAACCCGCGGCATGTAGATCGAACACTGAATGGAAAGTAGAAGGGGTAAGCTATTGTATTACGTACGTGACAGTTCCCATACGCAGCAGCTATCCCCTCCACGTTTCCTTCAGTGTTCGATCTATGTGCCGGTGTTTATATTTAGCTACGTACATTTAGGTCAAACGGCTTTTTTGACCTAAACCGTCAATCAAAAGTACCTACCTACTTTTGACCGGTTAAGAATTCTGACTGCAGCGTAGACATAATTTACATTTTCGGGTAATATCTGCTTACTAGCAACTTACTTTAATTGAGATCTAAACTCAGCGACATGTAAATCTTGTACAATGTACATACTATATTTTATATCTATTCCAGCTGACCATTCAAGTTTAAAAAATAAACTTTCGGTTCACAGTTCACACTATTCGTGGTGCTATCGCTTATATTCGCTACTGCACCGTTGCCGTTGATGTTCCTAAAGCCATTCGATCCTAAAAATGCATTGTAAGTAATAATATTATGTATCTATTTACATTAACACATAATAAAATCACTCAGCGCGCTATGGTGAGGGCTTTGTTAGGCCTCTTGTTCACACGCCGTGAAAAATCACGTTTTGTATGGAGCACGCCGTACGTTACGGTGCGCCGTGCGTGTTAAGGTGGTACGTTTTCCATACTAATTTATTATTACCATTTAAGAACGAACGGATTTTATATTTACACTGAAATTACATCGCACAGCCTTAATTTAATTTTTAATTTGTGGAAAATTTTATTTACATAAAGAAAACATAACATAAACAGCTAAAGGTGAAGTAAAGGCATCTCGGTCAGCTAGGCAAAACAGCGTTTAATAGATGGCTATTATAATAATTAAGCTATCTATGTAATGTTTTCTTTATGTAAATATAATTTCGCGCAAATTAAAAATTATATTAAGGCTGTGCGATGTAATTTCAGTGTAAATAATTATATAATCCATTCGCTCTTGAATGGTAACATGAAGTTAGTATGGAAAACGTAACACCTTAACAAGCTCCCATTGTGCTCCATACACCACTGCGACCGTAAAACGTAAACGTCATTTTTCACGGCGTGTGAACAAGAGGCCTTAGAATTTTCCCTTAAGGAAGATATGCTCCGGAATGTGCAGGAGAACCAAGGTGACTGACATAGCCCAAATCATGATCAAAATGTTACTATTAGCATGCAACTTGCTACCTACTTCAACAATAACATTGCTACAAAAGTATAATTAGCTGAAGAAACAAAATTACAGCCGCCCTAAATTTTGACTTTATTTGCCGTCCGCAAGTTGCTGACCAACTAACTTTTTGCTGAGAGAAATTGTTTATGAACTACTTAATAATAACAATTAGCGAAACCAATAAAATTACACCCGACCTAAACGACTTTATTTGTCCGCAAGTTATGTTAGATATTATAATTTTCCTGACAGAAATTTATTCAGAGTTAATCTAATCATAACCTCAATATTCCGCTAATTTAAAGAGTTAAAAACGGTATTGTTTCGTAGAATCCCAGCGGCACTCCTGCGGCTGACGGCTCGGGTGCTCGGCATCCGCTGGCAGGTGCGGGGGCTCGAGAATGTAGACGACTCACGTGGCGCTGTTGTCCTGCTCAACCACCAGAGCTGTCTCGATTTATACGGTAAATATATTATAATTTGAGGGTGTAAGTGGCCCAAATTCCACCTATGTGGCCAAAGTCAACCTCACCTGCGCGCGGTGCACCCTGCCAATATGCTAACGAGGCCCTGACGCTCTCAGTCCCCTCTACGGGTCGTTGACCGTTGTGCCTGATACCACACAACGTAATCTGGATGGTATTACCGCTTTGTGGTAGGATCCTACCCCGAATCCGCCTGGCTAGCGACCACACTTCAGCCGTAATCTGCCGCAAAGCATCCGTGTGTTCCGGCAGCGAGTTGAAGAGCCAGTCCCCTTCCTCAAAAGCCGGCAACGCATTAGTGGTTCCTCAGGTGCTGCTAATGTTCATGGGCGGCGGTAATCACTTAACATCAGGTGACCCGCTTGCTCAGTTGCCCGCTATTCCTATGAAAAAAAAATAGAATAGTATGCAAGCAAGCAAGTAGTAATGGAAAAGTGCTTGAAGCTCAAACTTCTTTTGGCGCGTTGAGCACTTTTTGGCGGAGCAAAAATCATGGAACTCGCGTCATCGTCACCGAATGCTTTCCATGAGCTATATGTACATACGTACTGTGTATATATGTGTACTTTTTGGGTGAACAAAAAGCGTGAAACTCGCGTCATCATCACGCACGCTTCCCATGAGCTATAATAAGTACTAATCCAGTGGTAGATTCGTTTGACTATTCAAAAGTACTTGTAAAAGTTTATTTGAACAAAAAACTTTACTATTCTATTCTATCCTTGATCACTTCTATCGGCTTTAAACATTAATCCAATTTTCACTTCTATCGGCAGTCCCCAAAGACTGCCGCGCATTTTTTTATTCCTCACGTATTGACCTTTGTGACCTCCCTGGCGCAGTGGTGAACGCTGTGGTATTATAAGCGGGAGGTCCCAGATTCGATTCCCGACAGAGAAACTTTTGCGCTTTGCGTTATAATTTCTAAATTGTTTCTGTGAATGAAGAATCCCAGTACCTAACTGTTTTGACCCGACCTGGGTCTCGTACCTAGGACCGCATGATCCGCAACCGATTAAGCTAGTTATTAGACCTACGAGGCAGAAAATTAACTATTACTTACTGATCAATAATATTAAAAATTATTTTAAGCATTTTATTTTTGAAAAGAAAATACTTCGAAAACTATTGTAATAAAACAGCATAGATTGGTAAAAATATTAAGTAGGCACCTACTTATGTACTAGGTACTAGGTAGCTATACTAACTACCTAGCTTATATTATTTAAATTGCATGAAGTAAGCAAAATATATAGGGAAGTAGGTAGGTATTAAATTATTAGGTTCAAAGTGCAATAGTCCTCAATTATCGGAAGACAATGGAATCACTGATATTATCCTCGCAACACTGACAAAGAAAAATATACCTAGGTACTTACCCAGTAAATACCTACTTACCTGTCATCATCATGACTTAGAGGACACAATGCAATTTTTACGTAATTCAGCAATAATTACTTTCTTCCTAACTACCTATGTAGGTATATGGAAAAAATAGGTTCATGTTACGACAGAAATCTAAGTCAGAGCTTATTGATAATTTTATTATTAGATATCCAAAGGGTTCGCGTTTCTCAAACAAACATGTTCAAACTTCATAAATCAAATTTTCCATGCATACAGTCGTACACCTCGTATAGTTATGTACGAGCGGATACCCGCGACTTCGTTCGCGTGGATATTGATTTTAATAATCCCGTAGGAATCATTTTGTTTTTCCTAAGCTGCTTTGAGCTCATATCATGCAAAAACTGTTAAAAGTTCATTGGCGGATGTTTAGGTAGATCAAAATGTAAACATCCGCCAGTGAAAGTCCCATCAAAATCGATCCAGCCTATTAGATTAGTCGGTAATCTTTAAAGTATCTATTTTCTAACAAAAAAAGAATGAATGAAATCGGACCACGCGTTATTGAATTACAGCTAAATACACGTTTTGACTTTCATCCCCTCTCCATAGGGAACCGTGCTGAATTTCGGGATATAAAGTATCCTATATGTTACTCCGTAGTATGAACTTAAATCGTACCAAGTTTTGTTTCAATATATTCAGTAGTTTTTGCGTGATGCGCGCACAAATATAAAGACAAACAGACAAACATTTCAAAAATAGCTTTTTTACGTTCTATTACTTATCCCTAACATCCACCAGTTATTATGTTGCAAAAATCTTCAATGTATAAATACGGGGCAAGTCTACGATTTTATTATATGTATAGATTATCATAAAATTATACTTGCTTCCCGCGGCTTAAAGTTTATGGCACTGATGTTATGATGTAGGTAATTGCAAATGCTCATCCATTAGATGAGAGTCAGATTAAAGGCAGGTACCTATGGCGTTTAATTTTTTGCGCGTTTTTTGCGGTCTTGTTAGTAGGCAATCGTCTGTCTTTGTACCTGTCCTCGTTTTCGATAGCGGTCCCCTTACACTCGATATGAAGGTAGTATGTCTTTCCAGTGTTGGCAGTGCTCTGGCCTCTGATGGCTCGGTGCACCGTGGTGTCTAAGCGCTCTCTGCAGTACCTGGTGCCGTTCGGCACCGCCACCTGGATGTGGGGCACGGTGTTCATCGACCGGGGCGCGAGCTCGGCGCGCTCCGTGCTCAACAAACAGTCGCAGGCCGTCAAGAACCACAAGGTAAATGTGTTGGCAGTGCTCTGGCCTCTGATGGCTCGGTGCACCGTGGTGTCGAAGCGCTCTCTGCAGTACCTGGTGCCGTTCGGCACCGCCACCTGGATGTGGGGCACGGTGTTCATCGACCGGGGCGCGAGCTCGGCGCGCTCCGTGCTCAACAAACAGTCGCAGGCCGTCAAGAACCACAAGGTAAATGTGTTGGCAGTGCTCTGGCCTCTGATGGCTCGGTGCACCGTGGTGTCGAAGCGCTCTCTGCAGTACCTGGTGCCGTTCGGCACCGCCACCTGGATGTGGGGCACGGTGTTCATCGACCGGGGCGCGAGCTCGGCGCGCTCCGTGCTCAACAAACAGTCGCAGGCCGTCAAGAACCACAAGGTAAATGTGTTGGCAGTGCTCTGGCCTCTGATGGGTCGGTGCACCGTGGTGTCGAAGCGCTCTCTGCAGTACCTGGTGCCGTTCGGCACCGCCACCTGGATGTGGGGCACGGTGTTCATCGACCGGGGCGCGAGCTCGGCGCGCTCCGTGCTCAACAAACAGTCGCAGGCCGTCAAGAACCACAAGGTAAATGTGTTGGCAGTGCTCTGGCCTCTGATGGCTCGGTGCACCGTGGTGTCGAAGCGCTCTCTGCAGTACCTGGTGCCGTTCGGCACCGCCACCTGGATGTGGGGCACGGTGTTCATCGACCGGGGCGCGAGCTCGGCGCGCTCCGTGCTCAACAAACAGTCGCAGGCCGTCAAGAACCACAAGGTAAATGTGTTGGCAGTGCTCTGGCCTCTGATGGGTCGGTGCACCGTGGTGTCGAAGCGCTCTCTGCAGTACCTGGTGCCGTTCGGCACCGCCACCTGGATGTGGGGCACGGTGTTCATCGACCGGGGCGCGAGCTCGGCGCGCTCCGTGCTCAACAAACAGTCGCAGGCCGTCAAGAACCACAAGGTAAATGTGTTGGCAGTGCTCTGGCCTCTGATGGCTCGGTGCACCGTGGTGTCGAAGCGCTCTCTGCAGTACCTGGTGCCGTTCGGCACCGCCACCTGGATGTGGGGCACGGTGTTCATCGACCGGGGCGCGAGCTCGGCGCGCTCCGTGCTCAACAAACAGTCGCAGGCCGTCAAGAACCACAAGGTAAATGTGTTGGCAGTGCTCTGGCCTCTGATGGCTCGGTGCACCGTGGTGTCGAAGCGCTCTCTGCAGTACCTGGTGCCGTTCGGCACCGCCACCTGGATGTGGGGCACGGTGTTCATCGACCGGGGCGCGAGCTCGGCGCGCTCCGTGCTCAACAAACAGTCGCAGGCCGTCAAGAACCAAAAGGTATTTTTTTAAATTTTAACCGGTTCAAAACAGATTCTGTATTCGACCCGTATTGTATGTTTACGATTATTTACAAAAACAATGAACAATTGATTTTGACGATGTTTTCATTATCGTAATCTACATATGTACCTACTTTCAGTTAGGTTTTAGTACATAGTAACACACATAATAAGTAGAACTATCATTCTTTTGTACGAAGTTACACGCATAAATCAACCTATTTGTCCCTAATACCTAAGTACGATTGCTCTGAGATTGCTGGGCCGAAGTCGGTTTAATTTTTCTTAAAATTTAGCTTCGTATTTCTTGTAGAACAATCCTTAATGAGTAAGTATAAAATTCTTCTACAAGTTAGCCCTTGACTGCGATCTCCCTGGTAGTAACAGTGCAGTCTGATATGGAAGCGGGCTAACCTTGAAGTGGTATGGCAGATTTTATTCAACCCCTGTGTTCAACCCATACCGCTGATAGCTAGGCGAGATGGCTCATTGGGTTACATAAAAAAATATTTCATGTTTTTAATTAATTGGTACATACGTGCCGCGTATTTCTGACCATCGGTTTTTTTTATATAATGTTAATCTGACGCGCTCGAGTAAATCCCACAATCCCCTCTTGGGCTCCCCTACTATAGTTAGGTACCTACGTATTTTTTAAACTACATAGCGGCGGTTGAAAGGCTTAATTTATCTAAGCGACATTTTGTAAAATTTGCAGGAAGACGGATCAAAGTTTTTTTTTTTGGAAAGAAAAAAAAGAAAAAAACAAGTTTTATTTGATAAACTTTTATTTACTTAATACAGTATATTATACCTAATTAAGTAAGGAAGTTTTTTAAGTTATTGCTGTTGAAAATGGTGTAGGTATTATTTCAAAAAAATTCTGTTGGTTAGCCCAAAATGTATGAAATTTATTTATTTTTTAATTAGTTTAAAAAGTAGTCAAAAGAAATTGAAACCTGACTCAAACGACGGAGAAAAATTTGCTGATTCTGAATATGTAAGATATAACTCAATATCGCAAAAATGTCGCTTAGACCAATTAGCCTTTCAACCGTCGATAGGTTTGCTTAGGTATATTCCTACTTCCCAAGCACCTATGTGCTTATCCTACTAACCTACTATAGCAAAAGTGACTCTTAAGTCATAAACTATGGAAAATGATAAAGTTACGTATTAGGTAAATAAATACCTCGGTGTAGATGCCTTGGTCAAGACTCAAGGCTTTACTCCTACATCCATTTAGCTAGGTAGGTACCTATCTACCTATGTGAACAAAGGCGCGTTTGTAAACATTGACCAAGCCATTCCGAGGTTAGATACAGGATAATAATTGGGCAACGCCTACAGGAAAATAGCAGATTACACATGCAGTGCACATTAAAAACGACTTTGACACACATCCTTGACATCGATGCATCCTTGACAAGGATCACGGCCAAAGATCTATCTAATTACATATATTATGTATATGTAGGTACCTTAATCAAGCGCTTGTAAGAGCACGTATGATAAGGTTCCGTAGACATTCTAATAAAAGAATTCCTAAAATATCATAAACTAAGTAAAAGCAAGAATTTTACTAGGTAGGTAGGTACTTAGTTATGGGAAAGAAAGTTGAATTTTCTGTTGTTTTATAACCTCTTCACCACATTGACTGCATTTTAGTAAGTACGTACATGATAAATATAAATAACTAGCGGTCCGCCCCGGCTTCGCCCGTGGTACATATATAGCCTATAGCACTCAAGGATCACGTACATATCTAACGGTGAAAGAATTTTTGAAATCGGTCCAGTAGTTCCTGAGATTAGCGCGTTCAAACAAACAAACTCTTCCGCTTTATTATATTAGTATAGATTTACGGAAGTTGCGTCACTGAGTATTCTGAGTAAGTGGGAAGTTAGATTGTACCTACAAAATTTAACTACAACATCGTAGTTATTTATCTACATCATCTTTGGAAGGATACTTAATATTAATCACATATAAGTAACTACCTACCTAATCACAGATGACTTATGATGACAACCTACTACCTAGTTAGGTTAGTTTCCTACTAGTAGACGAAGAAGTAAACAAAATGACAATTTATAGTTATTATGAGTTATGGTTAGATAATGAACTAAATGAATGACTAATAAAATAAATAATACCCGCAGATTTTGCATTTTTGTTACAATGATACTGTATATTGACGCTTATTATTTTTGTTGCAATGATTAATTAATATAATTGACGCCTATCACACCGGGATGGCAGCGGCATAACTAGCACTTTCAGTATACAAGTAGGTATAAATTAAAATTTAAAAAACCCTCGACATTCGCCATTTTGCGGCGGCGGCCATCTTGGATTTACATAGTGCTATTCTACTAGTACCCATTAATATGGGTATGAAAGGGCTTGACTAGTAGAATAGCTAGTACTAGGTACTAGTATAGTATACTATAGTATAGTAGGTAGTAATACTATTATAGTAGAATATTTTTTCACAACTCCCTTAATAGGGAGTTGTGAAAAAATATGTAATTCGCTATTTTGTAGCGGCGGCCATCTTGGATCGATTTTCATCAAACATAGCTAACAACACTCGACTAACTCACCTTTCAAACAAAAAAAAACGCATTCAAATCGGTTCACCCGTTTAAGCGCTACAGGGGAACAGACAGACACACACACACACACACACACACACACACACACACACACACACACAGACACGTCAAACTTATAACACCCCGTCGTTCTTGTTTTAAACTTTAAATACCTACCTATACACTTAAAATAGTATCGCTTGAGAAATGAGAAGCTCGAAATGATCGCGCGGCCTGAGACGGCGGAGCTCGTAGGAGCTGCGCAGACATAGCAACTTCAGTTGAAGGAACTGTCAACTTTTTACCTTTTACTAGTTTCCAGCACGGTTGCTAATTACAGCAACTAAACTAGAGTTGCTGACTGCGCTTAAAATTATATGAAAACGTCTTAAAACCAGCTAGGTAGGTACTTGAGTTGCCAGTCGCCGCAACTCGGACAGCAAAGTTACTGTATCTGCGAAGTTGCGTTGCGCGAGGTCATTTCTTCCGCGCACTCAAATATTGTGGAACCAACTCCCTTCGGAGGTGTTCCCACATAACTTTGACATAGAGTTATTCAAGGGGCGGATCAACAAAATCCTTAAAAGCCGGCAACGCATTAGTGGTTCCTCTGGTGCTGCAAATGTTCATGGGCGACGGTAATCACTTATCATCAGGTGACCCGCTTGCTCGCTTGCCCGCGATTAATATATAAAAAAAAAAGTTTGAAAGTGCTAGTCATGCCGCTGCGCCGCCATCCCGGTGTGAATTGAGCCTTGTCCCCGATGCTGAAGTTTTTCATAGTGGTTATTACTTATTTTTAATAATTATGTAAATTGACTAAAAGTATATTTTTAACAATAATAATATTAAGTTAATTAAGTACATATTTTACACAAAATACCTATACTTAATTTAAACATACATATTTTAGGAAAAATTAAACCGACTTCGATATATACGATAGGTAAAAGAAGAATTGCCTCAATTTCTCCAGGATACTATCATTAGATTCTGATCTGACCATGGGATCACCCGGGAAGTAAACCGGACTCTTTCAAATAAAAGTATTTTTAACCCCCGACGCAAAAACGACGGGGTGTTATAAGTTTGACGTGTCTGTGTGTGTGTGTGAGAGTGTTGTTAGCTATATTTGATGAAAATCGATCCAAGATGGCCACCGCTACAAAATGGCAGATTGTTTTTTTTCACAACTCTCTTAATATGGGTATCAAATGAAAGGGCTTGACTAGTAGTAACACTATACAAATCCAAGATGGCCGCGACCACAAAATGGCGAATGTCGGGGGTTTTTTAAATTTCAATTTATACATATCGGTCCAAGCGTCTTTGAGTACCTAATCGGGGAACATAAGTATAAGTAGGTGCATAGAAAGATTCCGACGAACTGAGAACCTCCTCCTTTTTTGAAGTCGGTTAAAAAACACGACTGTTTTGTTGGTAATAAATGTACCATAATTATGTTTGGATGTTACATAAACTTTTAAGAACAAAATAATAAACATGCAATGTCGGTAGTATCGATATCGGCAGATAACAAACAGTTAGTATGTTTCAAGGCTGTGCAGTTAGTCACTTATTTACGCTTCAGTAGAGCAACGAATGAGTACCTCTAAAGTCCAAACAAAGTCTCACCTTCAAGTTACCTTGATACAAATTTAAATTTTTTACCTGCAGTTTAGAGTTTTCTATCTAACACGGAACAATGGGAATCATAGAATAGAATAGAAAAGTTTTTTATTCAAATAAACTTTTACAAGTGCTTTTGAATAGTCAGATGAATCTACCACTGGTTCGGAATGCCGTTCCAACCGAGAAGAACCAGCAAGAAACTCGGCGGTTGCTCTTTTCCAAATTTACAATATCAATATAACAATTTTATGTTAAGACCCCTCTCCCAGTTTCGCGCTATGGAAGTTTAGGTATCTAACGGCAGGTAGACGGGCGGCATGCTGCACGGACGACCACTTGCATATAGCGCGACCATGAATTTAGTTTTGGTACTTGTATAAATTTCTGAATTATTTCTTTGATGTTGTAGTATTATATATATAATGTTTATTATAAAATATTTTTATCGAATAAGTATTTCATGAATCTACGTTCAACTTACAAAACAAAAGCGACCAGGATAATATGATGTTCTTCTCTATGAATACATGTAGGGTTCCGTATTTATATCATAGGTGTCACGCATATTTAGCCTTCAGCCATTTTTTTCTAAACTAACTAATAAAAGAAACAAATACCTTTTTAATTATTTAACAATTACCTACCAATTATTATTATTATTATATTTCAAATCATCTGTCTGAAAATAACATAACAGAGCTGTTGCATTGCACCTGATGAAGTTCTTGAATAGGTACATTTTCTGATAAGAGTAGGTACAATTATTTAAAGTTTACCAATAGAACAATAAAAAGTAGGCAATCTTTGTTTACTGCTAAAATGTCGGTTTAGTCAGAAGTGCAAGTGCGACTTTTATTATAGTAACAAACGGACACCCGCGACTTCGTTCGCGTGGATATGTATTGGTTTTTAAAAATCCCGTAGGAATCATTTCGTTTTTCCTAAGCTCCTTTGAGCTCATATCATGCTAAAAACTGTTAAAAGTTAACTGGCGGATGTTTAGGTAGATCAAAATGTAAACATCCACTAGTGAAAGTCCCATCAAAATCGATCCAGCCTTTTAGAGAATAGTCGGTAATCTCTAAAGTATCTACTTTCTAACAAAAAAAGAATGAATGAAATCGGATCACGCGTTATTGAATTATAGCTAAATACACGTTTTGACTTTCATCCCCTCTCCTTAGGAAACCGTGCTGAATTAAAAAGTATCCTATATATTACTCCGTAGTATAAACTTAAATCGTACCAAGTTTCGTTGTTTCAATCCATTCAGTAGTTTTTGCGTGATGCGCGCCCAAACATACAGACAAACAGACAAACAGATAAACAGACAAACAGACAAACAGACAAAAATTTTAAAAATAGCTTTTTTACGTTCTATAACTTATCTCTAACATCCCCCAGTATTTATTTTGCAAAAATCTTCGGAAATGAAATGAGACCCATATTATAAACAAGTGGATACCCGCGACATCGTTCGCGTGGATATTTTATAAAATCCCGTGGGAATCATTTTGTTTTTCCTAAGCTCCTTTGAGCTCATAACTTGCTAAAAACGGTAGATCAAAATGTGTAAACATCCGCCAGTGAAAGTCCCATCAAAATCGATCCAGCCTTTCAGAGATTAGCCGGTAATCAGTATCTCCTTTCTAACAAAAAAATAATGAATGAAATCGGACCACGCGTTAATGAATTACAGCTAAGTACACATTTTGACTTTCATCCCCTCCCCCAAGAGAACCGTGCTGAATTTCGTGATAAAAAGTATCCTATATGTTAGTCCGTAGTATGAACTTAAATCATACCAAATTTAATTTCAATCCATTTGGTAGTTTTTGCGTGATGCGCGCACAAACATACAGACAAATAGACAAACAGATAAACAGACAAACAGACAAAAATTTCAAAAATAGCTTTTATCGTTCTATTACTCAACCGTAACATTTCCCAGTTATTATTTTGCAAAATTCTCTTATGTACAGATACGGCAAATCTACGATTTTATTATATGTATAGATAGATGATAATTTCTTCAAAAAAAAAAATATGACGGCCATCTTGGATTTCAAAATGGACTACTTTAGTTTTGTAGTTTAGTTTATAATATCATATTTCCGTGACTGTCCTAGGTGCTATGCTGTAATTTCACTTATTTAAAAAAATACTCACGCATATTTTTTAGAAAAATATTCATGCTCAAAACTTTGCAGTCGTTGTATAAATTAGTGTTTACACGACTCTCGTACGTGCATCTGGATGGTGGCAAAAACTGCACAGGTCCTTCCCCAACGAGCGCCGGGCGCATACTAAATAAGCGAAGACATTGCATAGCTATTTATTGTAATTTAGGGGGATGTTTAATAAGTTTTTATGTTTGATCAAATAAATGGATTGTTAATTAAACTATATATATAGATTCGTTAAAGAACGTAGTTTATTTCTACATAAAAATTTTATTGAATTTATGCTTTTTTCAATACAAAAAATCGTGTTAAAGTAACCGTATAATTCGGTAAATTTGGCGGAAGTTCTTTTTTTTTTAACCATTAATTTGATTAAAAATCTATATTCTGGTCTGTAATGTGTCAATAGGACTATATGTCTGATATTTAAGTATTTTTTTCAAGTAAATCAGATGACTTTTAAGGACAGATATAGAGCTTCAAAGTTGAGTCTGTTATTTATTTTATTAAAACGAGGTGTGGGAAATTGATCATTACAAAATAAATAAAATAGTTTTTGTAAATATGTTCTGACAAATGTCAATATGAAGGATTAGTTTATTTAAAACATGTATTGAAATATGTGAAAGTCTCTCCTACGATGCTAAATTTGGAGCTTGAAATCTTAGATTTTTCAGAAAAAAGGTAAAACTGCTCTTAAGTACATGATTGAATTGCCGTCTCGCGCATTGCTGGAACGAGTCAAATCCACGCCTTTTTATCATTTATATAAGTAATCATAATTTTATTCAGATAAACTTTCGGAAGCGTTTACAAATCGACAAATGAATCTACCACAGGTTCGGAATGGTGCTTACAATTCTACACATGTGAAGAAGGGCAGACAAAAGTAGCCCCATTTCCGACGGTGGCACCCGTTCACGAGCACGACGCATGATCCAGCCATTGCTTCGCTCAACCATATTCGAGGGAACGTAACATAAGAAGGCTTTAGGGTTACCTACCTATTCAGTCGGCTATGGAGAGAGCTATGCTAGGACTTAGTAGGTATCCCTGCGGGATCAAGTCAGAAACGAGGAGATCCATAGGAGCTAACATCTAAAGTCATGTTTTTAACCCCCGACGCAAAAACGACGGGGTGTTATAAGTTTGACGTGTCTGTGTGTGTGTGTGTGTCGATCTGTTCCCCTGTAGCGCTCAAACGGGTGAACCGATTTGAATGCGGTTTTTTTTGTTTGAAAGATGAATTAGTCGAGTGTTGTTAGCTGTGGTTGTTAGCTTTGTTTGATGAAAATCGGTCCAAGATGGCCGCCGCTATTAAATGGCGTACTACATATTTTATCACAACGCCCTCAATATGGGTATCAACTATCAAATGAAAGGGCTTGACTAGTAGAATAGCACTATGCAAATCCAAGATGGCCGCCACCACAAAATGGCGAATGTCGGGGGATTTTTAAATTTTTAATTTATACCTACTTGTGTTTCATCCAGTCATGTAACTCAAGAAACAGTGCGTGGGGACTGGGGACATTATAGTTTGCAGAACCGATAGACGATGGGATCCCAAATCGCTTGAATGGCGACCTCGCAACTATCCTACATACATCCAGGTAGGATTTGGAAACTTATAAGTATTTGATAAAAATCCTTATGAGATGCCCGCCAACCCGCATTGGAGCAGCGTGGCGGGTCTAAGCTCTAAATCCCTCTGTGTACCCAGCAGTGGGATGTTAAAAGGTGGTGGTGGATCGAAATCCTAGATTTGTTCAAGATCATGATGATTTTCCATTTTACCATACCGCATCTTTCCCATCCTAACGGCCTTGGCATATCCTAGGATTTTGATCAAAATACCGATTTCAACAAAATCCTGCGACACATAAGTAGATATGAATCTACACAGCTCGATAAGTACTAACTCTTTGTTAGTATCAAAGAGCTACCTATTTGGACTTGGATTTCTAAATCTAAACTCCTCAATATCTCAAACTTATGGCTCAAGGCAAAGAAGAGTAATTGGTAATGTTTTCTTTCCAGCGGAAGCTGCTTTTATTCCCCGAGGGCACGCGGCACTCTGGTGACAAACTGCTGCCGTTCAGGAAAGGCGCGTTCCACGTGGCGCTGGACGCGGGCGCTCCCATCCAGCCGGTCGTGGTCTCCAAGTACCACTTTTTGGACTCCGAGCGCCATAGATTTGGTTCAGGTGTGTACCGCCAGTGTGCGGGCAGGGCCGGATTAACCTTATCGGGGCCCCTAGGCAGTGCAATTCTCGGGCCACTTTCTTTTTACATTTGTATATACTTCCTCCATTGAGAATTTTCTCAAAAAAAAAATTTTGTTAGATGAAGCTTTTTTTTTTCTTGTTGCGTGGCCCGCATCGACTAGGGCCCCCATCGACTAGGCGCTCACGGGGCCCCCGTGGGCCCCTAGTCGGTGCGGGGCCCCTAGGCAGTTGCCTAATCCGCCTTATGGATAATCCGGCCCTGTGTGCGGGGCTGTAACAGCCCCGAACACTGGACCACTAGTGGCGACGACTAGTGGCTACAAAAAGTCTCGGAAGAGATTTTTCATACATTTTCTTGTGGCTCGAACGCGGCCACTCGAGCGCTCAGTGTGCGGTGGTACCATTATAAAATGTATAAAAAATCTCCAGTGTGCGGGGGCTGTTAATTGTTGTGTACCTAGGTACATCCTAGCCGCATTTGTCATATGCGGCAGTTGATTTGTATAAGTTTTGAATCTTTT
The DNA here is from genome assembly GCA_920104075.1 of Melanargia galathea. NCBI lineage: Eukaryota > Metazoa > Arthropoda > Insecta > Lepidoptera > Nymphalidae > Melanargia > Melanargia galathea. Next base: position 9,456,373 of record OV049863.1, read on the forward strand.
ATCTTTTTTGTGGGAATTGTTTTATCTCTGGTAACATTACGAAACGTCAGAATTCCAGGGAATTAGTAATACGGGTATAGTCTACTTAGCTATAAAGCTTCTTCTTCTTCTTCTGGGCAGGTGTCCGCACTTAAACCAATTGAGGTCTGTTGTGCGTGTAGCACAATTGTATAAAGCTATAAAGCTATAAACATACCTATCTATTGTTTGTATCGATTTTTTATAGATATAGATAATGGCATGGTGATATCAGCATTGAATTATATTGTACTTTCATATAGTACCTCAATGGATATCAGTGATATCTTGCGATGGGATCCGTAATGTAAACGCATAGGTTCCAATTGATATTGATATAAGTACCTATGAGGTAAAGGATTGCGTAAAGGGTAGAATCGTAAAATTCTTTCCATATTGATTGACATAGAGTAGGTACCTACTACCTATACTTGTATTTTTTATTGAATTCGTTTTATAGTTTACCTTCAATATAAAATGCATACAAAACGTCAAACCTTTTGAAAGTAATATTCATAAAACAAACAAAATAAAAAATCGATTTGATAGATACCTACTTAGGTGCTCGACATAAGACATTTCCAAGAAAGATATTTTTAACTTGATCGTTATTTGTACCCGTGCACCGTGGTACATACATCTAATTATAATTACATACCTATTATGATACATGAACCTATAGAAGAGGACTTGGCATAATGTCCTATAGAAAATAGTGGATCGGAAAATAGCTTAAGCTTATCAAAATTTTCATAAGTGTGTAAGAGACAACACTACATTTTTAAACATAACAATAAAACAGATCGTGGCAGAAATTTTATTGCACTTCCCTTAAGATGGCCTCCCTAAAATGTATACATGAACACTCACACACGCACAACTTGAGACATCACAATGAACACGCGCCATTTTAGTTGTAGGATTGTGCGTGTGTGAGTGTATTTTTGGCACGTTTTTAAGGTAGGTATGCCTACTCTACTTATTATTATTATCTCTATGTTATGATATCTATACCCGTATTACTAAATCCCTGGAATTCTGACGTTTCGTAATGTTACCAGAGATAAAACAATTCCCACAAAAAAGATAAAAAATTCAAAACTTATGCAAATACAAATCAACTGCCGCTTGTAGATATGACAAATGCCTGACAGACACTTCATGGTGATAATGTCATTCGACATCCATTTTTGAATAAATTTTTTCAATGTGCTTCGTTTGTTTTCTATTGCTGTCAGTGTGCACTTTCTAGTTTCCAATCTTGGTGTTTTCTATTTTAAGGCGAAACGAGTAATATTATTACGCGGCATAATATGGCTTTTTATGATGACAGGGAATTAAGTAGTTTGGGATAAAATCGTACTTCGTAGATGTTAACCATACAAATAACTCATCTGTAAATGACAATGACAGCTGTCAGAATTCCGGGGAATTAGTAATACGGGTATACAATAGAATTAATTATTATTTATTCCACTGTAAAGCGTGTACAGCTAGCACCGATATTTAGGGCAGCCGAGTAGTTTGGTGAGTACTTACCTACCTACCTACTTAAAATTCAGTAGTACAATTGAGTTTGAATTCCTAATGCTGATAATTTTTATTGATTTTTATACATAATCTCTTAATCTGACGGAGCTACTTTGGTCCATCCATAGGCATTTTTACTTCTAGTCTTATGATATTATGTATAATCGATCAATGAGTTGAAGAGTTAAATACCTACCAAAGTCACAAATTACGCAAAAAATGCGATTGTGATAATGTAGCCATTTTTTTTTTTTTTTTTTTTTTTTTTTTTTTTTTTTTTTTTTTTTTTTTTTTTTTTTTACGCTGGGAAATGCATTTACGCACACCTTTCGGAAGCAGCGCAGCGGACTGCGACGCTTCCGGAAGGTAGTGTGGGACTCATGCAGGCCAAGAAGTGGCCAGAATACCCACTAAAACCCAGCGATGTTCCTCCGTGTCGCCTGGTGGCTGGGTTACGGGTACACTTGCGCAATCATCCGCGACCCAGCCGGCGCCGTCCGCCGAGGCAGACCCTCCACCGGGGGACCTAAAGGCCCCCTAACACCGTCTGAGGCGCACCAGGAACATAATGGTGCGCCTCCCGACCCGAGGCGTCTCAACGGGCGACGGATACACCATTCCATCGCCCGGAGTTCCCCGCTAGAGGCAACCCTCAAGAGGGCCACACCCGCAGGCGACCCTCAAGAGGTTCACCCCTCGTGTAATTTTTTATAGAGGTTTTCTTCCTCGCGGCCCCTCGCTCAGTGCGTGGGGCCCCCGGTTCCGCTCAGTGCGGATTACGGGTTGCCCGACGGTGGCCGAAGCCAGCGCCCACCGGCCAAAAAGACCAGCGGACCCGCCGCGCAGGGCGTTTCCACCCCCTCCTGTAATTTTTTAACGAGGTTTTCTTCCTCACGGCCCGAAAGCCTCCCCCCAATTGTCGCCGCCCGGAGTCTCCACAGTCCACTCTGATGAACAGAGAAGTACCAGGATCCACCAAGCGGCAACCCCCTGCTGGTTTTGGTCCGCGCCGGGTTTCCCCGGTACCTCCCATATCTGGGAGGCGTTCCCCCATCCGCCACCGGGGGGACGCGCCCGATGGGGGACCAGCAACCCCACACGGGGTGATAATGTAGCCAAGGTCAAAGAAAAACGAAATATTTTTATTAGAGTAAGTACCTACCTGCCCACCTAAGTACATACCAACAACCAACAATTTTTTATTGTAATAACTTATTTATAGCAGATTTTTAGATATTAAATTTTGCTATTGTATTAATCACAGGCATTGTAGTTAGGTTGCGTTTTATGAGCAGCTTATGTATAGTAAGAGCACAAACAAAGATTATTTTGCCGTCGTCGTCTCAATCAATAGATACAAGATACCTACATCCAGCTTTGAGTCTATCGATTGAGACGACGATGGCAAAAAAAAAAAAAAATAACCAACTAGCTTTTGCCCACGGCTTCGCCCGCGTGAATTTCAATTTTTCACAAATCCTGGATATCTATAGCCTATGTTTTAAGTCAGGGCATAATCTATCCCCATTCAAAATTTCAGTCAAATCGGTTCAGTAGTTGTAGAGTAACAAACATCCAAACATCGAAACATCCACACTTTCACATTTATAATATTAGTAGGTAGGATTTCGAAAAAAGGCTTGAATAAATGGGAAAAACCAGACTTGCGAGTACAACTCGGCTAGCGCCCCGCCTATCCTGGCGATTGGCATGAACCTGGGTTTAGGTTTTTTAAAATTCTATGGGAACTTTTTGCTTTTCCGGGATAAAAGTTTCCTATGTCAATTTCCGGGACGCAAGCTACTGTACCAAATTTCGTATAAATCGGTTAAACTGATGGATCTTTAAGAATCCCGTTGAAACTCTTTAATTTTCCGGGATAAAAAGTAGCAAATGTCCGTTCCCGGGATATAAGCTACCTATATATGTATCAAATTTTATCAAAATCGGTTAAAATGTTGGGCCGTGAAAAGCTAGCAGACAGACACACTTTCGCATCTATACTATCTACACTATCTATACTTTTAATATAATAAAGCGGAAGAGTTTGTTTGTTTGAACGCGCTAATCTCAGGAACTACTGGACCGATTTCAAAAATTCTTTCACCGTTGCATATGTACGTGATCCCTGAGTGATATAGGCTATATATGTACCACGGGCGAAGCCGGGGCGGACCGCTAGTTTATAATATTAGTATGGATGAAAACCCACCAGCCCCTTTATTTCTGTTTTTTTTTCAGGCGAAATAATTATAACGATCTTGCCGTTGATTGAAACGGAGGGTACGGACAAAGAAGACATATCAACCCTGGTGGAGACTGCACAAAACAAAATGCAAGAAGAATTTAGCAGGACGTCCGCGGAGACATTTCAGAGGCTCCCCAAGCATTAGTGTAATTAGAAGGTACGTTATTGTAATTCAGATTTTCGTTCACCTTGACTCACTCGAATACACACAAAAATTTTCATCAGAATCGGTCCAGTCGCTTACGCGTGATGCCGTGGCCAATGAAAATTCATTTCAGGGATTCATTTTTGTATAAGTATACCTAGATGCATTTTCCACTACATAGTTCACAACTTTACATAATTCAGTCTAGGTCAAAATAAGTAGTTTCGCAGTGTGGGTTACAGTCCCTTTGTCGTGAATAATTAAAAAAACCAACATAGGACGAGGGATGCCACAAATCCATCCACACTTTTCTTTAGCGGCTCTTGCGAATTGTACTTATATCGAATACTAAAAAGATAAATTACTTCAATTACTTAAGTATAATTTAAAAAAATATATATACTTAATTGAAGTAATTTCAGAAATTCTTACTCCAGATGATTTCTCAGATATGAGCGCATACATGGGTCACGCTTGTTGATGATTCAAATGTTTGTTAGCCAGATTTTAATTGATGATAACTGCCATAATCGGTCTACCAATTATTTCTACCTATTAAGGTGGGTTTACACCAAACGAACAAAGAGCTAGAGCTAGAGCATTCTTTCTTAATCTTTTAGTGTAAACGAAAGCTCGTTGACAGCGTTTACACCAAAATAACAACGAGCAAGAATAAGAACACGAACTAGAACACAAGAACGCTTTGAAGAGACCGCTCCGGGGAGCGAGCGCGTCCGAACACGTAAGAACGCTCTAAGCTGCTGTTCGCGCGCTCCAGCGCTGTTTAGATCAAGTGAGTGAGCATTCTTAGAATATTCCATAGAATCTATGCGAGCAACGGTAGAACAACGAAGGAATGTTCTGTCTCTGTTTATACTAATAGAATTTGACGGAGAGGGGATAGAACGAGCATTCGCTCGTTTGGTGTAAATCGGCCTTAAGTATACGTCGAAAGTGCAAGTTTAACTAATTATTATATTGACGGATGCAATACACACCGTACTTACACGTAAATGTAACAACTAAAGATCTTACATGATGGTCCGGCAGCCGAGGAACAAATTTTTTAGTGATTAATAACAAGCTGAATTTTCGCGTCTAGGTTCGTTTCGGCGAGACGACCAACTTTGTTATCTATGAAAATTCTCGATGGAGGTCCGTACTCGAGTGCGCAGGTGTTAAAAATTTCGATTCGCTCGGGTGGGAAATCGTTCCACTTTTTTAGGACTATGTAGCCATTTCATTATACAAGTGTACAAGTATTTACTAAGCTGCGTACAAAAAATCAGCTAGTTATTAATAAATAATGTTTAATCATTTTTATAACCTCATTATTTGGAAATATTCGGAGTGGAGGACACTGTAGAATATTATTAAAATTCTGCTATTCCATAGCTTCCCCATATGGGGATTTTGGATATGTTATACAGGAAGTCCCAAAGAACACTTTAGGCCAATTTCCAAAACTATAAGACTTTTTGTTTTTATTTTTCGTAAATTGGCTGGGCTATAGGTGATTTTGGTGTTGACTGTGTAATTTTACTTCCTAAGAATGATTTTATGCTGCTTTTAAGAGATTTCTGTACCTACCTACTTTTCGGCTGTTCTCATACGCAATACATTGTGGCTAATTCTGTTGTACACAATCTCTAAACCTAAACTAAAATGACAGGTCTAAATCTATTGCTATCCTTTTCCGCAGTGAGCACTGTGAAAGAGATAGGAATAAAAGCCCTGTCATTTTAGTTTAGGTTTAGAGGTTGTGTACAACAGAATTGGCCACATTTTCCCTCTAAGTTTCTAATGAGTGGTGCTAATTGAGTAATTGAATAACTTTGTTTCAGGTAGTGTAGCTTAAAAAACAATAATCGTAAAACGGGGCTGTGATACTTTCAAATGTTCGTGGTACTATAAAAACAAAAAATATATAGTTTATTACAAACATAACTTTTATAGTGGTAAAAAAATGTGTTTACATTTTATATTATAGGAAATAAATTTTACTAATAAAATTAAACAAGTCTTGTGATTTCTCTGATGGCGTCAGGTAAAAGGCTTTTTTTTTAAATATTGTAAAGCTGCATGTAAGTATTATAAAAAAATTTACAGTTTGTGAATATTAGGAGCATATAAATACACTTCAAAGATAAATATTACCTATATAATACCTATATGACTCTCAGCTACTTACCAGAACAGAACCTACGTATTTGCTAAAATACATACGGCAGGTGTATTTGACGACGACGTGCTCCCTTTATTACTAAAAATAAAAATAATTCTATGATATATTACATTATCTTAGAAATTACTTACAGACAATAATAAAAAACACGCGAAAAGAACTCAAAAAGAGTTTTTTTTTGCGTTTAAGTGTTGGTATTAAAAAAATCACTCACTGCGCTCAGAGTGCTCTTTACCTGACGTCATGTCGTCATACCAATTCACTTTCTACAAAAATTTTCCTTGCAAGACGTATTTAAATTTGATCCACTTGGCACTAAAATCCGGGAGTTGTAGATTCAGTTGATATTCTGGCACGATGATGGAATTATTTATTTTCCATTTAAATTATTTTAGTGCTCATTGAAATGTACTTATCTCTTAATTCTAAACACTTTGCACTTGCAATGCTATCCTTTTCCGATGGGAGAATTGAGAGATATAGGAATATTTTAGACCTGTCATTTTAGTTTAGAGATTGTATAAAACAAATTTAGAGCCCCATTGTTACTAATTCTGTAGTAAATAATCTGATCAAACTAAATTCTCAATTTTAAATGCAGTACTATCCTTTTAATAATATTTATTCCCTGTGGAAAAAAGGATAGCAATATATTTAGAGATGTCAATTTATTTTAGAGATAGAGTAAAACAGAAGTAGCTTCTCAAATATCGTGGTTGTGTCGATCAACTTTTACAATCAATTACTAAAATTGGTTTCTAAAAAACAAACCTTGAATTTTATATAATAAACATTTATTAAGAACTCGCATACTATTAAAATGTATGAAAAATATTTGTCACTTTGTCTTTACATGGAATAAGTGTACATAATAATACAAGTGTAGATATACTTTTAAAAACATCACATAATTCAAATAGGTAAGTAAGCATTTGGGGAATACAATGAATAATAATATTATCCTAATGATTACAAATAGACATCTTATTAATTATAAAATATTAATAAGTTTGCCGTCGAGTGTAGATATTATAGTAGGTATTTATTAATAAAAGATGAAAGTCGTCAGCTATCTAAAACTTGCTAACAAAGCACTAAACAGCTAACGAAAGCTTTGGTTTTCTAGGATAGCGGCGTCGTCACATAGTCGACGCTTTATAGCACTAAGGGCCTGTTTCACCACCTTCTGATAAGTGTTGGTTAGCTTATTCAGAACTTTTATCTACTTGACATAAAGTAAGAAAGTGAAAAAACTTACGTTTAGGCCCTTATCGGCGTCTCTGAAACGTTGTCTAAACAAGATGGCGCGAATTACTAGTGAGAACTTTTTGACACCGCGAAAGTAGTTTAATTTAGTCATTGTTTATCGAAGTACGAAGCCGCTATACAGGAAAACTACAGCTTTAGCTCAAAAATACAAATTTTGAGTACAATTCACAGTTTTGAGACGAGTGAATTTTGGCAGTTAAGTACATGTCAATAGCTTTTAGTTAAGCATATTTCTAATTATGTACTAAACAAAAACGAAAAAAAAAAGCAATATGTTACAAAATACAAAACCTATAAACAACTGCTGGACGGTACGAATTGGATTAAAAAAAATCATACCAGGCGCGTCTTACATACGTCATAAATTGCAATAAAGTGTAACTAAGCAAAAAATAAAAAAAAATAATAAGGCAGACTTTGAGGTACCGACGCGATGCGCCATATCGCGCTATATTCAATAGTGTCGCGGTTGCTTACCTCAAGGTCTACCTTTGAAGTTAATTGTTCCGATTAAAATCAAAGGCCTAGCGCGCAATATAATTTTGTTGCAGAAATATAAAGCCTCTTCACAATTGACGACGCGCGTGCACGATCGTGTGGAGGTCTTATCGCCTGTAGTCGCCGATCATCGCCGTCGCAATTGTCAGCAATCGTGGCGATCGGCTACTTGGCGGTTTTCGGGCACGCATCAAAGTGAATTCGCGCCGCTAGCCGCTCAATAAACGATCACGGACGATCGTGACGATTGCTGGCGATTTTATCGGCGATAGTGAAGAGCAGCTTTACGTAGAGCACTGCCATAGATAAACAAAAAAAGTTGCATTTCTGCGACCAAATTATGGCGCGATAAATGAACGTAGAGTGCGCTAAGTCTTAAAGAATAGAAAGTACCTAATACATGTTATTTTTCAGAATTCTTTGGCATAATAGATGTGAATGACAAAAAGGAGATAATATACTTATATTATATTTTACACACATAGTATATTATGTTCTTAATTGTATAATATTACATTTAATGTAATATTTTCTTTTATGTGGTCAAAATGGGTCTGTACAATAAACTATAGGTACCTCAAGTGATAATATTAAACAAAGACCTTTAAAAATGTTTTTCTTATAAACACCTAAAATGTTAAATTGTTGCTGCCATGGATCACATAATCTCTATTGATGTTATTGTTAATATCAGTTCAGAGTTTAATTTCAGCGTAATGTATATATTTAAATATTAGAAATATCTAAAAATATATATTTTCGAAATTATTTTTGTTTATTGAGTTTAGGTTTCATAAAAATATGTATATTTTTATATTAACTAGAAAATCTGGTGCAAGTAAACGTGTCCTATAAAAGGTCAATTAATTAGAAAATACCGCAACTCACTCCTATTATAATCTTATTCACACTGGTTGATTGCAATTTGATATGTTTTTTGAAAGGAATTATTCTAAGGGTTTTCGAAAGTATTGGCTTCCTACTACTAAACTACTGTTTTACGGTGTTGTGCTCTTTCAAGATGTAAATTGAATAACATGTAATTTCATAATTAACGTTGTAAAAGTATATGAAAGGCGCAACCTCCTTCGTCCCGTGCGTTTATGGCCTTTTCCGTTAGTTTTTTCTGTGGTTTACGCGCTACGCTATCTTCAAAATCTGTGTTGACAATTTTATATAACCTTTACTGTTATCCGACACAGTATCCGAGTTGAAACAGTGTGTGGACATTAAAAGTCTCAAGTTCATAAAAAAATCTTATTATTAGTCTCCCCGACCTTACAACGTTGATTTACGAATACAATTATATTTTACACCTAATTAGTAACACGACGAATATGTAGTCAACAGCTGTGTAAATTTTAAAATTTTACTTTCAACTCGATGGTTGATTACTTCAACCTTTGTTAATGTGTTGAAACAGGTGTCTCAGAAAAAAAAATCTCTAAAAACGTCATAAGTAGGTTCCTACAAGCCTGGCTCAAGCAATACTGTAATAGATACGAGTTTGAGGTTGACACATCACAACCTGCAGGGTTATTCTGTAACTTAGTTACCGACTGAAAATAGTTGCCAACGAATTAGTTTGATATACATTGCTGCTTTACTGCGTGAAATTATGAAAACACTTTATATTTCACACAGTAAAGCAGCTATGTATATCAAACTAATTCGTTGGCAACTATTTTCAGTTGGTAACTAAGTTACAGAATAACCCTGCTGGAACTGTTCAAGCGAAACTTAAAAGCCAGCTTTTGCGTCGATGTCAAAAAAGCGGAGCAACAAGTAAATAATAAAATAATAGTAAAAATAACATTTTGAAATACCTAAATAAATAAAGAAAAAGCTTACACAGGAAAAATACAAAAAAATACTTTTCATTAATATCACAATGTTATACGCCAAGTGCCAAAAAAAAATTGTTGACAGTATGAAAATATAATTTACCTAATATCAATAAGTAATATGATAAAAATGTTGATGATAATTCTAATAATAATAATACATATTTCCTCAATACGATATCGATTATTGCGTGATAATTTTGACAATGCAGTCTTTTCCCCATTGAATTCGACACGAGATTGATTTCAATGTATAGCAGCCGAATTTTTGGACAAATGCTAAATAAATATTTGACGTATGGGCAAAGTGCCAAAAGCAAGGCAATTAAAATGTGTGGTCTTTATATATTCTAAGCTATTATTCATTATTTGGTGATAATTATAAACTACATAACTATTTTATTTATTTTAGTTAAAATTAAAGATACATAATTTCCTAAAGATATGAATATGAATATATACTGCAGTACAATATTTTAACAACTAAATAATTAAAGAAAATCACAATTTAATATACTGGAACAACGCAATCGGTCCATTGGACGATTACTTTAATAATAATTAATTCCACAGCCTAATTTACTTTCTAAATACTCACTGGGTTAAAATAAATTCACCGATGACCTAACAATGATTTAAATTCAGCCCTCAACTACTCTGAATTCAAGTGGTGACTGCAGACGTTATACGTACATTGCATAATTATTTGTTTACGACTTTCTAGATTTGTGTTTCGATAATTCAGACTTGTTTTTGTAAAGAATCGGTAAACATTGAAGTAAATAAAATAATTATTTACATAAGGATTTTTTTGAGTTAACTAAGGTTTACAATACTGTTAATCATAGCACTGTGGCAGCCATTTTGCATTTCTGAATTCACCGGTAGTGTATATTTGTTTTTAAATTGCTGTTAGGTCATCAATTCGATCGGCTACTTGGTTTAATTTTTTTTTTGTTAATTTCCTACATATTGCACCAATACAATGACTAAAATTATTATTGGTTTAAGATAAACGGGCACAATCCGACCTGCTTTGCAGACATTAACCAAAATAGTTTTAAATGAAAGACAATATCATAACCTTTCAATATAATATAAATGTTTGATTCGAAATCGATGTCAAGAAAAAGTTATTGAATATTTTAAAAAATAGTTCCCATACAGCAGACAACACACGGTTGGGCTACGTGATCATAGGTCGCATACGCTGACTATTTTATTGAGCATTTTCAATTATGCCGAACTTTCATTTCATTTCATTTCAATTTTTTCGAGATTGACAAGGCGCACAACAATGCGACCTATGTCAATGTAGATCATTGTCGTATTTGAATACATACTGTTAATTTCGTTTGTGTCCACCGTTGGTATGGATTCCATACAAAAGTGCCCGTTTACCAAAATTTATGTATACAAAAATCATTACATTTTCCATTGAGATCTGTAGTCAATAAGCCAAAGGAATGTTTATTTTGTCCCAATAAAAGTTTGGTATTGCTGAAATTTTGTATGTCTTCGATCACATATTACAAGTTATTATGATCGAAGGTATATACATTTACATTACATTACTTTAAAAAAATGTCCCTTTTTACATTTCGTAATGCCATACAATAAAATAATAATCATACAAACACGTATGTAATGTATATAAATTTTTGACTGCAGTGTATTATTTACAATACTTTTGTACATTCAGCTTTCCTAAGCCAATATCCAAAAAATACGTTACAAAATACGATCTATAATAAAAATGGCGTCCGAAAGAATTCGACGTTTTTTCACGTATAAGTGTACAAAGACCAAGGTACTACATGACGAATATTCACGTTATCAAATAAACACATTGAAAAAGAATTGATATATTATGTATATATTTTTACCGAGTTCAGTCCTGCTTTGCGAGAGGATAGTCTTGCGGTAGAGCGTTCAAAACTTCTTTGGATAGTTCCTTGTAGGCGAGCTCCATTATGCTCTGCACTTTGTCCTTGAGCGCTGGCACGTCATCCATGGTCAGCCCACTGGTGGGAACAGGCTCTAGGCACTGGATTATCGCGTGCCCTGCAATTTTCAAACACGCCATTTTACAAACACAATGGTGTCAATTCTCTAGGGCATTTTTTCTAAATTTAAAATCGCTAATATTAGACTTAGAGATGTGCTATTCTACAAACACACTTAAATGACAGGTCTATTAGGGTCTAACTTATAATTGACTTTGACAGTACTAAACTACTCAATTTAGATTTTAGACAGCAAAAGCCATTCTGTTGTGTCAAAATTAAGAAACGTCAACTTAAAATTTTCTAAAATTAAAGAGGAACTTTTTATTTTATTTGTGCAAGTTAGCCCTTGACTGCGATCTCACCTGTGGTGAGCGACGATGCAGTCTAAGATGGAAGCGGGCTAACCTGAAAGAGGTATGACAGTTTTATTTAACCCCCGACGCAAAAACGACGGGGTGTTATAAATTCGACGTGTCTCTCTGTGTGTGTGTCTGTCTGCTCCGCCGTAGCGCTCAAACGGATGAACCGATTTGAATGCGGTTTTTTTGTTTGAAAGGTGAATTAGTCGGAAGTGTTCTTAGCTATGTTTGATGAAAATCCAAGTCCAAGATGGCGGCCGCCACAAAATGGCGGATTACATATTTTTCACAACTCCCTCAATAAGGTGATCTAATGAAAGGGCTTGACTAGTAGAATAGCACTATGCAAATCCAAGATAGCCGCCACCACAAAATGGCGAATGTCAGGGGTTTTTAAATTTTTAATATACTTATTAATCCTATACCCCTGATCGGTTTCTGTGTGGCATCCATCGTAACGGATGCTTTTGCTTAATAATGCGTTGGGCTCCGTTTCTTCTGCATAATACCAAATAAAAAATTTCTTACTACGAGTAGGTATGTAAATAGTAGGTTCTTAATGAACAATGAGTGTTGGACATAGGCAAATTAAGGCTAACGCATTTTGGATTTAAATTATATTCATTCTCATTTCGTAAGCACTATTGTGATAAGATTACATGAATATAGATGATTGATCGAGACAATAGATTGTTGAAACTATTCGGTTTTGATTGTAAAAGTTTCATTCGAACGACAGTCATATGCAGCGATTAGGAAAGTTCCGGCAAACGCCAAAACGTGTAGCCAGTATCTTACGTATCTATTCTTCTATACTAATAAATAAAATTGAAGTGTCTGTCTGTAATTTCGAAATAACTACCACATATTAAGCTCATATGGTTATTTGAACGATACCATAACCGAATCACACGTTTTTAAAATTTTTGTCTGTCTGTCTGTTTGAACGGGCTAATCTTCGGAACGGCTGAACCGATTTTGACGGGACTTTCACAGACAAGTAGAGAATTAACCAAGGAGTAACATAGGCTACTTTTTTAACCGACTTTCAAAAAAGGAGTTGTGTTGAAATCGGTAAGTACCTATGTTAAAAAACGCCCTGATAGGTATTTTACGGCCGACGCGACGCTCGCGCTGCACGGAACTCCCCGCGCCGCGCCGCGCGCCCCTGCGCCCTGCGCCCGCCGTACGCGGTACCGCGGTACGCCGCCGCGCGGCGGGGGGCGGGTGGACCAGAAATCTACTTATCCCTCAGGATTTGTGAAAAACCGAAATTCACGCGGGCGAAGCCGCGGGCAAAAGCTAGTAATATAATAAAGCGGAAGAGTTTGTTTGTTTGAACGCGCTAATCTCAGGAACTACTGAACCGATTTCAAAAATTCTTTCACCGTTGGATATGTACGTGATCCCTGAGTGCTAAAGGCTATATATTATGTACCACGGGCGAAGCCGGGGCGGACCGCTAGTCATCTATACGTTGAAAAATGAAAATTTTTAGAGATGGTCTGACTATGGCAATTGGCATTTGCGGTTTTTTTTTGTTTGAAAGGTTTATTAGTCGAGAGTGTTGTTAGCTATGTTTGATGAAAATCGATCCAAGATGGCCGCCGCTACAAAATGGCGGATTACATATTTTTCACAACTCCCTTAATATGGGTATCAAATGAAAAGGCTTGACTAGTACAATAGCATTATTGCAAATTCAAGATGGCCGCCGCCACAAAATGGTGAATGTCGGAGGTTTTTTAAATTTTTAATTTCTACTTGTTGGAAGCTGGTAACAATGAGACACAAAGGAAACGCTTACTTTCTGATCGCGTCGAAACATTGTCATTTCTGCACCATAAGTCATAACTTAGCACTAATTAAAAACAAAAATGTATTAGTACATTTTTAAGCGTTCATTAGCACTAAACATCTTGTTGTCAATTTATTTTATTAATATGGTACCTACTGCAGGAAATAAAAAGTAAATTAATGATCTTTATCATTAAAAAAATGTTTTTTTTTTTTTAATTAACCAGTAAAAATGGCAAAAGGTCAGGATCACAACTTTATAAGTAAGACTACAAAATAGCACAATTTAACATTGAGCAACAAAATCAACGAGATCAAACTTCTTATTTTACACACGTTTAACTTTAATTTTTAATCCTCGACGCAAAAACGACGGGGTGTTATAAGTTTGATGTGTCTGTGTGTGTGTGTGTCTCTGTCTGTTCCCCTGTAGCGCTCGATAATATAGGCTCAAAGCATACGAGTGGAACCGAGTAGCAGCATCTTTTAATGATTTAGTTTAAGTCAGATTGATTTTCTTTGATATGTGATTAAAATTGCTATAGTGAAAACAACTAAACAAATAGGAGACTGTGGTACATCGCTGTCAGATACCGCCACTATGTTTAAGTTAATAAAGCTGAGTTTCAAGTTAACAAAAAAAAAATACGCGCCGAATTGAGAACCTCCTCCTTTTTGGAAGTCGGTTAATAGGTCGGTAGGTGTTGCACCTTCGTCGTCGTCGTCGTCTCAACCAATAGACGTCCACTGCTGGACATAGGTCTCTTGCAAGGATCGCCACAGCACACGATCTTGTGCCGCCTGATTCCAGCGGCTGCCAGCGACTCGCTTGAGATCGTCTGTCCATCGAGTGGGGGGTCTACCTGCGCTTCGTTTGCTGGTGCGAGGTCGCCATTCAAGCACCTTGGGACCCCAACGTCCATCGGTTCTTCGAGCAATGTGCCCCGCCCATTGCCACTTCAGTTTCGCGGCTCGTTGAGCTATGTCGGTGACTCTGGTTCTCCTGCGGATCTCCTCATGTCTGATTTGATCCCGCAGGGATACTCCGAGCATAGCTCTCTCCATCGCCCGCTGACACAGTGTTGCACCTTACAATAAACTAACCTTTGTTAAAGATGTATTTCTTTCTGTTAATGAAATAGTACGGCGATATGACAACTGGTAAGATCGGTACTTGAGCAGCAACGGCGATATTGAACGCCCCTTTCCGGAATGGCAGCAACTTTGTGAAATCTCTATTCCTTGTCCCTTCGGGAAATAACCATAATTTTGTCTGAAACATAAAAGCATTCATATGAATTCATTATTGCGTTTTTTTTCGGCTGAATTTTTTTAGAATAAGCTATAAAAAGTAAGTTAATTTGAAATTTTTATGTTCTTCAAATGTTTATTTATAAATTAAAAATTTAAAAAACCCCCGACATTCGCCATTTTGTGGCGGCGGCCATCTTGGACTGATTTTCATCAAACATAGCTAACAACACTCCCGACTAACTCACCTTTCAAACAAAAAAAACCGCATTCAAATCGGTTCACCCGTTTGAGCGATACAGGGGAACAGACAGACACACACACACACATACACACAGACACGTCAAACTTATAACATCCCGTCGTTTTTGCGTCGGGGGTTAAAAAGTAAGTTAATTTGAATTTTTTATGTTCTTTAAATGTTTATTTTTATAAAATACTATATTTAATTGCACTTTTTGCATGTTCCCCAAATTTTTTGCCTCTTAGGCCTAGGCCGCACTGCTAAATTTATTCGTGCGAATTTTTTCGCAAAATTCTGTGACATATGGAAATGTATGAAGCTGCACGCACATGCGATTTAAAATTCGCGAGAAAAATATATTAAAATGCGGAATATAAACCGCAAAATAATTTGCGGAAAATTATTTTCGCAGTGCGGCCCCGCTCTTATAAAAAAGTCATAATAATTTGCATTCAGTTGTTAAATTGATGTAGATCAAAAGATAATTTTTTGTAAGTTTCTGCATTAAAACAACTCTAAATAATTTATTTATTTCTTGCTACTAATTAATTAATTAATTAATTTATACAGTCATTTGTAAGGACTAGGTTAATTTTGCGGCGCTTGTGTTTGAGACCCTGGGCCCATGGTCATCGGACACGACAAATTTATTCAATGTCGTGGCTCAGAAATTTGCCCACGCGTCAGGTGACCCAGTAGCTAGCTCTTGTTTTGCCCAATTGAAGGCTATAGTGCCAGTGTTCAGGGCACCATTCCCATAACGATCATTTGGATGGGGTATATTTTTTGTAATTATACTTATTACAATTATTTTTTGAAATAGATAATTATATTTTTTAGGATAAGTTAATATGACTGTAAAATTCAAATCTATACTAATACTAATAAATAAAATTGAAGTGTCTGTCTGTAATATCGAAATAACTACCTCATATTAAGCTCATATGGTTATTTGAACGATACTATAACCGAATCACACGTTTTTAAAATTTTTGTCTGTCTGTCTGTCTGTCTGTCTGTCTGTCTGTTTGAACGGGCTAATCTTTGGAACGGCTGAACCGATTTTGACGGGACTTTCACATACAAGTAGAGAATTAACCAGGGAGTAACATAGGCTACTTTTTTAACCGACTTTCAAAAAAGGAGGAGTTGTGTTTTTCTACCTATGTATACCGATATCTCCGAGATTTCTGAACCGATTTGCGTAATTTTTTTTTAATCGATAGAGAATTATTGCGACACTGTCCTACAAAAAATTTGGATTCCAACTCCTCAATCCTGATGCTGTAGGGGATCTGATCCCCAAAACTAATGGGATTTAGGCACTGTCGGTTATTTAAATTGATATTGGGGATACCAATAATTAAAGACTTTATTGTTGAATGACCTCGAATAGGTACATGTCCAACTCCTGAACCCTGATGCTGTAAGGAATTGCATTCCGAAATCGTAAGGATCCCACGGAATTTTTCCGTTTTGTGGACGGGTAATTACTACTTACTACAGATAGGCTACTTTTTGTTCTGGAAAATCAAAGTTCCCATGAGATTTTTACAAACCTAAATACACACGGGCGAAGCCGTGGGCATCATCTAGTGTTTAATATTATGAATAAAATATACAGACACACAATACAAAAACTAATTATTACAAATAAAATTGAAGTGTCTGATAGGTTTATAAATTTTCATAGCCTAACTGCTGAACTGATATTGATGAAATTTGACACAGATATCCATGCATCCCCGAGAGCATAAGCTACTTTTAATGCAGGAAAATCAAAGAGTTCACACGGGACTTTAAAAAAGCCTAAATCCATGCAGACGAAATCACGGGCTAAACCTAGTTAAAAAATATAAAGCTAATATAAATACATATACAAGCAACAAAAAATTTGACTAAAAGCTATTGTTTTAAAATTTTGTTGTTTAGTTTACGGATGTTGGAACTGATTTGATTTAAACTCTAGATAAGATTGGGACAAAAACAGATTTATATGTAAATACAGATGACGCACAATAATAATAATAATAATAAAATAATAAAACAGATTTAATTAGTCACCTTGTTTTTAATCATGACCTCCGTTGTGGCCTCAAGTGTTTTGTATGCATCTTTAGAGTTATTCCTATCAATGAAAACAACTCCAGCTAAATATGCGGATAAACCAAACGGCCACACGTAGAATAGTTCCTTCCTCGCCACTGCTGCTATTTTGACAGCAACGTGCCATATGTTGAATAAGCCTGAAACATTGGAGTTAAGAAACAAACATATTTTTAAACAAGGCAGTTAATTATTTTTTGTAAAACAGTTTTTTTTTAAATCAACTATAAGTTAGCCCTTGACTGCTATCTCACCTGATGGTAAGTGATGGCACAGTCTAAGATGGAAGCGGGCTAACTTGCAAGAGGTATGCCCTGATCGGTTTCTACACAGCATCGTACCGGAACGCTAAATCGCTTGGCGGCACGGCTTTGCCAGTAGGGTGGTAACCAGCCACGGCTTAAGCCTCCCACCAGACCAGACCAGAGACAATTTAGAAATCATAAAATTCCAAATTGCCCCTGCCGGGAATCGAACCCAGGACCTCCCACTTATAAGACCACATCACTCACCACTGCGCCAGGAAGGTCGTAAAACAGATTGTTTACATTACAAAAATCTCAATGAAAAAAGCATTAATTTAAAATATGTATGAACAAGACTTAAGACTCGATAAGTTTATTAGGGTTCCGTACCTCAAAAGGTAAAAAAAGGAACCCTTAGAAGATCACTTTCTTGTCCGTCTGTCCGTCCGTGTGTCACCACCGATTTTCTCAGGAACGGGTGGACCTAGCAAGTTGAAATTTATACCAGATACTAAGGTCTATGGTCCCTATTAGGTATATAAAAATTAAGGTCCTAAGTCCACACAATAAGAAGATATGGCCAAATTTAGATTTTCACGAAAACTTGTAAGTACCAAAAATTACCTTAATTTTCAACTTTTTTTATTTTTCGGAATTTTTCCTTTACTTGATCTCTAAGACCTTGCTTTTGACCAAAATTGACAAATCTAGGTCAACCGGAAGTACCCTATAGGTTTTGGGTAGAAAACCTAAATGGTAGTTCCAGTTGACCTAGAATTACGAAACTTGGCAAAAAGCCAGGTCTTACAGCACAAATAAAGGAAAAATTCCAAAAACTAAAACTTGGAAATTAAAGGGTGTCCCCATACATACATAGTTGAGCCAATTAAGATAGACCTCTGAGTTGTATGAGTGCTCATACAATTTAGAGGCCTAGCTTAATTAGCAATGTACCTTTTAAGACAAAGTAATGAAAAACAGATTGTACTTATACTTCTGGAGTACGGAACCCTCGGTGCGCGAGTCTGACTCACACTTGACCGGTTTATTTTTAGTTAGACTTCTCCTTGGTCAAAGATTGAAGAATCATTTATAATGCATTGTTTGACTTTGCTCTGACTTTACATTCAAGTTAAAACAGGAATTGGTTTTCCGAAGTTGTCTCAGTTTAATTCAAAAGTAAAGTCTGAGCGAAGACAAAGTACTCTATAGATTTCACCCTCAAGGATCAGTGAGCCAGGGTAGTTTTATTTATTAATTTTATTTCATAACAAGTATAAATTAACAATTTAAAAACTCCCGAAATTCGCTATTTTGTGGTGGTGGCCATCTTGGATTTGCATAATGCTATTCTACTAGTCAAGCCCTTTCATTTGATATCCATATTGAGGGTGTTGTGATAAAATATGTAATCGGCCATTTTGTAGTGGCGGCCATCTTGGACCGATTGTCATCAAACATAGCTAACAACACTCGACTAATTCACCTTTCAAACAAAAAAAACCGCATTCAAATCAGTTCACCCGTTTGAGCGCTACAGGGGAACAGACAGACACACACACCCACACACACACAGACACATCAAACTTATAACACCCTGTCATTTTTGCTTCAGGGGTTAAAAATAGTGTCGATTAAGTTTAATATGTTGTCAGTTACTTTAAGGAGGTAGCAACAAACTTTTATTAGATTGATACTGCTGCAAAATAAATTAAATTCCTTCAAACGATTTTCAAATTTTTATGTTGTTGGATTAAACATAAATTTTATTAAGCTAATTGCTGTTGTAAAACATAATTCTCAAGATTGTAATCAAATAATTTTGCACATGCCATTACAATAAAAATTGTAAATGATTTTGTTTCTTCTTTTATTAATTAGTAAACTTAAAAATCTTATTTCTGTTCTTAAAAGTAGACTACATACATATTTATTGCATTTAAATTTAAGCTGTATAGTCATCATAGTATTTCTGAATTTTCATCAGTTGTTCTATTTGAATTTTTGTCAATTTTGTGCGAATTAGCTGAGAGGATTACTTCTACAAAAAATTTTAGTAACATTTAGTATATAAAGTAGTTGCTGGGATAAATAGGTAGCATAAGGATTGCTCTAATTCTGAGTGTACATATACATATGTATTGTTTTGAGCTATGAGAAAAATGAAAATATTCATAAGATTTTCAGAATTTACCTTAATTAATTTGTTGATGAATGGAACAATTGTTTTGATACTTATTCTAAGATTCTAGTTTCATATTTACATTTATTATTTTAATTTTTTTTTTTGGTTGAAATAAATAATTCCTTACCTAAAATATCAATTGTAGACTGATGGTTTGACACAATTACAGCTCCCCTGTCTTCAGCGAGGACTTGCCCATTTCTTAAATGCCATTTTATTTCTATTAATTTTGTTATATGTTTGATTATTTGCGCTCCAAATCTGAAAAAAAAAATACAATAAATAAATTACAGATAAAAATACAACAGCGCCAATGAAAGGAAATTGTTTTCTTTCTCATTATTTATGTTCTAAGTAGCAATAGCGTTACTTATTGCTTATTGCTTGATAAAGTACTTATTAAATAATCACACAGTACGTAACACTTACAAGGAGTTCTTCACGTTTTTCTGATTGAACACGAAGAATGGTAACATCACTAAAGCTACAATCGATGTCCAAATGTAAAAGACTAGAAATTTTGACTGAAATTTCACATAGTTAGGCGTTTCTGAAAACAGTTGTTTCAAAATGTACGTTGCGATCGTTATCACACAAACGTAAACAATCACGTCCCACATGATGCACTTGCAAGCGGACTCGAGTGCGGCTTCTTTTTTCAAACAATGATGATCTAAATTAGGTACATCCAATGCTGCATGACTCGACCGCCTCCGTTGTAATTTTATGGTTTAATCAGCTCAATTAGTCCACTTGGCCGCTTATATTGATTCAAAGGGATTTCATTTAATTATTTTTCTTTTGTCCCGAGCTATTTTAAAATCAATATAAAAAGGTTCATGCTTAAAATTCACCGATTTAACACAGCCACAAGATTCTCTTTGCACATATTTATTTGAATAACTTTATATATTTTTCAGAAAAGATATTTTACGGATATTTAATTAAAAGCAATCAACCGCAAATATAAATAATCCGCGTTCGCGTCCCGCACCCGGCCACCCGCAGCCCGCACCAATCACCATAGACCACAATTTGAACTTTTCAATTCGAGCAGTGTGACCAATTCAAAATTAGAGATCCTGCCTTATTTTCGCTGAAGGATCTTGAAATCCTGCAAAACTGTAATTTGTAAAATGTCAAAATAATGCGAATTTCTACTATATAGAAAGTATTTAACTGTCTGTCTGTCTGTCTGTCTGTTCCCCTGTGGCGCTCAAATGGGTGGACCGATTTGAATGCGGTTTTTTGTTTGAAAGGTGAATTAGTCGAGTATTGTTAGCTATGTTTGATAAAAATCGATCCAAGATGGCCGCCGCTACAAAATGGCGGATTACATAGTATTTTTTCATAACTCTCTTAATATGGGTATCAAATGAAAGGGCTTGACTAGTAGAATAGCACTATGCAAATCCAAAATGGCGCTGCCACAAAATGGCGAATGTCGGGGGTTTTTTAAATTTTTAGTTTATACTAATTGTTGTTCATTTTTGTCACAATATAAAATCGTTCTAATGAATTAAACACACATTATTAACAGACTTTGCATTTTTAATAGATCTAGGTATGTACCTAGATATATATTTATATTTTTTGTAAACATTGTTAAAAATAAATGAGAGAGCAATAATAATAATCTTTATTAAAAGTAAGTAAGTATAAAACCCAATACAATTTAAAATACAATAAAATAAAATACAAAAGACAAACTAAATAAATTAATAAAAAAATTGGTTATTTGTAAAGTTGATTTTTACGGACGATAATTTTACGTGATAAAGTCATTCGGGAGCGAGCGAGAGCACGGAACGCGCGTAACGCTACGCGCTCGGTACGTGACAGATGATTCATGCTTTTGCGTGTGTGTAGGCGTTCATCGATTTATGAGACGTTATCACGTTATAAAAAATTGTCAAAAACAACAACAACTAAATTATCTTTTGATTTTGATAGATATATTTGACAGGTACATGATAATCTATTCTTATCTCTTTCGCAGTGTTTCCTGCGGAAAAGGATAGCACTATATTTAGACCTGTTAATTTAATTTACTTGAAAGAATTGTGTGCAACAGAATTAGCCACAGTGTCTATCAAATTTCATGAAACATCTACCAAACATTACCAATCATCATAAACCATTTAATTTTAACCAATAAGGGACCAATCCTTCCCAAAAAGGCAGGAAACTCCCACAATCGGTCACACTGGTTTCAATGTTTATTTGACACTGACAATAATTATTATCAAATTGACAGGTGTAAGTCGATATATCGATTCGATGACTAATTTATTGTTAACGATTCATATTTCATACGAACGGGTCGAACAAAATAACTCGGCCCTTTTCAGAAGAATACCATCCAACTTGTATGGAACCAATTTAGATGCCGACAGCCTCAGAAGCACTCAGAAGTAGTACTAAATCAGGCAGACCTAGGTATCTATTACAGCCGGACCGCAGAATTTAATTCAGAAGCCTCTTGAGTCTTGAATCTTGATCGTTTGGTTTGTGCGATCTAGTTCAGATTTAATTTTATAAATTACCTACCTAAGTACCTACCTACCTAGTTACAATAAAGAGAGAATCTAGAGAGTATTATCAAACAATACTAACGACTACGTTGAAGCGATACTCGCTTTCCCCTCGCCAACCGTCGATTGCTATTTATAATATTTAAATTAAAAAAAAAAATCTAAGTACCATTGTAAGTACCTACTTAGGTATGTACCTACGTATTTTTACGTGTTCTTTTGAAGTGAATGTGGGTAATCTGGCGGTAGAGTGTTTAAAATCTCATTAGTCAGTTGTTTGTATGTCTGCTCCATTTGGTGTTTCACACGTTCCACGAGTTCAGGTACATCCTCCATCTTCAAGCCCTCAGTTGTTACAGGATCCAAGCATTGGATTACGATGTGGCCTGAAAATGAACAAGAAAAAGTTCGTAATCTAAAATCCCACTAGGTACGCTTTAGTACATTATGGTATAAGTGTGTAATGTTGGTGATTACCGCTGAGGCGATATTGAGACCCGAGCCGTTAGGTGAGGGTCTTAAGATAGCCGAGGACGGTAATCATCAATACACACGTGTATCATACGACGTTTTTCAACACACTTGCGAAGAAAATAACACTAAAATAGATATTTTTCCTTGGATATTTCAGGTAGTAAACTTTCCATAACTTTAAGGGCTTCACATATATCGGGCGGTGTACAACATAAATCATTTTCTTCATAATTAGTACTTGTAGATATTTTAATTTTAATTAATAAATAACTGTAATTTCAACAATGAAAACGAGTTATGAAAATTGTCTCACAATGGCGGGAAAAATTAATCAGTTTTCCTATGCGCGCACACTTAAAAGTGCGATCGGCCATAGACTATATAGAATGAGGTTTGTTTTCTATGGCATTTTGCAATGGCGGGAAAAATTAATCAGTTTTCCTATGCGCGCGCTTCTTAAAATGGCAATCGACCATAGACTATAGAATGAGGTTTGTTTTATTTGGCTTTTCGCGGATAGCGTTTTAGCCACGTACAAAATGGGGAATTTCAAGTTTTCTTTATTACAGAAAAAACAAAAGTTATATTTGAGTGAAAGTTTTATTTATTAAACACGTACAAGTTGAAATTATCTATTTAAATACGAAGTTGCATGAAATGAGCAAACAAAAGGTAGGTAATTTATTTGTACTATTGAATACGACCTTTTTTGTATCGAAACTTTTTTAAGAACAAAGGAACCAACTCAACCAACAAATTAAAAATAAAACTCTATAATTCACTTGTGAATAATAGTAAAACAAAAGTCACAGTTTGAATAATAGGTGTAATTATCTGCCTAATTGCGGTGAACGTAGAGCTACTTTATGAGCAAGTGTGTTGAAAAATAATTTACCTAATAATTTAATGCGAAAGCGCGGGTAAGCAGCTATGTTTATCCGAAACTAATTTAATAATCAGAAAGTCGCGCGAATCAATTATAATTTTATAAATAGTATGGAAGACAGCGTTGTACGTGATTGAAATAGGTTCTAGGTCTGTTAAACAGTCGATTGATTGTATTGTCGACTGAATTTGTATTCTTCCTCTTTGTCGACCGATCGTCTCTTGTAAGAACAGTGAACTTCCACACGCCTCGGTCTTGCGCCACCTCCAGAAGTGCTAACATGCGACGCAAGAGAAAATTATCTCTACACTTTTTCTCGTCGAATACAATAGAATTCAACGAGAAAAAGTGTAGAGATAATTTTCTCGTGTGTCGCATGTTAGCCCTGCAGGGCTCCATACGACTCGTTTGACTTTGATGTCTGTTCACCTAGGGGGGGGGGGGGTCTGCCAACACTGCGTTTCTTGGGACCCTAAGGTTAATCGGTTCTTCGTACTTTTGCCACTGTGCTATGTGTGGCCATGTAAAAAATCTATACTTAATATAATAAAGCGGAAAAGTTTGTTTGTTTGAACGCGCTAATCTCAGGAACTACTGGACCGATTTCAAACATTCTTTCACCGTTGGATATGTACGTGATCCTTGAGTGCTATAGGCTATATATGTAGGCAGTAGGCACGGGCGAAGCCGGGGTGGACCGCTAGTAGGTAATATAGGTATATTGCAACTTCAGCTTCGTAACTTGTTGAGCTATGTCGGCTGGTGGTCGGTGGAGGCTGATTAGGAAAGGATGTCCAACAGTGGACGTAAATTGTATGGAAACTTACCCCTGTTAAATATGTATTTCTTACTATCGATGAAGTAGTAAGGCGAATACACGATAGGTATTATAGGTTTCTGTGCGGCGACCGCTATCGCAAATGCACCTTTCTTGAACGGCAGCAGATTACAACTGTGGTCTTTCTTCCTTGTGCCTTCAGGAAAAATCCAAATCTTTGTCTACAAAAAAGTTTACAATGTTCTCAAGGGGTTTCTTATAATCACTACATAGTATAAAACAAAGTCGCTTTCTCTGTCCCTATGTCCCTATGTATGCTTAAATCTTTAAAACTACGCAACGGATTTTGATGCGGTTTTTTTTAATAGATAGAGTGATTTAAGAGGAAGGTTTATAAGTAGAATTGGACCCGGTAGGTGCCGCTAATAGCGGGCAGGACGACGTCTGCCGGGTCCGCTAGTAAATAATACTATGTACTTAGTTAGTTAGTTAAATATCACAGACCAGTTAACGTTAGAATACCTAGTTGCCATACCTAATATTAATTTCTGTGGTGAAATGTTCCTTGAAATTCACTAAGATTGTTAAAAGTCAAACGCTGATTTCGATTTTGTTTTATATCTACCTATTGGCTATTGTATCGATCTGTATACCTACTATCTATAATTATTCTTTTTAATTTAATATTATACTATATATAGCTCGATTACCACTCACTCACTCACTCACTCACTCACTCATTGACATAATTGTTCTCCTAGAAAGAGACAGAAAACGATACAATGATGTATGGGAGATATGTTTGAGTGCGGGAGTCGAGTAGGGAAAAATTATGACATTTCGGAAAAACAAGATGGCGGCCGAGGTGATTTTTGTAACTTTTTTGTTTTTCAACCGATTTCGTTAAAACTCGCAGGTTTTTAAGAAATTAGAAAATGATTATTAGAAAAAGTGAAAAAAATTGGAAAAACAAGATGGCGGCCGAGATTTAGATTTTTAAAATTTTTGATTTTTCGACCCCAAACCGCGGCACCACAGCTCCGAAACGGGGTAATTGAGGATAATATTTTTTTCTTGTTTCCGCTTAAAACTATCCTGTATTTTGACAGAACGGGAGTGGTTTTTAAAAATTCAAGATGGCGGCTGTTGTGACGGCCATTTGGTTTGAGGTACGAAAAAACGCAATTTTAAAATTAAATTTTCTCACAGTTGGCAACATCGGAGCGTTTCGACTTCTATGAAGCGATTGTATGTATAGATTGGA
Organism: Melanargia galathea; assembly: GCA_920104075.1. Taxonomy (NCBI): domain Eukaryota; kingdom Metazoa; phylum Arthropoda; class Insecta; order Lepidoptera; family Nymphalidae; genus Melanargia; species Melanargia galathea. The sequence goes on from OV049863.1 coordinate 9,482,242, forward strand.
GGTATAAATTGGTGGTAAAAAAAATACCCCACTTTTGGGGAAATTTCAAGATTTACCCCAAAAATTAAAATAAAAAATTGAAATACGGACTTTTTGCAAAATTTGAGTATGAGCAACCATGTGTTTTACTTATACAAATGACATTTGGGTATTTTTGTCATTGGGCACTGGCAACACTGGAATTTATCAAAGAAAAAGTGATTTTTGCGACTTGGTATTTTTCAGGGGCAATCATTTCACCTGGGTGCGAGCGAGATAAAAAATTAAAACGTCATCAGGAGCGGTATATCCTGTAGTTAATGGTAAAATTATATAACTATGTGAATTATTTCGATAAAAGGAGTTGGCGGCCATTTTGTATTGTTGTTGAGTGTTTTTGAAAATTTTGATCATTTTTTTGAGGAAGTTGGCAACATTTTAGAAAGTTGACATGTATAAATCGATTGTGCAACTTGACCGGCAGTATCGAGGTATGTACACAGTGTTGCCACATTTAGGGTAGTTTTCGAGATTTCCCCAAAAATTTCCTCCTGTAAAATTTTGTATGAAAGTTTTTTTTTTTCACTAATGGTTTCACAAAGAAGACAAAAATTTATTCCGAAAAAAATATGGAGAGAGCTGATGATTGAGGGTTTCGGAGACGGGTGAAGGGCACGCTGAAAGTATTAAAGATAGGTTGGGGGTGCTCGAGCAAATGTCATTCGAAACGTCGTCCAATTGGGAGCGAACTGAAAAAAAATTCAAAATGGCGAAAAAAAGATGGCCGCCATACAAATTTCATCGGTATCCATCTCGGAGGGTATAAAAGATGGAAGAGTGGTTTCTTAGCAAAAGATGATCAAAATCCGAAGGTCTACTTGATGAATGGAAAAAAAATTCAAAATGGCGGAATTCATATTTTCATAGAAAATGTATGGTGAATATTGAATTGCTTTTGATGCGGTTCTTCAGAGAATTCTCACAAAAAAAATATGGGAAGATATGATGATTGAGGGTTAGTAAGATGGTTGGGGAGCCCGGGAAAGGAATTGTAGATAGAAAAGGGCTGCTCAAACAAAAACAAGATGGCGGCCGACGTGATTTTTGTAACTTTTTTGTTTTCCTACCGATTTCGTTAAAACTCGCAATTCTAGAAGAAATTAGGAAACGATTAATAGAAAAAGTAGAAAAAATTTAAAAAACAAGATGGCGGCTTAGCTGTACTCTTTCAAATTTTTGATTTTTCGACCCCGAACCGCGGCGCCACAGCACCGAAACGGGTTAGTTGAGGATAATATTTTTTTCCTGTTTCCGTCTACAATTACCCTGTATTTTGATAGATCGGGAGTAGTTATTAAAAATTCAAGATGGCGGCTGTCGTGGCGGCCATTCGGTTTGAGGTACGAAAAAAACGCAATTTTAAAATTCAAATTTCTCACAGATGACAACATCGGAGCTTTTCTACTTCTATGAAGCTATTGTATGTACAGACTTGAAGTATAGATTGGTGAAAAAAATACCCCATTTTTGGGGAAATTTCAAGATCTACCCCAAAAATTAAAAAATCTAAATACGAACTTTTTGCAAAATACGAGTATGAGCAACGACATTTTTTACCTGTACAAACGAAATTTGGATATTTTTATCGCCAGGGACAGGCAACACTGAACTTTATCAAAGAAAAAGTTGTTTTCACGATACGGTCTTTTTTTCAGGGGTGATCATTTCGCCTGTGTGCAAGCGAGATGAAAACTTGAAACGTCATCAGGAGCGGTATCTCCTGTACTTAATGGAAAAATTATTCAACTTTCTAAAATAAATCTGCAAAATGAGTTGACAGCCATTTTGTATTTTATTTGTTTTGGAATTGATTTTCAACATGTTTTTGAGGCAGTTGGCAACATTTTGGAAAGTTGAAATGTATGAATCGACTGTGTAACTTAACCGGCAGTATCGATAAATGTAAACAGTGTTGCCACCTTCGGGGTAGTTAACGAGATTTTCCCCAAAAATTTTCTCCTGTAAAATTTTGTATGAATTTTTTTTTCACAAATGGTTTCACAAAAAAGACAAAAATTTATTCAGAAAAAAAAATGGATAGAGCTGATGATTGAGGAACTCAGAGACGGGTGAAGGGCACGCTTAAGGTATTGAAGATAGGTGGGAGGTGCTCGAGCAAATGTCACTCGAAACGGCTTCCAATTGGCAGTGAGCTGGAAAAATATTCAAAATGGCGGAAAAAAGATGGCCGCCATACAAATTTCATCAGCGTCCATCTCAAAGGGTATAAAAGATGGAAGAGTGGTTTCTTATCAAAAGATGATCAGGACCTTCGGATCCTGATCACTAGAAAAAAAATTCAAAATGGAGGAATTTATTTCGGATCGACTAGGGACCGACTAGGGACCGACTACGGACCAACTAGAGACCGACTAGGGACCAACTACGGACCAACAACGGACCGACTACGGACCGACTAGGGACAGACTACGGACCGACTACGGACCGACTAGAGATCGACTACGGACCAACTAGAGACCGACTAGGGACCGACTAGGGACCGACTAGAGACCGACTAGGGACCGACTACGGACCGACTACGGACCGACTAGAGACCGACTAGGGACCGACTACGGACCGACTACGGACCGACTAGAGACCGACTAGGGACCGACTACGGACCGACTAGGGACCGACTACGGACCGACTAGGGACAGACTAGGGACCGACTAGATACCGACTAGGGACCGACTAGGGACCGACTACGGACCGACTACGGACCGACTACGGACCGACTACGGACCGACTAGAGACCGACTAGGGACCGACTACGGACCAACTAGAGACCGACTAGGGACCGACAAGGGATCGACTACGGACCGATTAGAGACCGACTAGGGACCGACTACGGACCGACTACGGACCGACTAGAGACTGACTAGGGACCGACTAGGGACCGACTACTGACCAACTAGAGACCGACTAGGGACCGACTACGGACCGACTAGAGACCGACTACGGACCGACTACGGACCGACTAGAGACCGACTAGGGACCGACTACGGACCAACTAGAGACCGACTAGGGATCGACTACGGACCGACTAGGGACCGACTAGGGAACGACTACGGACCAACTAGGGACCGACAACGGTCCGACTAGGGACCGACTACGGACTGAATACGGACCGACTAGAGACCGACTAGGGACTGACAATGGACCGACTAGGGACCGACTAAGGACTGACTAGGGACCGACTAGGGACTGACTAGGGACCGACTACGGACCGACTAGGGATCGACTAAGGACCGACTACGGACCGACTATGGACCGACTACGGACCGACTAGGGACCGACTTGCGACCGACTACGGACCGACTACGGACCGACTAGAGACCGACTAGGGACCGACTACGGACCGACTAGGGACCGACTAGAGACCGACTAGGGACCGACTACGGACCGACTAGGGACCGACTACGGACCGACTAGGGACAGACTAGGGACCGAGTACGGACCGACTAGAGACCGACTAGGGACCGACTAGGGACCGACTACGGACCGACTACGGACCGACTACGGACCGACTAGAGACCGACTAGGGACCGACTACGGACCAACTAGAGACCGACTAGGGACCGACTAGGGATCGACTACGGACCGACTAGAGTCGACTTGGGACCGACTACGGACCGACTACGGACCGACTAGAGACCGACTAGGGACTGACAATGGACCGACTAGGGACCGACTAAGGACTGACTAGGGACCGACTAGGGACTGACTAGGGACCGACTACGGACCGACTAGGGACCGACTAAGGACCGACTACGGACCGACTATGGACCGACTAGGGACCGACTACGGACCGACTAGGGACAGACTAGGGACCGACTACGGACCGACTAGAGACCGACTAGGGACCGACTACGGACCAACTACGGACCGACTAGAGACCGACTAGGGACCGACTACGGATCAACTAGGGACCGACTAGGGACCAACTACGGACCGACTAGGGACCGGCTAGGGACCGACTACGGACCGACTAGAGACCGACTACGGACCAACTTAGGTAGACCGACTAGGGACCGACTACGGACCGACTAGGGACCGACTACGGTCCGACTAGGGACCGATTACAGACTGACTACGGACCGACTAGGGACCGACTACGGACCCACTAGAGACCGACTAGGGACCGACTAAGGACCGACTAGGGACCGACTAGGGACTGACTACGGACCGACTATGGACCGACTACGGACCGACTAGGGACCGACTAGCGACCGACTAGCGACCGACTAGGGACCGACTAGCGACCGACTAGGGACCGACTAGGGACCGACTAGGGACCGACTACGGACCGACTACGGACCGACTAGGGACCAACTACGGACCGACTATTTACTTACTATGGACCAACTAGGGACCGACTAGGGACCGACTAGCGATCGACCGGGGACTTTTCGAGATTTCCCCAAAAATTTCCTCCTGTATGATTTTTTTTTTTCACAAATGGTTTCACAGAGTAGATAAAAATTCATTCAGAGAAAAAATATGGCGAGAGCTGATGATTGAGGATTTTGGAGACAAGTGAAGGATACAGAAGGGTAGAGTGCAGCCCCATGTTGTTGGTACTCAAACTTCTTATCTTCGTCTTTATGCTCACGTGGTCAGATTTCTAAAAGCTTATATCCGAAACTATATGGTGAAGTCCCATGTAGTTGGTACTCGAACTTCTTATTTTCGCAAAGTCTGTTTGCTTACGTGGTCCGATTTTTAAAAGCTCATGTCTCCGTAACCATAGGGTGCAGTCCCATGTTGTTGGTACTCAAACTTCTTATTTTTGCGATGTCTGTGTGCCTAAATGGTCAGATTTTTAAAAGCTTATATCTATGGAACTATAGGGTGGAGCCCCATGTTGTTGGTACTTAAATTTCTTATTTTCGCGATGTCTGTGTGCTTACTAGGTCAGACTTTTAAAAGCTTATATCTCCGAAACTATAGGGTGCAGGCCCATGTTGTTGGTACTCAAATTTTCGCGATGTCTATAATATGCTCACATGGTCAGATTTTTAAAAGCTTATATCTCCAAAACTATAGGGTGCAACCCCATGTTATTATTACTCAAACTTATTATTTTTGCGATGTCTATGTGCTTACGTGATCAAATTTTTAAATGCTTATATTATCTTCGAAATTATAGGGTGCAGCCCCATGTTATATAATGTCGAAAGCCCCCCGCGAGCTGCTTTAGCAGCTCGCGCACCGAGCAACTAGTTATATATATATAAAGCTACTTGAAGTAAGGTACTGATCACCTCTCCTGAACAATTTTGTATGGAACTTTTTCACCATACTTTCCGTGTGTGTAAAATTAAAAAATTCTAGGTCAACAAAATTATAGAGAGAGCTGAACGTGGAAAACTGACTAGGGTGCCCTAAGGGATCTCAGAAACTATCAGTCGGAGAGGTACCGTCCCGAAACAAAAAATGTTCAAAACCTTGGGCCATTGGGTGAACCGGTGAAAAAAATATGGCCACCAAACAAAAAAAATTTTCGTCTCCATACAAAAATTTCCTAATTTTCAAGAGGCTCTCCAGAACAATTTTGTATGGAACTTTTTTCCCCTTACTATTTATATGCGTAGAACTTATAGGTCTTCTTTCAGGAAAATTATGAAACTTCATGAATGTGGAAAATTTATCAGAGTACCCCAAAGGATCTCAAAAACTATCAATCATAGAAACATGGTCCTGAAAGCGAAAATGTTCAAGACCTTGGGCCGTTTGGTGAACCAACAAAAAAAAGATAGGTACCGAACAAAAAAAATTTTCGCGTCCATACAAATTTTTTTTTAATTTTCAAGAGGCTCTCCAGAACATTTTTGTATGGAACTTTTTTCTATCTCTAAGCGCATGCATAGAACTCATGAGTGTCCTTTCAGGAAAAATGCGAAACGTTATGAATGTGGAATATTTACCAGGGTGCCTCATGGGTCCTCCAAAACTACCAGTCATACAGACATATTCCCAAACAAATGTTATTAAAGACCTTGGGCCATTGGGTGAACCAGTAAAAAAAAGATGGCCGCCGAACAAAAAAAAATTTTCTCCATACAAATTTTTTGGGTTCTTTTCAAGAGGCTCTCCAGAACAATTTTGTATGGAACTTTTTCCTTTCACTATTTATGTGCGTAGAACTTATGAGTCTTCCTTCAGGAAAATTATGAAACGTCATGAATGTGGAAAATTTACCAGAGTACCCCATGGGTCCTTCAAAACTACCAATCATACAGACATGGTCCCAAACAAATGTTATTAAAGACCTTGGACCATTGGGTGAACCGGTAAAAAAAAGATGGCCGCCGAACAAAAAAAATTCTCTCCATACAAATTTTTTGGGTTCTTTTCAAGAGGCTCTCTTAGACATTTTTGTATGAAAAATTTTTCCTCTACTACACTTATAAATAGAACTTGAATTTTTTTTTTCACAAAAATCACAAAACGCAGTGAATGTGGAAAAAATACCAGAGTACCCTAACGACCCTCAAAAACTATCAGTCATAGAGGCATGGTCCTGAAACTAAGAATGTTCAAGACTTTAGGCCCTTTGGTGAGCCAGTAAAAAAAAGATAGCTACGGAACAAAAAAATTCGTGTCCATACAAAATTTCTTTTTAATTTTCAAGTGGCTCTCCAGAACATTTTTGTATAGATCCTTTTTTTTCCACTAAACGCATGCATAGAACTGATTAGTGTCCTTTCAGAAAAGATACGAAACGTGATACCAATATTTCTTTCTATCTTTCAAGAGACTCTCCAGAATATTCTTGTATAAAAATATAGCTGCTCGTGCTGATTCATTCACTGACTGACTGACTGACTGATTGATCACCTCTCCTGAACAATTTTGTATGAAAATTTTTTTTTTCAATAATGGTGTCGTAGAGAGGACAAAAATTCATTCGGAACAAAAATATGGAGAGAGCTGATGATTGAGGATTTTAGAGACGAGCGACGGGCACGCTTAAGGTACTGAAGATAGGTGGGGGGTGCTCGAGCAAATGTCATTCGAAACGTCATCCAATTGACAGTTAGCTGAAAAAAAATTCAAAATGGCGAAAAAAAGATGGCCGCCATACAAATTTCGTCGGTCTCCATCTCGGAGGGTATAAAAGATGGAAGAGTGGTTTCTTCGCAAAAGATGATGAGGATCCAAAGGTCTACTTGATGAATTGAAAAAAAAATTCAAAATGGCGGAATTTATTTTTCCATAGAAAATGTATGGCGAATATTAAAGAGACTACAAGTTTTGAACTATGCAAGGCTTTGATTTCGAAGGCGGTTCTTTGGAGAACGCTCAAAGAAAAATATGGGAAGACATGATGATTGAGGGTTTAGAAGATGGTTGAGGAGCCCGGGCAGGGTATTTTCGATAGATGGGGGCTGCTGAAACAAAAAATACTCAGAACCTCATCCAATTGGCACTGAGCTAAAAAAAACCAAAATGGCGGATTCAAGATGGCGGCTATACAAATTTCGTCGGTGTCTATCTCACCAAGTATAAAAGATGGAAGAGTTGTTTCAGGGCAAAAGATGATCAAGACCTTGGGCAGGGGTAGGGATAGGTGTAGAGGCAGGGGTAGGGGTAGAGGCAGGGGCAGGGGTAGAGGCAGGGGCAGGGGCAGGGGTAGAGGTAGAGGTAGATAGGTAGAGGTAGGGGTAGGGATAGAGGTAGGTAGGTAGAGGTAGGGGTAGAGGTAGGTAGGTAGGGGTAGGAGCAGGGGCAGTGGCAGAGACAGGGGCAGGGCAGGGGTAGGGGCAGAGGTAGGGGTAGGCGCAGGGGTAGGGGTAGGGGTAGGTGTAGGGTTAAAGGGTAGGGGTAGGGGTAAGGGTAGGGGTAGAGGTAGAGGGTAGAGGTTGAGTGTATGGAACTTCGTTCCATCCGGGTGTCCCTTGACACACTCTTTTTTTTTCACTGATGGTTTCGTATAGAAGACAAAAATTCATGCAAAGGAAAAATATGCAAAGATCAGATTGAGGATTTGGAAGACGGGTGAGGAGCATGGCCAGGGTATTGAACATAGGTCGGAGGTGCTCAAACAAACATTACTCGAAACCTCATCCAATTGGCAGTGAGCTTAAAAAAATTTTCAAAATGGCGGATTCAAGATGGCGGCTATACAAATTTCGTTGGTGTCTATCTCACCAAGTATAAAAGATGGAAGAGTGGTTTATTTGAAAAATATGACCAAAAACCAAAAATCAACTAGATGAACAGAAAAAGAAAAGATGGCGGAATTTATGTTTTGGAATTTATGAAGATAGGTGAGAGGTGCTCAATCTAAAAGTACTCGAAACCTCATCCAACTGGCAGTGATCAAAAAAAAATACCAAAATGGCGGATTCAAGATGGCGGCTATAAAAATTTCGTCGGTGTCTATCTCACCAAGTATAAAAGATGGAAGAGTAGTTTCTTTGAAAAATATGATCAAGAAATAAAGATATACTTGATGAACAGAAAAAAAATCAAGAGTGCGGAATTATATTTTCACACAAAAAAAAATATATATTCATTAATGGTTTCGTATAGAAGAAAAAAATGTATGCGGAGGAAAAATATGGAAAGAGCTGATGATTGAAGATTTTGAAGATGGGTGAGGCACGGCACATCCAGGGTATTAAAGATAGGTGGAGGCTGCTCAAACAAAAACAACCTACTCGAAACCCCGCGGTCCGCTTTAGCGGGCCGCGCAGCCACGCGCCCTACTAGTTTAATATATAAAACAAAGTCGGGTTTGTTCGAGCACACATAGGTAACTCGAGAATAGCTGGATTTTCATGGTTTTTGATTTGTTGTATTTGTCTCCGTCCCTTTTTTGATTTTTCGTCCCTTTTTCGTCCGTTTTTGATTTGTTGTATTAGCAGAATAAAAACATTGTAAAATTGATGATGAAATAAAATAAGTAAAAGAAAAAACATTTTTCCATACAAAATGTTCATGGGTTGTGTAACTGTCAAACATTTAATGTTCACCCGTATATACAGTAAACTCTCTCACCCCTACGTATTACTAATTCTTCTGTACGTGTGTTTATCACCTAACTCCTCTGAATGAATGTTTTGTGTGAATATTTCAATGGGTTCCTGGACGGTTTGAAAACACAATTACCGGATAGGTACAGCCGGTAACCTACCGGGTCGCGGCAGGTGGCGCTGAAGTCACCGGGAAGGACGACGCGACGTCTGATGGGTCCGCTAGTAAGAAGATATTATATATGTAAGTACTTAATATGTTAGATTTTGGCGAAGATACCTTATTTTTAATCATAACTTCTGAAGTAATTTTAAGTGTTTCGTATGCACCTTTTGCGTTGCTTCTGTCTATGAATACAACGCCTGCGAGGTAGGCAGCCAGTCCAAAGGGCCATACATAGAATATTTCCTTCTTTGCCACAGGTGCCAATTTGCCGATGACATCCCAAATATTAAACATACCTAAAATGATTAATGTTATAATATAGACTGATAAATTAACATAAGTACGATACAGAAGTATACTTTGCTAATTTTAGGTATCATCTAAAAAAATTAAACAATCAAGAGACAAGAAGTTCTCAATTTGGCTCCTCTAGTCTACACCTATTTCATCGCTTGACCGAGAATTTTGCGAAATGTATCCATGAAAATTTCTGGTTCTAACTTCTGAATCCTATGCTACAGGGGCACTGTCCACTTAAGCCGTGAGGATTTAGGAACTGTTGATTGTGAATTGATATTGTTGGTACCAAATATAGACTGCATCATTTAACTTTGGGTCCCAACTCCTTAAACCTGGTGCTGAAGTTAACAAGTAAGTATAAATTAAAAATTTAAACAACCCCCGACATTCGCCATTTTGTAGCGGTGGCCATCTTGGATTTGCATAGTGCTATTCTACTAGTCAAGCGGCAAGCCCTTTCATTTGTTACCCATATTGAGGAAGTTGTGAAAAAATATGTAATCTACCATTTTGTGGCGGCCATCTTGGACCGATTTTCATCAAACATAGCTAAGAACACTCCCGATTAATTCACCTTTCAAACAATAAAACCGCATTCAAATCGGTTCACCTGTTTGAGCGCTACGGTGGACCAGATAGACAGACACACACGTCACACACAGACACGTCAAACTTATACCTACACTCCGTCGTTTTCGCGTCGGGGGTTAAAAAAAGCTTTTAATAAAAAACAGCATGCACCCAAGACATCCAACGATGATTGGTGATTGGAAACGATAACGGCGCCTTCTTCTTTGGATAATATTTCTCCATTTCGCAGTTCCCATTTCAATTTATATAATTTAGTTACTGGGCTTAAAAGCCGCGCTCCGAATCTGAAAGGTTTTGAAAGATATCGCTGATTTAGATGGAGAGTAGGTATAACTCAATTTTTAAGGAGGTAGGTAGGTACCTATACCTACCTAGTAAACATTTTGTCTTTCATCCCTTCTCCCAAAGTAACTGTGCTGAATTTCGGGATAAAAAGTATCCTATATGTTACTCAGTAGTATGAACTTAAATCATGTCAAGTTTCATTTCAATCCATTCAGTAGTTTTTGCGTGATGCGCGCACAAACATACAGACAAACAGATAAACTGATAAACATACACAATTACACAGACAAAAATTTCAAAAATATGTAGCTTTTTTACGTTCCATTACTTATCCCTAACACCCCTTAGTTATTATTTTGCAAATATCTTTAATGTACAGATACGGCAAGTCTACGATTTTATTATATGTATAAGTATAGATTATTCAAAATAGGTATTTAGGTAAAGGAGAAAATGTTAACACTTACTGTGCATTCTTTATATCTTTCGGTCTAAATAAAAAGAAAGGCCATATAAAGCACGCTAATATGGATCCATAAAAGTAGTAGATCATGAAATAAAAGTAGAATTTTATTTTGTTCGGTTCACTGCTAATAATTTTTTTTAATAAATAAGCAAACAATAACACAACAAAGGCTACCCACACTTTCTGCCACATTATTACGTATATTTATCACCTATCATAATTATCATTGTTTGAACAAAAGTAACAAATGCCATACTATATGTAGGTAGGTACACTTACGATACATGAGACCTATAGATTGTGTTTATGATACTACCCTTGATATCCTATCGGTCGTGGAAAATCCGAAAATTGGGGTTCCATAGGGTTATTAGTATTGGCCTACAGGTATTTAAAAATACTTAATCTAAGTAATAACAATAAATAGATACATGATAAAACAATTACATTTTATAAATAACTTCTAATTACCAATCGGTGATTTTAGGGTTCCGTACCCATAGGGTAAATCGGGACCCTATTACTAAGACTGCTGCCCGTCTGTCCGTCCGCCCGTCTGTCTCCAGGCTGTATCTCATGAACCGTGATAGTTAGACAGTTGAAATTTTCACAGATGATGTATTTCTGTTACCGCTATAACAACAAGTAATAAAAACAGAATAAAATAAATATTTAACGGGGCTCCCATACAATAGGTAAACGTGATTTTTTTTGCCGTTTTTATAATATCTACTATACTCTGTGGGCCTGTATCGATATATTTATTTTTGTTGTGTTAAGGTTGTATTTACAATGCTTATGTGATTAAAAAGAAAATTGGATTTGACGGGACCACATAGAGATTTTTGGTACCTAACTACTATCTTTAGTGTAGGTATGTAAATACGTAGGTACTACATTAAAATTACATTTTTAAATTTAACATACTAATAATTGTAATGTAAATCAGTGTCTAAGTAATTACTTGGAAACATAGGTTTTTTATTACCCTTCCTGGGAGTGAGCGGAACAATGTAACTAATTAATTAATGTTGTTTTGCATGGTAGGTAGTTTTTTTTGCTTTTTTTGCTTAGTGCGTCAACAAAATAAAATAAGAAGTAAGTAGTTATGCAAATAAATGTAATAAAAAAATATTATATTAATAAAAATTGACGTGAAAAATATATATTATTTGAAAACGGCAAAACGGCAAAACGTTAAAAGCAAACATATGCCAGTTTTGCCGTTATAAGTCCATTCTATGAACGAAAAGCAGTTTGAGCCCACCACCAGTAAAGTACCTGCACCTTTAGGCGTCGTCCTAATTGGCTAACGATCGTACGATCTTTCGTCGTACCTACGATGTGTACTGCGATCAACAATGCGATCGACAAGTTTCCAATATATATATATTTTTAATTTATTATAAAAATTTAAGTAAAATAAAACAAAAATCGGAAATAATAGTTAAATTATCTCACAAACTGAAAAAGTTATTGAACTTTAAAGTTGCTAATTTCGTTTCACGCGGCGCTCTAGCGTATAACGTCATCCAACCTGCTGAGAGATATTTTTTCCATGTAAATTTACTTGTTTTACCAATTTCTCCGAGATTACTGAACCGATTTGCGTGATTCTTTTTTTAATCGACAGCTGCCGAAAATCGAAAAAATTTTTTAAATCTTTTTTTCGAAAAAATCTATGGGACCATTTTGCAAACATCCTTTTTTCACTGATTTATTAATTTTAATCATTGAATCTTTATTTTAATACCATTGTGTTCAAAATGATATTTTCAACTTCAGGAAACTTCCTCATTAGGACACTCTCATGGGAATTATAACATGATAACATTTTAATTCGATCTTGCGATGAAATTGCATCGTTTGATCGTACGATCTTTAGCCAATTAGAACGACCGCGACAGGTTCATGGGCGCCGGTAGGGGGGTGCCAGGTGGTGCACTTGCACCCCTTGGGAATCTCGGGATCAACAGGAATTATTGAAATAAAAAGCCGTCTGTTGGAAATCATTTTTTTATTCACAATAATTAGTAGGCAGTAATTACACAATTCTCATTTAAAAAGTGACTGTAGCCCACCAACTTAAGGTGCGTCCAGACTTGAACATTTCACCGAACCGAACAGCGAACATTTCGGCGAACTTGTTACGCTCAATGTGGACGGCGCGCTTGGAGCGTAACAAGTTCGCCGAAATGTTCGCTGTTCGGTTCGGTGAAATGTTCAAGTCTGGACGCACCTTTAGAATTTTTAAATTTCGATCGTCGCGAACAAATAGGTAGGTGTGAGCCGTGAGGACTGGGTAGGTACCTATAAAATTTTATGAATTTAAAATACTTATCCAAAAAAATTATAGTCTAATAATATCAATATTATAATCAGTTTGTAAATGTGTTGAACATAAAATAAACCGGGCTTCAGATGTTTCCGATTAAAATTTCAATATTTTATTAACAATCATAATACGGCGAAGATTGTAAGAAATCTAAAATCTGCACCACCTGGAAATTATTTCTGCCGGCGCCCATGGACAGGTTAGTTTTAAACCCCGACGCAAAAATGACGGGGTGTTATAAGTTTGACGTGTCTGTGTGTGTGTCTGTTCCCCCGTAGCGCTCAAACGGAATGAACCGATTTGAATGCGGTTTTTTTTATTTTGAAAGGTGAATTAGTTGGGAGTGTTCTTGTTTGATGAAAATCGGTCGAAGATGGCCGCCAACACAAAATAGCGGATAACATATTTTTTCACAACCCCCTCAAATGGGTATCAACTATCAATAAATGGCTTGACTAGTAGCACTATGCAAATTCAAGATGGTCGCCACCACAAAATGGCAAATGTCGGGGTTTTTTTAATTTACAAGACAGTTTAAGTACAAGATATTTACACTTGTTCAGCTAAATGTTTAGGTATGTATTCGGCGCATTACGGAACCAATGTAACATGTTTAGTTGAGAACCTAATCAAAGCGATTGAAATTAACCCTAGGTCGGTCGCGCTATTTTTTGTAACTTCGTCGGTCGCATGGGGTCTTTGAAAGCCCAATTTTATTTTATATTTTTTTATATAATTGCTTCGTATATTCTGATTTTTTATTTATGTATTAATAAGGTACTAAGATGTATTTTAAAATAAAAGTATTATAATCTTTTAAATCTTTATAAGATCACGTCAGTCTCAGTCCCACTAGAGAAAAACATTTTTGACTCATTTTCGGCAACTTTAGTTTAAATTAATATAAAACCAATCATTTATTATATTTTCTTTCTAAAATCAACACAAACTATCAAAATAAGACTTATTTTAACGAAATCACAAAAAATAACATGAATGAATTCATATACATTAGTAAATTTTTACACCTCATTTTGCAATTTCGAACAGCTTGCGCAAATTGATGCTGCATGCCTCGGGTACATATTTTGGTGACATAAAAAGCATCCTGTCGAATATTTTCTATCAAATATATCGTGGACAATATGTGCATCTCTTTCTGGACATTTGTGGCTGATTTTCACATCGATTTTGCAGGACAAAAAGACCAAAAAGCGCTTCATGCGCTGCCACGCTGGAGCGTTCTCGGGAGGGTGTTTATAATCATCAAAAAGATGAAATGCATGTGTTTTGAAATAGTCTTTGCGTATCTTGGTCCTATTTGGCTAATTATATTCCAATATTGTCTCTGACTGAAGGATTAGGAGCAGTTTTCTTCCAGCTAAATATCGTTTCAGTATTTCCATGGCGTAGTTTTCCGACTAATAACATATGTGGTTGATGTTAAATAAATAAATAAATAAATGTTATTTGTCGAGCGACTGGAACCTTATCCTCAGCATCGTCTTCTGAATCCAGTTATTCGGGCAGCTCAGGATGCCTCAGAATCAGTTTCAAGAGAACTTTTTTCAATTACTTACGTCAGGTCCAAAATCAAAATGTTTACCAATGTTTCATCGATCGTAACATCTACATCATCTTCGGACTGTTCTTCTAGCCTTCGGACAATCTGCTGTTTTTTTAAATATTCCATTTTCGGTTAAATTTAACATGATGTAAGTGTCTGCCTTCAAACAAAAAATGTTACACGTTTGGTCGCGTGGGGTCTTTTGAAGCCCGCGCGCAAAACAAACGTTTATCATGCGCAAACGCAGTGCGCCAAATCAGTGATAACTGCTCTATTTTATACTTAAGTATATTTTAGGAAGCTACTATACCTAAAGCACAAGTTCGTACCATAACTATTTAAAAAAATATGACAGTTTTTGCAAACCCCGGGCTTTCAAAGACCCCATGCGACCGACCTAGGGTTAAGGTAAGATTAATCGCCGAATCACATTTAGTTAATCGGTCAACGTTTCTTATCTGTGTGTGTACTGTGTATATACGAGTATTACCTATCTACGTACCTATACTGTACCTACGTGCAAGTGCTAGAACGCAACTTTACAGAAGAGCAGTTAAAAGATTCCAAATCCGGTAACTTTTCCATAAAATAGAAAATGTTTGAAAATTTGTGAAATTAGACTTGAATAAACGAGGTAAAGAATGGCATCGTCAGAATTTATTATTTTTAATAGGTAGTTTAAAAAATGTAACTGATGCCAGTTACATTTTATCTAAGTTATTACTTAGTTATCGAAATAAGTACATAGATAGAAACATTTTAAAAACTGATGCAAGTAACCAGTTTACAATATATTTACATAAGTATTTGTATTTAAATAAACAGCAGGAAGAAATTTTTTTTTTTTTAAATAAACATCCTCCAAAGTAATTAAAGTTACCGATAATAATTAATACCTATGTTGTGCCTATGTCACAATACTGCTAGAAAATAGGTAAGTACTGTTATTCCCTTAATGCTTCCTGAAACACTATCTATATCGTGTGGAATACGGCAGCTTTTCACTTCGATTGATAAGAATTAGGTAGATATCCATTGTTTTTCAATCCCACGCGGAGTTTCCGATAAAACACGATTAGATTATTGCGAAGTGTGATTTGTGACGTGAGTAGGTACCTACCTACTAATTTAGACCGTTGACTTAGTAGATAAGTAGGTACGTATTGGGTGCGTACCATACCTATCTAAGCGGATTACTTGAATAATACTTACTTAATCTGAAATATTTTTTTCTGATAATGTGGCCGATTCTGTTGTACACAATCTCTAAATCTAAACTAAAATGACAGGTCTAAATATATTCCTGTCTCTTTCACAATACTCCCTGCTGAAGGGGATAGCACTATTTTTAAACCTGTCAATTTAGTTTAGTTTAGAGAATTGTGTACAACAGAATTAGCCACAATCTGCGTAACTATTATTTACTGATCTAAATTGCAGATTCATTAACATATTTCAACAACAAACTGCCTGATTCACATTAAGTTTCCTAACATCACACAGAGTTTTAAGCATTTACGTAGGTACGTTAAGCATGATGTAGGTATCTATGGCACTTCATCATTAGGTATCTATCATCATTATCAACCATTTACCGGCCCACTACAGAGCAAGGGTCTCCTCTCAGAATGAGCATGTCGTCTACTGTCTACCACGCTGGCCCAGTGTGGATTGGTAATCTTCACACGCCTTAAATAACATTACATGTATTTTTATAGGTACGCATGCAGGTTCCCTAACGAAGTTTGCGCAATGTGCCCTGTGCAAGATTACGAACGCCTCGATACGTAAGAAACTCAACAACTAGCCTGCAGCATCTTCACACGAGCGGAGAGTCACAATACGAATATATACCTACGAGAACTCGCACCCTGGCACGCTCGCCCTCCGGTCTGGAAGGCATACCCGAGGGAGTTCTTACAACAAGATGAGGACGCCACGTAGAGGCTTCATACTTCAACAGTGATGCCCGAAGTATTCACCTTCATCCAACACAACACAACCCTTTTTTTTTTTTTTTTTTTTTTTTTGACGTGGTGGAAACCTTTTATAGGTACCCCCGTTCTGCGGCCGAATGCGGCAGAACGAAGGTTATGTGGGAGTCCAACCGGGTACCCACTAAAACCACCACGGCATGACCCTCATGCTGTGTGCTGGACGCCTGGGGAACCCAAAGTATGCATCCCAGGTGTCCGGCAGCCGCCCCAGCTGGGGCTCCCGCTCGCCTCTGGGCTGTTCCTCCAGAGGCTCGCGCCCTCCCGTAATTTTTTAACGAGGTTTTCTTCCTCCCGCGATGGGCATCGCTGCCCCCCGCCCCGGGGTGTCTCACCCCCAGTTTCATCCGCAGTGCCCTCTGCTAATCAGAGGGACACGCGGAGAAACCTCCCTCCGCCAGGTCATTGGCCATGGCTAACAATATCCCCGAAATTATTAACCATGTTACCGGGGTGCACCGGCCCGAATACTGCTCTTCCCCTCGGACGTATCCAAGAGGACCAGCAGCACCCAGGCACACTTGGAGGTTACCTGGCTAGCACCCCAACACAACACAACCCAACAAACAGACCAAATAGGTCTATCCGTCTATCCCAATGACCATTTCGTGACCGGCACGCTGTAGCACTTTATCCGCAGGGGGCAAATCCGCCCCGATCGGATATCCCCACTTCCCTGGCAGAAAGTGTGAAAACTGAGAAGACCGCGACTTACGATGTTTTCCTTCACCGTAAGCAAGTTATATTTACGTACGTATACTGTGTACAGTTCGGCGTTTTTTTCACAATAGTCAGTGTTTTTTCAGGTAGGCAGTATAGAGTTATATGACAGACAAAGGGACACTACCTTTTTTCAAAACTTTTTAATGCTTGAATTTGGTTTAAAATAAATTATCTAAATACCTTTGCCCGTATCATTTTAGAACGTACCTATTGGTGCGACAGAACTTACCTATATAGTATCGGTATATAAAGTGAAATGAAAATTGCGCTAAAACCACAGAATAATAAC
Source organism: Melanargia galathea (assembly GCA_920104075.1). Lineage (NCBI taxonomy): Eukaryota > Metazoa > Arthropoda > Insecta > Lepidoptera > Nymphalidae > Melanargia > Melanargia galathea. The sequence goes on from OV049863.1 coordinate 9,499,978, forward strand.
TAGTACCTAAAGGTACTAAAACTATGAACCTGTATTTAGGTACCGATCGAGTTACCCGAAGAAGCAAACAAATAAATTCTGAGTCCTGACATTTGAAACAATTATTGGGACCGTAAACAATTTGGATGTTGTTTTTTGCGAAGTAAAATTCCCTACTTAGGTACTTTGGCCAAATTAAGTAGTAAGTATTAAAAAAATCAGCCAAGTGCGAGTCGGGCCTCGCTCTTTCAGGGTTTCGTACATAATTATGAACAATATAATATTTTGGGTCTAAGAAATATTTAATTTCCGAGCTAGACATCGCAACAAACCGTGAAAGAAAAACCCAAAAAATGTTCGTTTATTTTGGTCACAGCTTATAAACTATTTAATAAATCGTTGTTTTCAGTATTTTTTGTTTAAATAGAGCATATAGTACATAATATACTGAAATATCATATTCCCAACTAGTTTAGTTTTTGAGATAGCCCCCGTCACAAAAATGGTCTAAAACTGACAACTTTGATGGCCTCCCATTCCCTTATTTTTTGAGATAAAAATTAAAAAAATATATATTTGTACTCTACTTAATGAGCTCTAAACAATGATACCCCACAAGCTAGGGTAAAGAAAAAAATTTTTTTTCCGGCTCCTTTTTCATGTATGGGAGCCCCCCTGAAAAATAATTTAATTCAATTTCTAATTCAATATTTGATTTTGGGTTAACGTTTTACACTAAATACCAAAATTTCAGGTTTGTAACTCATTTCGTCTGCGAGCTAGAGACCTGTGACCGGCGGACAGACGGACAGACAGACAGACAGACAGACAGATAGACAGCCGAGTGACATTAATAGGGCTCCGTTTTTTACCCTTCGGGTACGGAACCCTAAAAAGTAGTCTGGTTGCGACCTAACCTCCCAATGGGGGAAAAAATGATGACAAGACCGATTTTTCTGAAAATCTAATCAGTTTCAAGTTACGTAATTAGTTAGACGACCTCTTTTTTTGAGACATTTTTATTCGACAATTTACTAAACAGGTACATGTGTCATTTTTTACATATTGTGAAAAGTGGTACAGGTGTTCTATTTTACGCTGTCCGATTCATTGCATTGGGTCGGCGAAAGGTCATACTTACCTACTCTAATTGCTGTAGGATCGTTTTTAACCCCCGACGCAAAAACGATGGGGTGTTATAAATTTGACGTGTCTGTGTGTCTGTGTGTGTGTCTGTCTGTTCCCCTGTAGCGCTCAAACGGGTGGACCGATTTGAATGCGTTTTTTTTGTTTGAAAGGTGAATTAGTCGAGAGTGTTGTTAGCTATGTTTGATGAAAATCGATCCAAGATGGCCGCCGCTACAAAATTGCGGATTACATATTTTTTCACAACTCCCTTAATATGGGTATCAAATGAAAGGACTTGACTAGTAGAATAGAACTATGTTAATCCAAGATGGCCGCCGCCACAAAATGGTGAATTTCGGGGGTTTTTTAATTTTTAATTTATTATATTGTGTCTTTTGCGTTACACATATTTAAAATACATATTATTGGTATGGCCGTAGTAATCAAAGACGTCAAATGACCTTGATAGTTCGTGATTAAGCTCCTAAGATAAGGTTAGGTATTTGAACGATAGTACTTATTCGATAAAAGATTAAACTTTTTGTCTATTTGTCCGTGGTAACCTTCGGAATGACAAAACTGATTTTGACAGGACTCTCTTTGTTAGGTGAAAGTAATATTGGCTACTCTTATCCCCTAAATATTTAAGGTTACTGCCTAAAAATATAAAAAAAAAACTCTTGATATTTAAGTGATAGACAATAATAGGATTTATAATAGGTATTTACATACATGTCTAGCCACTGAATCGATTTCGATGTGGCACACAGATGTGTATAGATAGCTTTCATGGTAGACAGACGCATTGAGGATAATTTTTCTCAGAAAATCAAAGATTTTTAAAAACCTGAGTTATGGTAAAGTACCTACTTATTTTCTTGTTACGGGTACAAAAATAGAAGATACAATAAATTAAGTCAGTTCCGACATAATATCTTGCCATATCATAGTTAAATCTAATTAGGATTAGGTACAATAAATCTAAAACCACGAAATTACTAAATCTAAATCAGTTAGAATCTAGATAAGAAATAACGCTCGACTTTAATAGTAGTTTATGAAACGGTTGCATAATAGAGGTTATTAAAACACGAGTGTTAGTTTAAAAAACGAGCCGCAGGCGAGTTTTTTAATAGTATTACACGAGTGTTTTAATAACTAATTATGTAGAGTTTCATACACTACTTTATCTAAACTCATATCTTAAAATCCAAACCATAAAATCTTGGTAATATTTGTCGTGAGTTTTCTTTGATTTTGCTGGCAAAAGATTGTTGGTCGGTGGTCAGGTGGAGTTAAATTCTCTTCAGTATCACTGCTAGACATTTTTCCGCACAATAAAAACCATGTCTTGTAAAGTTTTGAGTAACAAATAAAAAATTTAAATATTATAACTAGCGTATGGCGCCAAAATTCAGTTGTTACCATAGAGATTCTTCTTCTTTTTCGGTTTGTCCCTTTCGGGACAGGCCAAGATCGTTGACCATACAGCCTGGGTTACCATAGAGAAATTAATAGTAGTAGAGGAGTCCTAAATATGTCCTATAGAAATTAGTGGATCGGAAAATAGCTCAAGCTTATCAAAAATTTAATTTTTAATAGTTATTAATTTTTAGTAGTTATTTTTAGTAGTTACTTAATTTTAAGTAAACTTAATTTTTAGTAGTTATTCTTCTGCAATTTAACACAATTCACAATGTTTAACGCGTTTGTACAGTTACACACATCTACTGTAAGGAGGTCGCACGAATTTCCCGCCATGGCTCAAAAATACCAGAACCCAGTTCGCCTGTACTATAATGTAGAAAAAATTATTTTATAACATTACTTTGCAATAATTTCCTAACAAAGTAGTGTTATAATGAATTTTTTTAATTTTTTTTTTTAAATATTATAGATGTATGTGAATAAAGTAGTCCAATATATGACACATTTTGATTTCATATTCAGGATTTTAAGATATGAGAGTAGATAAAAAAATATTAATTACCTAGTGCATCGACCGTCTAGTTTGAAAACTAGTTTGAAACTGGCACTGATTTCGTTCAGAAATAAATTAAAAATTTAAAAAACCCCCGACATTCACTATTTTATGGTAGCGGCCATCTTGGATTTGCAATAGTGCTATTCTACTAGTCGAGCCCTTTCGTTTGATACCCATATTAAGGGAGTTGTGAAAAAATATGTAATCCGCCATTTTGTAGCGGCGGCCATCTTGGACCGATTTTCATCAAACATAGCTAACAACACTCTCGACTAAATTACCTTTCAATCGAAAAAACCGCATTCAAATCGGTCCACCCGTTTGAGCGCCACAGGGGAACAGACAGACACACACACACACACACACACAGACACGTCAAACTTATAACACCCCTACCCGTCGTTTTTGCGTCGGGGGTTAAAAATGAAACAACAGAAAAATAACTACCTCAGGCGCTGACGCTGTAGCAACACACCGCAGAAAATATATCTTACTTGAAAATGGGTAGCATCACTAGGTACATACATAGTATAAAACAAAGTCGTTTTCTCTGTCCTTATATCCCTATGTCCCTATGTATGCTTAAATCTTTAAAACTACGCAACGGATTTTGATGCGGTTTTTTTAATAGATAGAGTGATTCAAGAGGAAGGTTTATAAGTAGAAAAATTGGACCCGGTAGGTGGCGCTAATAGCGGGCAGGACGACGTCTGCCGGGTCCGCTAGTTTTCTATAATTAGAACTAGGCAACATTCGATTTGCTTCCCCCACGCGGACAAATAAATAAATTCAGAATCCTGATATCAAATACGTACATTGTGATCCCAAACATTATTTTTTTCAGAAAATTTAATCGTGCAGCAGGAGTCTAATTTATAGGCACAGAATAGATAATGATTAATAGTGTACGGATTTATTTATTATGGTTGTAAGCATAATGCCTGTAGGTATGTGAGGCGGCGATCTTCGGCCCAAGTGGTCTGGAGTAGTCTTCAGCGTTGACTTTAGCCGCCACGCAACACCACGAGAATCCTCCAAAATCCATTCGACGCACGCATTCCGACACCGGAGCATCCTCAGGAGATGAGAAGATTATACAAAGATTAATTTGCTTTGCAAATATTGATTAGCGCATCCTGTTGTAACATTACTGATTTGTCTATCTTAGCGGATTATAGCAGACTAATTTTATTCAACATTTTCAGCAAAGTAACGCCTGATTCTATTCAACATTTAAACGAGTAAGTATAGTTAAAGTACAGTTTAATTTGAGAGATTTAAAAAATTAACGTGTCGCGCCGACTCAGTTGCAATGTGCCCTGAGCCAAAACCAAAAGAAGAAAAGGAAGACTCCAGCATCCACAAGATTTGGTACTAGCACTTCTATTCTATTACTTATTCACTTCTTCACTTTCCCTGTCATTTAGGATTGGGCTCAAGTGCACATCTTTTAAACAAAAAACAAAATAGCTGGTTAAGTATCTACCCCTACTTTATCAGTGCCAGCTTATTATCCTAACAAGTCACGTCGCGAGCACGAGAATTCGTTACGAGAAAAAGAAATTTATTCCGTTAATCCGTTGATTGAGCAATATTACAATACCATAGGAAATTATACTTAGTCTGAATTCATAATAAGTTTCCTTATACAACAAAAGCGGCAGCTTTCCTACTTTGAATATATTAGTGAGTGTTAGGTACATAGGTACCTACTTAGGTAAACTGTTTATCCAGAGTGCTTAGTCTCAGTTTGGAGCGCTCCAAAACTTTATAGTATACTATTGATCGAATCACAATGACTTCAGAGTAAAATGGACCTAAAATAAAAGTCTTTGGTTTCATTTTGCTCTGAAGTTATTAATATATATATAGCTGCTCGTGCTGATTCATTGACTGACTCACTGATTGATCACCTCTCCTGAACAATTTTGTATGAAAATATTTTTTTTCACTAATGGGTTCGTATAGAAGATAAAAATTCATTCGGAGGAAAAATATGGAGAGAGCTGATGATTGAGGATTTCAGAGACGGGTGAGGGGCACGCTTAAGGTATTGAAGATAGGTGGGGGGTGCTCGAGCAAATGTCACTCGAAATGTCATCCAATTGGCAGTGAGTTGAAAAAAAATTCAAAATGGCGAAAAAAAGATGGCCGCCATACAAATTTCGTCGGCATCCAACTCGGAGGGTATAAAAGATGGAAGAGTGATTTCATCGCAAAAGATGATCAAGATCCAAAGGTCTACTTGATGAATACAAAAAAAATTCAAAATGGCGGACTTTATTTTTCCATAGAAAATGTATGGCGAATATTGAAGAGACTACAAGTTGTGAACTATGCAAGGCTTTGATGCGGTTCTTTGGGGATGTCTCAAAGAAAAATATTCAAAGACATGATGATTGAGGGTTTGGAAGATGGTTGAGGAGCCCGGGCAGGGTATTGTAGATAAGTGGGAGGTGCTCAAACAAAAATTACTCGAAACCTCATCCAATTGGCACTGAGCTGAAAAAAACCTCAAAATGGTGGATTTAAGATGGCGACTATACAAATTTCGTCGGTGTTTATCTCACCAAGTATACAAGATGGAGGAGTGGTTTCTTGGATAAAGATGATCAATACCTAAAGATCTACTTGATGAGCAGAATGATTCGAAGAAAAAATATGGAGAGTGATAATGATCGAGGATTAGGAATATTGGAGAGATAGGTGGAGGCTGCTCAAACCAAAATACCCGAAAGCGAAACCTCGCGGTCCGCTTGCGGGCCGCGCACCCACGCGCCCTACTAGTTAATATATATATAGCTGCTCGTGCTGATTCATTGACTGACTCACTGATTGATCACCCCTCCTGTAAAATTTTGTATGAAAAATTTTTTTTTTACTAATGGTTTCGTATAAAGGACAAAAATTCATTCGGAACAAAAATATGGAGAGAGCTGATGATTGAGGATTTCAGAGACGAGCGACGGGCACGCTTAAGGTATTGAAGATAGGTGGGGGGTGCTCGAGCAAATGTCACTTGAAACGTCATCCAATTGGCAGTCAGCTGAAAAAAAATTCAAAATGGCGAAAAAAAGATGGCCGCCATACAAATTTCGTCGGTCTCCATCTCGGAGGGTATAAAAGATGGAAGAGTGGTTTTTTCGCAAAAGATGATGAGGATCCAAAGGTCTACTTGATGAATAGAAAAAAAAAATCAAAATGGCGGAATTTATTTTTCCATAGAAAATGTATGGCGAATATTGAAGAGACTACAAATTGTAAACTATGCAAGGCTTTGATGCGGTTCTTTGGAGAATTCTCAAAGAAAAATATGGGAAGACATGATGATTGAGGGTTTGGAAGTTGGTTGAGGAGCCCGGGCAGGGTATTGAAGATAGGTAGGATAGGAGGTGCTCAAACAAAAATTACTCGAAACATCATCCAATTGGCAGTGAGCTGAAAAAAGTCCAAAATGGCGGATTCAAGATGGCGGCCATACAAACATCGGTGTCTATCTCACCAAGTATAAAAGATGGAAGAGTGGTTTTCGCCAAAAGATGATTAAGACCTTAAGTTCTACTTGATGAACAGAATGATTCGAAGAAAAAATATGGAGAGTGATAATGATCGAGGATTAGGAATAGGGGAGAGATAGGTGGAGGCTGCTCAAACCAAAATACCCGAAAGCGAAACCTCGCGGTCCGCTTGCGGGCCGCGCACCCACGCACTCTACTAGTTAATATATATATAGCTGCTCGTGCTGATTCATTGACTGACTCACTGATTGATCACCCCTCCTGTAAAATTTTGTATGAAAAATTTTTTTTTCACTAATGGTATCGTATAGAGGACAAAAATTCATTCGGAACAAAAATATGGAGAGAGCTGATGATTGAGGATTTCAGAGACGAGCGAATGGCACGCTTAAGGTATTGAAGATAGGTGGGGGGTGCTCGAACAAATGTCACTCGAAACGTCATCCAATTAGCAGTGAGCTGAAAAAAAATTCAAAATGGCGAAAAAAAGATGGCCACCATACAAATTTCGTCGGTCTCCATCTCGGAGGGTATAAAAGATGGAAGAGTGGTTTCTTCGCAAAAGATGATGAGAATCCAAAGGTCTACTTGATGAATTGAAATAAAATTCAAAATGGCGGAATTTATTTTTCCATAGAAAATGTATGGCGAATATTGAAGAGACTACAAGTTGTAAACTATGCAAGGCTTTGATGCGATTCTTTGGAGAACTCTCAAAGAAAAATATGGAAAGACATGATGATTGAGGGTTTGGAAGATGGATGAGGAGCCCGGGCAGGGTATGTTACATAGATGGGAGGTGCTCAAACAAAAATTACTCAAAACCTCATCCAATTGGCACTGAGCTGAAAAAAAAACAAAATGGCGGATTAAAGATGGCGGCTATACAAATTTCGTCAGAGTCTATCTCACCAAGCATAAAAGATGGAAGAGTGGTTTCTGGGAAAAAGATGATCAAGACCTAAAAGTCTACTTGATGAACAGAAAAAAACAAGATGGCGGAATTTATTTTTCTACACAAAAAAAAATTATTGATGGAAAAATACGGAAAGAGCTGATGATCGAAGATTTTGGAGACGGATGAAGAGCACGGCGAGGGTATTGAAGATAGGTGGGACGTGCTCAAACAAAAACTACTCGAATCCTCGCGGTCCGCTTGCGGGCCGCGCACCCACGCGCCATACTAGTTAATATATATATAGCTGCTCGTGCTGATTCACTGACTGATTGATCACCTCTCCTGAACAATTTTGTATGAAAAATTTTTTTTTCAATAATGGTGTCGTAGAGAGGACAAAAATTCATTCGGAACAAAAATATGGAGAGAGCTGATGATTGAGGATTTCAGAGACGAGCGACGGGCACGCTTAAGGTACTGAAGATAGGTGGGGGGTGCTCGAGCAAATGTCACTCGAAACGTCATCCAATTGGCAGTGAGCTGAAAAAAAATTCAAAATGGCGAAAAAAAGATGGCCGCCATACAAATTTCGTCAGTGTCCATCTCGAAGGATATAAAAGATGGAAGAGTGGTTTCTTCGCAGAAGATGATCAGGATCCGAAGGTCTACTCAATGAATAGAAAAAAAAATCAAAATGGCGGAATTTATTTTTCCATAGAAAATGTATGGCGAATATTGAGAGAGAGAAGTTGTGAACTATGCAAGGCGGTTGATGCGGTTCTTTGGAGAAATCTCAAAGAAAAATATGGGAAGACATGATGATTGAGGGTTTGGAAGATGGTTAATGAGCCCGGGTAGAGTATTGTAGATAGATGGGGGCTGCTCAAACAAAAAATACTCAGAACCTCATCCAATTGGCACTAAGGTGAAAAAAATCCAAAATGGCGGATTCAAGATGGCGGCTATACAAATTTCGTTGGTGTCTATCTCACCAAGTATAAAAGATGGAAGAGTGGTTTATTTGAAAAATATGACCAAAAACCAAAAATCAACTAGATGAACAGAAAAAGAAAAGATGGCGGAATTTATGTTTTGGAATTTATGAAGATAGGTGAGAGGTGCTCAATCTAAAAGTACTCGAAACCTCATCCAACTGGCAGTGATCAAAAAAAAAATACCAAAATGGCGGATTCAAGATGGCGGCTATAAAAATTTCGTCGGTGTCTATCTCACCAAGTATAAAAGATGGAAGAGTAGTTTCTTTGAAAAATATGATCAAGAAATAAAGATATACTTGATGAACAGAAAAAAAATCAAGAGTGCGGAATTATATTTTCACACAAAAAAAAAAATATATTCATTAATGGTTTCGTATAGAAGAAAAAAATGTATGCGGAGGAAAAATATGGAAAGAGCTGATGATTGAAGATTTTGAAGATGGGTGAGGCACGGCACATCCAGGGTATTAAAGATAGGTGGAGGCTGCTCAAACAAAAACAACCTACTCGAAACCCCGCGGTCCGCTTTAGCGGGCCGCGCAGCCACGCGCCCTACTAGTTAATATATATATAGCTGCTCGTGCTGATTCACTGACTGATTGATCACCCCTCCTGTAAAATTTTGTATGAAAAATTTTTTTTTCAATAATGGTTTCGTATAGAGGACAAAAATTCATTCGGAACAAAAATATGGAGAGAGCTGATGATTGAGGATTTGGGAGACGGGTGAAGAGCACGCTTAAGGTATTGAAGATAGGTGGGGGGTGCTCGAGCAAATGTCACTCAAAACGTCATCCAATTGGCAGTGAGCCGAAACAAAATTCAAAATGGCGAAAAAAAGATGGCCGCCATACAAATTTTGTCCGTGTCCATCTCGGAGGGTATAAAAGATGGAAGAGTGGTTTCTTCGGAAAAGATGATCAGGAGCCAAAGGTCTACTCGATGAGTAGGAAAAAAAATCAAAATGGCGGAATTTATTTTTCCAAAGAAAATGTATGGCGAATATTGAGAGGGAGAAGTTGTGAATTATGCAAGGCTTTCAATTAGGCAAGGCAAGGATGCGGTTTTTTGGAGAAATCTCAAAGAAAAATATGGGAAGACATGATGATTGAGGGTTTGGAAGATGGTTGATGAGCCCGGGCAGGGTATTGTAGATAGATGGGACTGGGAGGTGCTCAAACAAAAATTGCTCAAAACCTTATCCAATTAGCACTGAGCTGAAAAAAAACAAAATGGCGGATTCAAGATGGCAGCTATACAAATTTCGTTGGTGTCTATCTCACTAAGTATAAAAGATGGAAAAGTGGTTTTTTGGCAAAAGATGATCAAGACGTGGTTTACTTGATTAACAGAAAAGAAACAAGATGTTGGAATTTATTTTTCCATACAAAATATATGGCGAATATTGAAGAGACTACACGTTGGGAACTATGCAAAATTTGATACAGTTGCTTTTCAAAAAATTTTTTTTATGGAAGAACTCTCATTCTGACAAATTATTCGGAGAAAAATATGGAGAGTGATAATGATCGAGGGTTAGAAATATGGCAGAGATAGGCTGCTCAAACCAAAATACCCGAAAGCAAAACCTCGCGGTCCGCTTTAGCGGGCCGCGCACCCACGCGCCATACTAGTTATATATATAAAGCTACTTGAAGTTACGTACTGATCACCTCGCCTGAACAATTTTGTATGGGACTTTTTCACCATACTTTCCGTGTGTGTAAAATTCAAAAATTTAAGGTCTACAAAATTATAGAGAGAGCTGGACGTGGAAAACTGACTAGGGTGCCCTAAGGGATCTCGAAAACTATCAGTCGGAAAGGTACCGTCCCCAAACAAAAAATGTTCAAAACCTTGGGTAATTGGGTAAACTGGTGAAAAAAATATGGCCACCAAACAAAAAAAATTTTCGTCTCCATACAAAAATTTCTTAATTTTCAAGAGGCTCTCCAGAACAATTTTGTATGGAACTTTTTTCCCCTCACTATTTATGTGCGTAGAACTTATGGGTCTTCTTTCAGGAAAATTATGAAACGTCATGAACGTGGAAAATTTACCAGAGTACCCCAACGGCTCTCAAAAACTATCAATCATAGAGGCATGGTTCTGAAACTGAAAATGTTCAAGACCTTGGGCCCTTTGGTGAGCCAGTAAAAAAAAGATAGGTACCAAACAAAAAAAATTTTCGTGTCCATACAAATTTTGTTTTAAATTTTCAAAAGGCTCTCCAGAACATTTTTGTATAGAACTTTTTCCTCTTACTATTCATATACGTAGAACTTATGGGTCTTCCTTCAGGAAAATTATGAAACTTCATGAATGTGGAAAATTTATCAGGGTACCTCATGGGTCCTCTAAAACTACCAGTCATACAGGCATGGTCCCAAACAAATGTTATTAAGGACCTTGGGCCATTGGGTGAACCGGTAAAAAAAAGATGGCTGCCGAACAAAAAAAATTTTTCTCCATACAAATTTTTTGGGTTCTTTTCAAGAGGCTCTCCTGGACATTTTTGTATGAAAATTTTTCCCCCCACTACACGTATACATAAAACTTAAAGGTTTTTTTCACAAAAAATACAAAACGTAGTGAATGTGGAAAAATTACCAGGGTACCTCATGGGTCCTCTAAAACTACCAGTTATACAGGAATCGTCTCAAACAAATGTTGTTAAAGACCTTGGGCAATTTGGTGAACTGGCAAAAAAAAGATGGCCGCCCAACAAAAACTTTTTTTTGAATTTTCAAAAGGCTCTCCTGAACATTTTTGTATGGAACTTTTTTCTCCTCACTATTTATATGCGTAGAACTTATGGGTCTTCCTTCAGGAAAAATATGAAACGTCATGAATGTGGAAAATTTACCAGAGTACCCCAAAGGCTCTCAAAAACTATCATTCATAGAGACATTGTCCTGAAACTGAAAATGTTCAAAACCTTGGGCCCTTTGGTGAGCCAGTAAAAAAAAGATAGGCACCGAACAAAAAACATTTTCGCGTCCATACAAATTTTTTTTTTAATTTTCAAGAGGCTCTGCAGAACATTTTTGTATAGAACTTTTTTTACCTCACTAAACGCATGCATAGAGCTCATAAATGTCCTTTCAGGAAAAATACGAAACGTTATGAATGTGGAATATTTACCAGAGTACCTCATGTTTCCTCCAAAACTACCAGTCATACAGACATGGTCCCAAACAAATATTATTAAGGACCTTGGGCCATTGGGTGAACCGGTAAAAAAAGATGGCCGCCGAACAAAAAAAAATTTTCTCCATACAAATTTTTTGGGTTCTTTTCAAGAGGCTCTCCAGAACAATTTTGTATGGAACTTTTTTCCTTTCACTATTTATGTGCGTAGAACTTATGGGTCTTCCTTCAGGAAAATTATTAAACGTCATGAATGTGGAAATTTTACCAGAGTACCCCACGGGTCCTCCAAAACTACCAATTATACAGACATGGTCCCAAACAAATGTTATTAAAGACCTTGGGCCATTGGGTGAACCGGTAAAAAAAAGATGGCCGCCGAACAAAAAAAAAAATTTCTCCATACAAATTTTTTGGGTTCTTTTCAAGAGGCTCTCCAGAACAATTTTGTATGGAAATTTTTCCCTTCACTATTTATGTGCGTAGAACTTATGGGTCTTCCTTCAGGAAAATTATGAAACGTCATGAATGTGGAAAATTTACCAGAGTACCTCATGGGTCCTCCAAAACTACCAGTCATACAGACATGGTCTCAAACAAATGTTATTAAAAACCTTGGGCCATTGGGTGAACCGGTTAAAAAAAGATAGCTACTGAACAAACAAAATTCGAGTCCATACAAAATTTCTTTTTAATTTTCAAGTGGCTCTCCAGAACATTTTTGTATAGATCCTTTTTTTCCACTAAACGCATGATTAGTGGAAAAAAAGGATCTATACATGAAACTGATTAGTGTCCTTTCAGAAAAGATACGAAACGTGATACCAATATTTCTTTCTATCTTTTAAGAGACTCTCCAGAATATTCTGGTATTTGGTATGGCCTCCCATTTCTTTATTTTACGAATATTGAAGAGACTACAAGGCACGCGAGCTGCTTGCAGCTCGTGCACCGAGCGCAACACTAGTTTGTGATACGATCAATAGTATACTTAATACTTATAGTATACTTTTAGTTTTGGAGCGCTTCAAACTGAGACTAAGCACTCAGGTATACAAAAAAGACGAAAACCTTAAAAAGACAAAGAAGTTTTCGGTTGAGGAATTCGGTCTTCCAACTCAGAGAATCTGCTTGAGATCTGAGATGCATCTTGAATGCATAAATCCTACTAGGTAATATTATAAATTGCAAAGTGAAAGTGTGGATGTTTGGATGTTAGTTACTCAGTCACACAAAATTTACTGGAAGGATTTGGCTGAAATTTGGAATGGAGATAGATTATATCCTGGATTAACACATACTTTTTATCCCGGAAAATCAAAGAGTTCCCACAGGATTTTTAAAAAACCTATACCTATCCACGCGGACGAAGTCGCGGGCATCAGTTAGTATCAAATAAATAAAGAACCATTCATATTATAAGTCCATCCGTTAAAAACATATACTTAGCTACATATTATGTACTTAGTACATAACTTGTGGAATTGAAAATCTCCTCCTTTTTTAAAGTCTGTTGATAAAAAGTGATAATACTTATCGTATGGACTATATGTAATTGAATTTTACAGTCGGAGATGATACTGCAGATGGAATATTCTCATGGGCGCTTGCCGTATAGTAGTAGTAAGCATAGCACTATAGGGGGGACGACTGCTGCGATATATTGCTCTTTTTAACCCCCGACGCAAAAACGACGGGGTGTTATAAGTTTGACGTGTCTTTGTGTGTGTGTGTGTGTGTGTGTGTGTGTGTCTGTCTGTTCCCCTGTGGCGCTCAAACGGGTGAACCGATTTGAATGCGGTTTTTTTGTTTAAAAGGTGAATTAGTCGAGAGTGTTGTTAGCTATGTTTGATGAAAATCGGTTCAACATGGCCGTCGCTACAAAATGGCGGATTACATATTTTATCACAACGCCCTCAATATGGGTATCAAATGAAAGGGCTTGACTAATAGAATAGCACTATGTAAATCCAAGATGGCCGCCACAACAGAATGGCGAATGTCGGGAGTTTTTAAAATTTTTATTTATACTTATTGTAAAGTACTTAATATTCATTCCTAACGCTATATAATATTCATTTTGAGTCTCCAGATAGGTACATATATTTCAGTTACGGCCTGGGGGGTTATTCTGTAACTTAGTTAGCAAATGAAAATAGTTGCCAACGAATTAGTTCGATATACATTGCTGCTTTACTGTGTGAAATTATGAAAACACTTTATATTTCCCACAGTAAAGCTGCAATGTATATCAAACTAATTCGTTGGCAACTACTATTTACAGTTGCTAACTAAGTTACAGAATAACCCAGCTGTTCCACCACCTTTTGATAAGTGTCGTACGTATAGCTTATTCACATATTTTATCTTTGTCACTTGACATGAAGTAAGAGAGTGACAAAACTTACGTTTAAGCTATCCGACACTTATTAGAAAGTGGTGAAACAGGCCCTTAGGGGTTTTTCTATTCAACTACAAATTAGCCCTGATCTGCAATCTGAACTGAAAAGATGGCAGCGGGCTAACTTGAAAGAGGTATGCATACCCCTGATCGGTTTCTACACAGCATCGTACCGGAACGCTAAATCATTTGGCGGCACGGCTTTGCCGGTAGGGTGGTAACCAGCCACAGCTGAAGCCTCCCACCAGACCGGACCAGAGACCATTGGGAAATTATAAAATCCCAAATTTCCCCTGCCGGGAAGCGAACCCAGAATTTAAGTATAAGAGTAAGACCACAGCGCTCACCACTGCGCCAGGGAGGTCGGAGGGCTTACGTAGGTAGCTATAGGTACCTACATGATCAATAATTCAAATTCAAAATTATTTCTAAATGACGCAGGCCAACTTGTGGCTCTGTTGATGATTCAAGACTATAACTTCCGGTTCGGAAAGCGGATTCTGCTGAGAAGAGCCGGCAAGAATCTCAAAATATAAAAAGTTACAATGCGTAGTAGGTACATCAAGTAACAAATTATGACACTTCACACTATCAATCTATCTATTCTATTCTCCACAAGCGGATACCATTGACTTCGTGGTCAACTTCGCGTGGATATTGGTTAGTAGGTACTCGAGTTAGTAGCAGCTTAGTAGATACTTGTACATATAATAAAATGGCCATGTAGTCCTACAAAAGTGGAACGATTTCCCACCCGAGCGAATCGAAATTTTTATCACCTCCCCACTCGAGTAGCTACCTTCATCGAGAATTTTCATAGATAAAAAAATTGTTCGTCTCGTAGAAACGAACCTACTCACGAAAATTCAGCGTGTTATTAATCACTAAAAAATTTGTTCCAGGGCTGCCGTACTATTAAGTACATATATAGAAGAAAGGTCCTAATGGTGATAATTACTTATGATAACTTAAATATAGAAATATTATGTTATTTTTATATAGCCGAGATCTTGGACTTTAAAAAGTACGCTTTTTCGGTTAAACTCGCTAAAAGATAAAAATTACTTATATACTTACTTACTTAAGTTTCCTTAACTTATGAACAACATTATTAATTATTATAATAATATACTTAGTTATTATTAATTAATTATCTGACTTCCTGTTCAAAGTCTGGTATGATTACTTTATATGATGTTGATGACCTACCGCAATCACATCGAGAAATATTTTATGCTAAATTAAGTATGCATAAATTACGTTGTTTTGTAAAATATACCTATAATTTTTATTAGTAGGAAGTTGCATAATATATATGCTTACTTACCTATGTATGTAAGTACCTATAACACAAGAAGATCGTTTCCATGAGATGTCATGGTTGGTAGTCTGAACTCTGAACTGTTACAATTTATTATCAAGAGTAATCTACAGAATTTTCTAGAAGTTCTGTTCTCCATCAAATGTAAATGTTGTATGTAGTAATGAAAGAAGAATTATTATCGTAGTTATCACATTTGATGGAATTATGGAGAACCTGAAATGGCCAAAAAAAAAAAAACATAAACATCGAATTGAGAACCTCCTCTATAGTTTGAAGCTCGTTAAAAATAAAGGCGTCACGTGTTGCCTTATTTTATACAAAAGCTGCTACATCCTAACTTATTTTTACTTTTTATTCCGCACAGGAACTCGGAGCTGAGAGAACAATTACTTACCTACAGCCCCGGATACCGGGATTCCATTTGATGCAGTGGAAAGTTCGATTCAAAAACTTTTTCCAATCAAAGTTAAGCTGGGGCAGATATTTACAATTTTCGTTTGACAGATGTTTAACCAAAATTTACTCTATTTGCCTCCTAAGAATACAATTTATTATTGGATTTTCTTTTGCACAGTGCGACGCTAGCGGGACGCTAAAAGGAAACGTATTAGAGCGATAAGACATAACTTATTTTCTGAAAGATGAAACCTTAGGCTATCAGTAGTGTCTCATGTACCTACTTTGAATACCTGCGTACTTGTGGAGTTCGTACCTGTGATACGTTGTGAAAAAATATGTAATCCGCCATTTTGTGGCGGCGGCCATCTTGAACCGATTTTCATTTGATCAGAACAATTTCATTTTGTTTATAGCTAAGAACACTCCCGACTAATTGATCTTTTGAACAAAAAAAACCGCATTCAAATCGGTTCACCCGTTTGACCACTACGGTGGAACAAACAAACACACAAAGACACGTAACACCCCGTAGTTTCTGCGTCGGGGGTTAATTAAATGTGAAACCGAGGAACCTTTATGTATTATTTTACACTAACTTCCGTTTAATGGCGCGTTTTAATGAAACGAGTATTAATTATTACGTGAAACCATTTTCCGCTTCCGCGGATCAACGATTATTTTATACCACAACGTTATTAACCCCCGACGCAAAAACGACGGGGTTTTATAAGTTTGACGTGTCTGTGTGTGTGTGTGTGTCTGTCTGTTCCCCTGTGGCGCTCAAACGGGTAGACCGATTTGAATGCGGATTTTTTTGTTTGAAAGTTGAATTAGTCGAGTGTGTATTGTTAGCTATGTTTGAAGAAAATCAGTCCAAGATGGCCTCCGCTACAAAATGACGGATTACATATTTTTTCACAACTCCTATGGTATCAAATGAAAGGGCTTGACTAGTAGAATAGCACTATTGCAAATCCAAGATGGCCCCACCACAAAATGCCGAATGTCGGGGGTTTTTAAATTTTTAATTTATACTTGTATTAAAGCTGTTAAAAGTTAGTCCCTTTTGTGTACCATATACCATAGGTAGGTACCGTAGGTAGGTACCGTACCTACCGGGCATATCGTGACAATCACACTAATATTATAAAGGCGAAAGTTTGTGTGTGTGTGTGTTTTTGTGTGTGTGTGTGTATGTTTGTCACTCTTTAACACCGCAACTACTGAACCTATTTGGCTGAAATTTTGAATATGGATAGATTATGCTCTGATTTAATATACAGGCTACTTTTTATCCTGGAAAAATCCACAGTTCCTACGGGATTTAAAAAACCAAACTCTATAGCTACAGCTATAGGTAGATTATATAGGACGACTATAGCAAACTTCCTTAAAAGTAGGAAATAAAGGTTGGAAAAGGGAGTGAGAACGGGAACGGGAGATCCACGATTCCCTCGGGATTACTGAAAAACCGAAATTCACGCGGGCGAAGCTAGTTGGATATACTCGTACTTGTCGTTGGTATCGTGGTCTCCAAAAGACCAGCTGGATATTGCAGGTCTCTGTGGTGGTGTCGTGTGGTGCGGGTTGTTACATTCCCTCGAATATGGTTGAGCGAAGCAATGGCTGGATCATGCGTCATGCTCGTAAACGGGTGCCACCGTCGGAAATGGGGCTACTTTTGTCTGCCCTTCTTCACATGTGTAGAATTGTAAGCACCATTCCGAACCAGTGGTAGATTCATTTGTCGATTCGTAAGCACTTGTAAAGGTCCGAAAGTCGTTTGTGGGAATGGGCGTAATGTCTGTGGTAATGTTCTATCCAAACAAAAACATTTCATGTGAATAATAAGGCCAACTTCCTATCAAAAAGTTTCGGCCATTAAAAGTACTGATATCAAAAATTATGACCAAGTCCTTTGCTAGGCTCGATAAATGAAACCATACAGTTTTAGAAGGTATATCTTCTTCGATCACCCTCAAGCTGTCATACCATTCCTAATGATCCTGTTAAAATATTTTTAAATAATTTATGTCTTAGTAATAACACTATAATATGAAGCTCATTTGGGACTAGTTTTAACTATTCTCAGTCCCAAATGAGCTTCATATTATAGTGTTATTACTAAGACATAAATTATTTAAAAATATTTTAACAGGATCATTAGTGTTCGGGCCAATTTATCTGTGGCCGTCTCCCGTCAAAACTAATACCTCATCTGTAGTGACTCTGTGGCGTCTCCCGCCAAAGTAGACAAGTGACAAGTGACAAGTGACAATTTTGACATTACACTTCTATTACGAAAATTGAACATTGCTACGAACTTTTATAATTACGAAAATCTATTTTAATACGAAAATACCTGTGGAAAAGTGCAGCGTAAAACTGTTACAAAAGTAAATCATCTTTAAAAACTTTGGTGTGCATCATTTCACAACAATCACAAACATTTTTTGGTGACCCCTACGTTATCAAGAACGGACACTCCGGCGCAATTACTCATCGGAAGGCATTGCTCAATCCCACAAGCAGAGGTGGACAAAACCGAGGGAAGTAATGCCCATTCCCATTTCCTATACGCATCTTTAATCCTTCTTTATCAATTTTGTTTCGATTTGTACGTGTGATATGATCTCCTTGTTTACAAATAAGGTTTTATCTATATTTTCTATATTTTATAATGTTACTTAAGACATGTGTCAGTCATGTTATTCTGTTTATATTAATATGTCTTATTTTGTTGAATAAAGCCAATATTCCTTTTGGTTCTATCTTTGTTATGCACGTATCAATTTATTCAACAAAATAAATTTCTTGTTCGCCGAAAAGTAATAATTATGCCTGACGATAAAGAAAAGTCTTCGTCAATGTCACGCTATTTACGTCCCGAACGTTTTGACGTGGAACCCGCAATGGCTGGCTCAGATTTGAAGTGGGCCCATTGGAAATACACGTTTGAAAATTTCATTGCACAGGAAGCCACCTCAGCTGATGATGTTCTTAAGTACAAACTCCTTGTCAATCATATCTCGCCATCAATATTCAATTTCATCCAAGCTTGCACCACGTACCTCGATGCCATTACCACTCTCAATACGGCCTACGAAAAACGACAAAATATCACGTTGGCTCGGCATCGTCTGACCACAAAAAAACAACTGCCGGGCGAGTCGTTAGCGGAGTATTCGAGAAGCCTTACCATACTTGCTCGTGAATGTCATTTCAAAGCTGTTACTGCTGGTGAGCACCAGAACGAAACCATACGTGGGGCGTTCATCGCCGGAATATCGTCGCAGAAAATAAAAGAAAGATTACTCGAGAAATCCACTATGACTCTCGAAGAAACTTTAAATCTTGCTATATCTTTAGAAACTGCTGAAAATACTTCACAACTACTTACTGTATCATCTCCATCTACGTCATCCGTCCCTGCTAACGCAATCCCTGAAACTCAAGAATCACAATTACAACAAAACTTAGCGGCAACGAATTACTATCAGAACAAACGAAACAATCACCCTTCACAAAGGCGCCGTCAATGCTTTTTCTGCGGTGGCAATGTACATCAAAGAATCAAGTGCCCCGCTAATAATGCTGAATGTCAGCTTTGCTCCAAAAAAGGACACTTTGCTAACGTTTGCCGTAGTTCCGGACCAGGTAACCAACGTACCGCGAATGCTAATGTCATGGACGGTGACGATTATTCCCAGCCTCAAGTTACTGACTCTCACTTGTCAATTATCTCTGCTGCTGCTCCATCAAGCCTACGGAAAGCTACGATTCCTATTATCTTGAATAACTATCGCGCGGATGCGCTACTTGACACCGGAAGCTCACTAAGTTTTATTGACAAGAATCTTGCACAGACTATAAATCTTAAAAGAAAGCCCTGTAGACAAGCAATAACTCTAGCATCTCTTAATAATGTTTCATACGTCGAAGGATTATGTCACGCTACAATCCAGATTGGTGAACATATGTACCAACATCAACCTCTGCTCATTGTTGACAATCTGTGTGCTGACATCATTATTGGGCACGATATATTAGGAAAACACTCGTCGTTAGAACTTCAGTTCGGCGGAGACAAAAGACCTTTAAAGGTTTGCAATGTACTAGAGGCATCTGTCCCACCGGCTTCAGTTTTCAGCAATCTTTCTCCAAATATAAAGCCTATAGCCATTCGTTCCAGAAGGCATTCTCAAGAAGATCAAGAATTTATATCTAATGAAATAAACAACTTACTAAAAGACAAAGTAATTGAACCCAGTATCTCACCTTGGAGGGCACAAGTTCTCGTTGCTGGTGGAGGCCAACATCGCAAGCGTCTTGTCATTGACTATTCTCAAACCATAAATAGATTCACAGAGCTAGATGCATATCCTTTACCCAGCATCGATTCTATCATAACACAAGTCGCTAAATACAATGTTTATAGCCAAATCGACCTCAAAAGTGCTTATCACCAAGTCCCCATTCTTTCAAATGAAAAAGTATACACTGCCTTTGAAGCATGTGGGAATCTCTACCAATTCACACGAATACCATTTGGAGTCACGAATGGTGTAGCGGCTTTCCAGCGAACTCTACAGTATATCATTGATTCAGAGAAACTTAAAGGTACCTATGCTTATCTAGATGATGTAACTGTGTGCGGAAAAGATAAACAGGATCATGATATTAACCTTCGCAAATTCATGAAAGCCACTGAGAAATACAAACTTACTCTGAATTTTAACAAATGCACTTTTGAATCAGACTCCATCAATCTTCTTGGCTATACCATTCATCATAACGTCATAAAACCTGACAAGTCTCGATTGGAACCACTGATCAATCTTCCAATCCCAACTGATACAGCTACTTTGAAAAGAGCACTCGGCCTATTTGCCCATTACTCAAAGTGGGTTGACAAATTTTCCGCTAAAATCAAACCTTTGGTCGGAGCTACTTTTCCTTTATCTGAAGAGGCTATCAACTCTTTTAACAATCTAAAGACCGATATTTCTAAATCAGCCTTGGCTGGAATAGACGACCAAGAGGTATTTTGTGTCGAAACTGATGCTTCTGACTTCGCCATCGCGGCAACACTGTCACAGAAAGAGCGTCCCGTAGCGTTCTTTTCACGTTCTCTTAACGATTCTGAAAAAAGACAGCCCTCCATTGAGAAGGAGGCTAGCGCTATAGTTGAAGCCTTACGCAAATGGAGACACTTCTTGATCGGAAGACATTTTCGACTTATAACTGATCAACAATCTGTTGCATTTATGTTCAACCAAACGCATTCTAATAAGATCAAGAATGAAAAAATCGAAAGATGGCGCCTGGAACTATCTTGTTTCAGATATGATATTATTTATCGACCCGGGAAACAGAATGTTGCTGCTGATGCGCTCTCGCGAGTCTGCATGCACATAGATACAGCTTCTTCCAACTCCAAACTTGTTGAACTACACCGTTCTCTCTGTCATCCTGGAATCGCACGTATGGTCCACTGGGTCAGATCAAAGAACTTACCATACTCCGTCGAAGAAGTGAAACGAATGACGACAGCATGTCCTATCTGTGCTGAAATTAAACCTCGTTATGTAAAACACCAAGGACACCTCATAAAAGCTACTGCACCTTTTGAAAGACTAAACTTAGACTTTAAAGGGCCGATTCCATCAAACAGCCAAAATCGATACATCTTAACGATAATCGATGAGTATAGCCGTTTCCCGTTTGCGTATGCCTGCAAAGATATGACCTCCGGAACAGTCATAAAATGTCTTAAAGATTTGTTCTCTATGTTTGGTACTCCGGCTTACATCCATTCTGACAGAGGAACTTCATTTTTATCGGATGAACTAAGACAGTTTCTAATTTCACACGGAACATCTTGCAGTCGCACCACTCCTTACAATCCCCAAGGAAACGGTTTGGTAGAACGCTTAAATGGTACGCTGTGGCGAACTATGCTATTACATCTCAGATCAAATAACGAAGACGTTGCCAACTGGGAGAAAGCTTTGCTTCCGGCACTACACTCCATAAGATCCCTCTTATGTACAGGAACAAATGCAACGCCACACGAGCGTATGTTCAACCACACTCGCCGCTCGATAAACGGGAACTCTTTACCAACTTGGCTACAGTCAGCTGGACCTGTTTACATGAAGAAAACAGTAAGAGGCTCTAAGTATGACCCGCTCGTAGAAGAAGTACAGCTGATACAGAGCAATCCCGAGTACTCTTACATTAGATTACCGGATGGGCGCGAGACGACAGTCTCAAACAGAGCTTTAGCGCCTTTGCCACAAGTGGTTGACGACGACCCGTCAGATGATGAGGAACAACCTGCGGACGCCCCCACTACTGAAGAACCGGCTCCTAACGCAGGAGAGAGAGTAGTTCGTCATTCTACCCGAGAACGCAGACCTCCGGTCTATCTGCAAGATTACGTCTCTCGATAGAGGGGGGGTGAATGATATGATCTCCTTGTTTACAAATAAGGTTTTATCTATATTTTCTATATTTTATAATGTTACTTAAGACATGTGTCAGTCATGTTATTCTGTTTATATTAATATGTCTTATTTTGTTGAATAAAGCCAATATTCCTTTTGGTTCTATCTTTGTTATGCACGTATCAACGTGTAAACGCCGAATTGTTCGAACGTCATTCTAACACGACACGTGCACACAATACCACACATTGTTAACATACACTGTATTTCACTGATAAATTATACACTACATATTAAAACAAATACTTGCCGACTATTTCAGGACTTCCGGGAGTCGAGCGGTGAGAATTTAAGCAGCATCACAGGCAGCATTAAGTAAATCGATGCAACGTACCTACCTACCTATTTGCCGCGTACTTCGAGTCAACTTACACCGCCCGGTTAGTACGGGAGTTTGAGGTTGGTTGATACATTGTTCTTCTTGTAATTTTTATTTTATTTTATTGTGTATGTATTATTGTTTGCACTTACACAATGACCGAATTAAAAGACCTTATTGCACAAAGAGGACGGGTAAAAACTCGTATCACCTTGTTCGAAAAATATCTCACGCCGCTATTAGAATGTAAACTAAATAAATCTCAGATCAATGAATTAAGTTTGCGCTTAAGTAAGTTCCAAGATCTCTCATATAGCTATGACGACTTGCAATCTAAAATTGAGGCCTTCGATATTGATGAGGACAAAGAAATGAAAGAGAGGGAAAGTTTCGAGAACCGCTTTTTTAGCTTGATAGCTCGTTCTCAAGAGCTATTACAATTATATGAAAGTGCATCTAAAAATGAATCTGCTTCAGCATCTGTCAGTGGTTCCGACCAGTCAAAACACAAACCAGTGAAGTTACCACCGCTTAAAATCCCCACCTTCAATGGGGATCCCAGTAATTGGATAGAATTCCGAGATATGTTCCTCTCTTTAATCCACAACAATGACACCATAGAGGACATAAATAAATTTCATTATTTAAAATCTTACTTAAGTGAAACCGCAAATGCTGTCATAAATTCAGTTACAGTATCGGCTATCAACTATCCTATTGCGTGGACTCTTCTCTGCGATCGGTACAATAATAAACGCCTTCTTATAAATGAACATATCAAAGGTTTATTTTCCATTGAGCCGATAGCTAAAGAATCTGAGGTTTGTCTACGCGCTTTAGTTGATACTATCACAAAAAATTTAAGTGCATTAAATACACTTGGAGAACCAACTGATTATTGGGATTCACTCATAATATACATGGCTTCTGCAAAACTCGACTTGGCTACAGCCAGAAAATGGGAGGAGTTCAGAAGCACCCTTGACACAGTAAAGCTATCAGATTTTTTTGATTTTCTGCGTCAACGGGCTACCGTATTAGAGACACTGCATAGTAGCAAACCTAACAAATCAGACAAACGTTACCAAGTTACTAAATCCAAGTCATTCATAATATCATCACCGTCTTCGCCTTCATCTCCGTCTTCTTTAAATAACAATAATACTTGTTTAGCTTGTAAGCTAGATCATAAATTATACAATTGCCCTAAATTCAAAGCAATGTCAGTAGACGATAGAATCGCGAAAGTGCTTGAGTGGCAAATCTGCAGCAATTGCCTTCGCGAAGGCCATAAACCTTTCCACTGTAGACTGGGTGGCTGCAGGTATTGCAGAAGAAAACATAATTCGATTCTGCATAAACAATCTTCTCTTCATTATATTCAACCACAAGCACAACCATCTACGTCATCTACATCATTACAAAGTTGTGATGGAACTGCTACATCACTTGGTACATCTAAAATGACAGTTCCTCGACATAACAGCTTACCTTCTTCATCATCTCAACCTACTAATGTTAAGGATCCTTCTTGCGTTGTTAGTATGTCTTCTGTGTCCTCGAACCAAGCTCTTCTGTCTACGGCTTTGGTAGAGGTAGTGAATAACAACAAAACATATACATTAAAGGCTTTATTAGACAGTGGAAGTCAATCATCTTTTTTGACCGAAGCAGCTCATGCTAAAATTGGTTTACCAAAAATAAAAAATCATCTTCGTTCAGTATTTGGTTTAAATAACTCCATCATTAAAATCACTGAACATTGCAATGTCATCATACAGTCTTCTTATACCACATTCAGCATGCCTGTTAAATGCTACATCATTCCTCTTATTACTGACAGGCTGCCTCAAGTAAACATTAACATCAATAATCTAGAAATACCTAGCCACATTCAATTAGCGGACCCCAACTTCTACATCTCTTCAGAAATTGACATGCTTCTCGGGGCCGATGTCTTCTGGGATTTACTTTGTTCTTCTAGATTCAAACTGGGTCTTCATATGCCCACACTACAAGAGACACAACTAGGTTGGATAGTTTCTGGCCCCATGGGGGGGAAATATTGTGATACATCTGAAAAAATATATTGTAACTTCAGCAAAGAAATACAGCAACAACTTTCCAAATTCTGGGAACTCGAAGAAGTACCTGCGGAGAATCCTTCTTTCAATGAGCATTATTGTGAAAAATTATTCAATGATACAACTTACCGAGATGAAAATGGTAGATTTTGTGTACAGATTCCTCTTCGTGATTCAGCTGATGTTTTAGGGGATTCCTATAATATTGCAAAAAAGAGATTATTTCAAATAGAAACAAAATTAAATAAAAATCCCAATTTGCGTATAGAGTATAATAAATTCATGAATGAGTATGAAAAACTAGGCCATATGTCCGAAGTTACTGGCTATGAAGATCATGGTTGTTTCTTGCCACATCATGCGGTTATCAAAGAGAGTAGCGAAACGACAAAGGTCAGGGTTGTTTTCAATGCGTCGTCTAAAACCTCAAACAGCATCTCACTTAACGACATTCAGTTTGTAGGACCTGTAGTCCAGGATGACCTGTTCTCAATATTATTAAGGTTCAGACAACACAGATTTGTAGTGTCGGCTGATGTCGAAAAAATGTATCGACAAATACTAATTCAACCTGAACAACGTCATCTTCAAATGATTTTGTGGCGGGACAATGAGAACCTCCCTATAAAAACATTTCAGTTAAACACAGTAACTTACGGTACAGCATCAGCTCCCTTTCTCAGTACGCGATGTTTGCTGCAGCTATCAAAAGAATGTAAGGATGAACAAATAGCTCAACTTATCAAACATGACTTTTATGTTGACGATTTTCTATCAGGCAGTAACTCTTTACAGGAACTTATTCACATCATAAATAATGTTACAGAAACTCTTAAATCAGCATGCTTCCCTTTACGCAAATTTCGTACCAACATACCTTCCATCTTTCAAAGTACTTCTAATGTTCATGTCGATACGGACTTAGAGTTAAGTTCGCAATCCTGTGTGCTTAGTCTAAAGCGGAGCACTCGAAAACGAACTCGAAAACTATTGATCGATTTCAGAGTAAAATAGACCTAAAATGGCTTGTATTAAGGTTTGAGTTCGCCAATACATTCAGCATTGTTCGAATGCTGAATGTATTGGCGAACTCAAACCTTAATACAAGCCATTTTAGGTCTATTTTACTCTGAAATCGATCAATAGTTTTCGAGTTCGTTTTCGAGTGCTCCGCTTTAGACTAAGCACACAGTGCATTGGGTCTTAAATGGGATCCAGTCGCTGACGTCTTGAAATTTCCTACAAAAATTGAATCGACTTCTATTGCAACTAAACGGTCAATTTTATCAAATTCTGCTAAGCTTTTTGATCCTCTCGGTTTACTGAGTGCGTGTACAATCATACCAAAAATAATTCTGCAAAAATTGTGGTTGTCCAAATTAGACTGGGACGATCCTATACCAACTGATATTGCTAATTTATGGTCTAATTTTGTTTCT
Organism: Melanargia galathea; assembly: GCA_920104075.1. Classification (NCBI taxonomy): domain Eukaryota; kingdom Metazoa; phylum Arthropoda; class Insecta; order Lepidoptera; family Nymphalidae; genus Melanargia; species Melanargia galathea. The sequence continues at coordinate 9,526,108 of OV049863.1, forward strand.
AACTTAGAAAATTTGTCTAAACTTCAAATTCCCAGATACACACTCAGTGACAATCCGGAGACGATCGAACTTCATGCATTTTGTGATGCTTCCCTTGAAGCATATGCGTCATGTATCTATCTAAGATCAATAGATAAATCAGGAAGGGTAACGGTTAATCTTCTATGTGCTAAGACAAAGGTGTCTCCTGTAAAATCGCAGACTATACCCAGATTAGAGCTCTGTGGAGCCTTACTTTCATCTCGTTTAGCTTCGGCTGTTTTAAAGGCTCTACGGCTTCCAGAAGCTCCAAAAATATATTACTGGACTGATTCTTCTGTAGTTCTTGGATGGTTATCATCAGAATCTCGTGATCTTCAAACTTTTGTTGCAAATCGAGTTGCAATAATTCAACAAAAGACTTCTTCTGCTGTCTGGAGACATGTACCCGGCATAAATAATCCTGCAGATCTAGCCTCTCGTGGTCTAGATCCTAAGCATATTCAAACTGCTACATTATGGTGGCAAGGCCCTCAATTTTTATTAAAGGATGAGAGTGAGTGGCCATGTAATATAAAAATTTCAATTGATCTTCCTGAAAGGAAAGTTTCTACTAATAAATCTAAACAACATTCATCAACTACAACTACAGCTGCTTTCACTACGATTGCAAATTCTACAACTACACATGCAAATAAAATAATAAATTGTGAAAGATTTTCAAACTTTTCAAGGTTAAAAAGAAGTCTAGCCTATGCATTAAGATTCATTCACAATATTAGGTTTCCTAGTTCAAAATATACAGGCCATCTATCTACTGATGAAATTAAAACTTCTCTTAACTATTTAATAAAGCAACATCAATTGGAAAATTTTGAAATAGAACTTAAAGCACTACAAAATAAAAAATGCTTGTCTTCTCGATCACCCTTGCTCTCGCTGCGACCTTTCATAGACGAAGATGGTATCCTCCGCGTAGGGGGACGTATTCAAAATTCACCTGAAACTTACAATAAAAAACATCCAATTTTATTAGATTCAAATCATCAATTTACTAAATTATTATTTGATCATGAGCACAAGAAACTTATGCATAGCGGCCCTCAATCATTGTTAAATAATTTACGACAAACATATTGGCCTATTGCGGGCAGACGACTAGCTAGAAGTACGGTAAATAATTGCAAATTATGTAGAATTATGAAAGCTAATACACTTAATCCAATAATGGGTAACTTACCAGCGTCTCGTGTGACTCCTACCTTACCGTTCCAGATTTCTGGTGTAGATTTTGCAGGACCTTTTCCAATTAGAGATCGTCTTGGACGCGGTTGTAAAATACTTAAAAGTTACTTATGCCTCTTTATTTGCTTGTCAACCAGAGCTGTACACTTGGAGCTTGCTTCTGCTTGCTTGCCTCAGCACTGATATTTTTTTCCTTTGTCTAAAAAGATTCATTTCGCGCAAAGGAAAACCTACTGAAATTTACTGCGATAATGGCCGGAATTTTGTTGGTGCAAACAATGATCTTTGTCAATTTTTACAATCCGTAGAGAACAATGAATCCATCACCTCATTCGCAGCCGATGAGGGCATAAAATTTAGATTCTCACCAGCTTACTCCCCCCACTTCGGTGGGCTTTGGGAAGCAGGCATCAAGTCTGCAAAACATCATTTATATCGCATGCTAGGAAAAAATCACTTCACGTACGAAGAATTGTCGACTTTATTTGTGCAGATCGAGGCAATTTTGAATTCCAGGCCCCTTACTCCACTTTCTTCAGATCCAACCGATTTACTTCCTTTAACTCCTGGGCACTTCCTCATCGGGAGACCACTCACCTCTTTGCCATCTCCGGCCTTATTGGACGTCAATGGAAACCGCCTAAACCGATATCAACAAATTGAGCAATTCAAGCAACATTTTTGGGAAAGGTGGCGACATGAATTCTTGTCTGAGCTGCAACAGAGAGCCAAATGGCGAGTCAATCAAGGGAATATACTTCAAGGCGATATGGTGGTCATCAAGGAACCCAACTTGCCCCCACTCAAATGGCGAATGGGGCGCATTTCAAAACTTTACCCTGGAGAAGACGGTGTTGCACGTGTAGCCGATGTGTCGACCTCAAGAGGCATCATACGCCGTGCCATTCATAATCTGTGCCTTCTGCCTTCGGCGTCTGACGAAGAAACTCAACAGCCCAAGGTCGTTGAGGGGGGGGGGAAGATGTTCGGGCCAATTTATCTGTGGCCGTCTCCCGTCAAAACTAATACCTCATCTGTAGTGACTCTGTGGCGTCTCCCGCCAAAGTAGACAAGTGACAAGTGACAAGTGACAATTTTGACATTACACTTCTATTACGAAAATTGAACATTGCTACGAACTTTTATAATTACGAAAATCTATTTTAATACGAAAATACCTGTGGAAAAGTGCAGCGTAAAACTGTTACAAAAGTAAATCATCTTTAAAAACTTTGGTGTGCATCATTTCACAACAATCACAAACATTAGGAATGGTATGACAGCTTGAGGGTGATCGAAGAAGATATACCTTCTAAAACTGTATGGTTTCATTTATCGAGCCTAGCAAAGGACTTGGTCATAATTTTTGATATCAGTACTTTTAATGGCCGAAACTTTTTGATAGGAAGTTGGCCTTATTATTCACATGAAATGTTTTTGTTTGGATCTCACCAGTGGCGTAACTATACCGATGGGGGCCCGTGGCAAATTAATCAGATGGGGCCCCTTCTGCTCAATATAAAGAAGCTCGTCGTCGTCGTTATCAACCGATCGACGTTCACTGCTGGACATAGGTCTCTTGAAGGGACTTCCACATGCCACGGTCTTGTGCCGCTTGTATCCAGCGGCTCCCTGCGACTGGTTTGATGTCGTCGGTCCACCTAGTGGGGGTCTACCAACACTGCGCTTCCCGGTGCGAGGTCGCCACTCCAGCACCTTGGGACCCCAACGTCCATCGGTTCTTCGAACTATGTGCCCCGCCCATTGCCACTTCAGTTTCGCAACCCGTTGAGCTATGTCGATGACTTTGGTTCTTCTAAGGATCTCCTCATTTCTGATTTGATCGCGTAGAGAAACTCCGAGCATAGCTCTCTCCATCGCTCTCTGAGTGACTCTGAGCCTTCTTATGAGGCCCATAGTGAACGACCATGTCTCGGATCCGTATGTCATCACTGGCAACACACACTGTTCGAAGACTTTCGTCTTCAGGCATTGAGGAATTTTGGACGAGAAGACATCGCGAAGCTTCCCGAACGCTGCTGTTGAGAAACCCTGCTGAGGTCGTTGAGCATTGTATTAAGATCTTTCAGAGACTCTGCTATCACGACTATATCATCGGCAAACCGCAGGTGAGTGATGTACTAGCCGTTGATGTTGATGCTAAGTTCGTTCCAATTCAGAAGCAAATCGTTCCAATGCTGCGGTGAAGAGCTTCGGGGAAATGACGTCTCCCTGTCGCACTCTTCGACAGACTACAATTGGATTGGTCTTGTAGTCTGATCCTGTATACGGACTAACATGGTGGCGTTTTCGTACAAACACTTCAGTGCTTGGATATACCGATAGTCGATCCGGCATCTCTGTAATGATCTTAATACAGCCCAAGTTTCCACCGAATCAAAGGCTTTCTCGTTTGTCCACAAACGCTAAGCAAAGTGGCCGGTTATACCCTTCGGTCTTCTGCATAACCTGCCGCAGCGTATGGATGTGGTCTATGGTACTGAAGCCTTTTCGGAACCCGGCCTGTTCGGGAGGCTGGAAGTCGTCGAACCTACGAACGAGATGAATTGTAATGACTTTCGAGAACAACTTATAGACATGGCTCAGCAGCGAGATGTGTCTATAATCCTTCAGCAAGGTGTTATCATCCTTTTTGAATAAAAGAACCACCACGCCCCTGTGCCATGCCTCTGGCGTTATACCCTCGTCGATGACGGAATTGAACAATCGCTGAAAGATTGAAATCCCTGGTTTTTTCTACCTGCTTTAAGGAGTTCCGCTGTGATTCCGTCATCACCTGGCGCCTTGTTGTTCTTCAGTTGTTTGAGAGCCATACTAATCTCGTATAGGCTGACGTCCGGGATATCTTCGGTATAGTGTCGGGTTAATTTTGCTCTGGGATCTTTAGCCAAATCTTCTATAGGCTTCTGAGTTGAGGTGTACAACTGTCCGTAAAAGTTCTCGATCTCTCTCAAGATCTCAGGCTTTGATGAAATGAGACTACCGCTGTCGGTCTTCAGTCGCGTCAGCTGGCTCTGTCCGATAGACAGATCTCTCGCGAAGACCTTTGAGCCTTTGTTTCGCTCGATTCAAGTAACTTTAATACATTCTGTATTAAAGTTACGCAAGTCTCGCGTTTGCGCCTTAGAGATCTGCCTATTAATCTGCCGGTAAGCAAACGCATCTGCTAAAGACTGCAGTCTCATTTCTTGCCTCTTATCCATTAGCTTGAGAGTCTGGTCTGAGAACTTTTTGGTTCTGACTGCACGGTAGGTCTTAAATTAAGTACTTGGACCCAACCGTATGGACAGTTTCCACCAGCCTGTTGTTTAGATCGTCCACAGAGTCGCAATCTGCTAGGCAATCGAATCGGTTCAGCAGTTCGTGCTGAAAGCTTTTGGGATTTTGTACATATGAGCACGAGTAGGCCGAAAATAAGCTCAACTAACGATAAAGTATTCATTTTATCTATTTTCTATAATAATATAATAAAACTGTAACAGATCCAATTCTGTACATTGAAGATATTTTGAAATTTTTTATTGGAGGGCACTCTATAATCGATACTGAAGCCAAAACTACATTTTTTCATTTTTGTCTGTCTGTCTGTCTTTCTGTCTGTCTGTCTGTCTGTCTGTATCTTGGCCGCGCATCACGCCAAAACTACTCAATGGATTCGAATGAAACTTGGTACGATTTGAGTTTATATTCCGAGGTAGGACATAGGATACGTTTTATCTCGAAATTCAGCACGGTTCCCTTGGAAGAGGGGATGAAAGTTAAAACGTGTATTTAGATGTAATTCATTAACGCGTTGTTGGATTTCACTCATTATTTTTTTGTTAGAAAGGTAATACGTTATTTATTGTCCCGTAAATATTTCAAGGTCATAGGTTTTTTTAGTTCAGAAATGACAGACATTACAACCCTCAGTATTGGGTTCAAATAACTTGGGACCCGGATCTTTGAACGTACGGCTTATTTTAACCTGGTGTGCGTTTAAATTTATGCTTGTCCGTCTGTCTATTTCTTCCAGCTAATTTTCGAAACGGCTGGATCGATTTTAATGGAACTTTCAATGTTATAAGGAGTAACTTAGGCTACATTTAGTTTAGGTACATAAAAGAATTATGGGATCCGAATCCGATCCGATCCTATATAAAAACCTAGGTATATCTACGCGAACGAAGTTGCGGGGATCAGCTAGTTTTAAAATAAATCATGTAAGTACGTAAAGAAGGTACATAAAACGCTATTAAAATAAGTTATTTTTTTAGTAACTTTTAATTTAAAGAGCATGGACGAACATTTTGGTTACTTTATGAACATTTTGTTCTGAAACAGAAAATGTCATGCAATTTTGTCTTATAGTGCTGCCACACCGCAGTTACAAATGTTAATAAACATTATTGTTAGTTAACATTTTGTCACAAATGTTAAAAGTTTTAAATATTTTCATGTTCATGAAACATTTTTAACAAATTTTTATTAAACATTTTGCAACAAGTATAACAAATCATAACATTTGTTAAACAACATTAACCTGGGCGACTGCGGGACGTGCGGAATGTGCACACTTCAGGAAAGCTTCAACAAATAAAATTATTTTTTATCTATCTACAATCTACATAGTTATTATATTACTAGCTGACCCCCGCAACTTCGTTCGCGTAGATATAGGTTTTTATATAGGATCGGATCGGATCCCATAATTCTTTTATGTACCTAAACTAAATGTAGCCTAAGTTACTCCTTATAACATTGAAAGTTCCCTTAAAATCGATCCAGCCGTTTCGGAGATTAGCTGGAACAAATAAACAAACCGACAAACATAAATTTAAGCGCACACCAGTTTAAAATAAGCCGTACGTTCAAAGATCCGGGTCCCAAGTTATTTGAACCCAATAGTGAGGGTTATAATGTCTGTCATTACTGAACTAAAAAACCTATAACCTTGAAATATTTACGGGACAATATATAAAGTACTACCTTTCTAACAAAGAAAGAATGAGTGAAATCGAACAACGCATTAATGAATTACAGCTAAATACACGTTTTAACTTTCATCCCCTCTCCCAAGGGAACCGTGCTGAATTTCGGGATAAAAAGTATCCTATGTCCTACCTCGGAGTATAAACTCAAATCGTACCAAGTTTCATTCGAATCCATTCAGTAGTTTCGGCGTGATGCGCGGCCAAGATACAGACAGACAGACAGACAGACAGACAAAAATGAAAAAAATTGCAGTTTTGGCTTCAGTATCGATTATAGAATGCCCTCCAATAAAAATTTTCAAAATATCTTCAATGTACAGAATTGGATCTGTTACAGTCTTATTATATTATAGATAGATATAGAAGAAGATAACTAAACTGTCCAATTGTGTCCATTGAAGATTATATTGAATTTTTTTTAAAGGGCTCTATATAATTGATACTGAAGCCAAAACTGTAAACTTTTCACGCTGGCAACTTAAATTAATCATCGATGATAAATTGATGTAATATTAAATCTTAGGATGCTTAGGACTCCTGTACTCACGGCCCTCTCGGGCCGGGGGCCCCTTTCGGCTCGGGGCCCGTGGCATTTTGCCGAAATGCCACCCTGTAGTTACGCCACTGGATCTCACTCCTTTTTTCTAAGTATTTCAAAGTTAATGCAATAAGTATAATGAAGTCTTTTTTCTCTCTTACGCTTCAGTATAATTAGGAATAGAACCCTATCACATTTTACGGTCTTATTAGATGTGGTTTAATCTTCAATACATAGTATAAAACAAAGTCGTTTTCTCTGTTCTAATTGGGTGAATTTTTATTTTGTTCGTCTGTCTGTCAAAATCACAGATAACAGAAACTCCACTCCAGAGTATTTCCACTCAGTGGTCAGTTTCAGAACTTAGAAAGTTAGAACCATACGGCTTAACTAAGAGAAGATTTTGAGTATTTGACTCTCATTAAGTTTAATGAATAGTATTAGATATTAGTGATACCTAGTAGCCGGAATCAACAGGACACCAAAGTCTCCTCCAAACCTCCAAAGTCGGCCACCCATCCATTTCCTGACTTGGGTCAAGGTTGCTTATCAAAATTATTAAGAAAATCGCGCTTCTGGTTTTATTGGCAAAGACGAATCTCAAACTACTGGAAGGAACGGGCTTAGGCACACAGATAGCTATTAATGTGGCGTACGACATCCGCAAAGAAAGGATTTTTGAAAATTCAACCCCTTAGGGGGTAATATAGGGGTTTAAAATTTGTGTAGTCCACGCTGACGAAGTCGCGCCCGCGACTTCGATAAAAAAATATACCTCTTGGCGTTTTATTATTTACCTATACACTTTACTTTTTATTAGAACTCAAGACCAGTAAGATTGACCCCTTGCTAGAAAACTTAAAAAGTCACATCTCCCTAAATAGTGCACCGATTTCGATGAAACAAGAACCATATATAGCTTCGAATAAAGTAAAATACATTTATTAAAACAAAATGAAAATTTGTTCAGTATTTTTTGTGTGATGTGGGAACAGACAGATTTTTATATATCTTTGAATTGGTCAGTGTCTGATGCAACTTTTGGACATTTTTCGATTTTTTCCTTGATATACACACTAAGACTCATCTTCTTACCAAATTTCAACATTCCACATACACGGGAAGTGCGTCATAATTTTGATCAGTCAGTGAGTAGGTCTTGTTTTATGTGATTTTCAAACCTCTGTATCTCAGAAACGGTTCAACTTGAAAATTTGAAACTTTCAATTTATCATGACATCCACGAGTTTAACTTATATTTCAAATTTCGTAGGATTACTATCCCGCGAACCAGAGTTATGAGGGGGGTCAAAACAGCTCGAAATGGATCGTGTAAATAACACACTCATGCGACAAGGCCGGAGGAACTTGGCCTGGCGCACTTCGTGCGCCTAGATAACAAAATTCCACAAGCAATCTTAGACTTGCCTTTACACAAGTTTAAGAACTCTGTTAAAAGTATGCTCATAAAAAAAGCTTATTATACAATTGAAGATTATATAAACGATAAAAAAGCATGGACTTAGCTCGTTCCAGCAATGCGCAAGAATTTCAATCATGTACATAAATAATTGTTATATTGTTATTTTTAAAAAAGAGCAACCGCCGAGTTTCTTACAGGTTCTTCTCGGCTGGAACTGCATTCCGAACCTGTGGTAGATTCAAATTGACGATTCAAAAGTACTTGTAAAAGTTTATTTGAATAAAAAACTTTTCTATTCTATTCTATTCTATTCTGGCAATGATGAATACAGAGCTTATGCGGCTGCCAGCGACTCCACCATACCTTTTTTTTATAGGAATTCGGGCAACCGAGCAAGCGGGTCCGTCAAGTGATTACCGCCGCCCATGAACATTAGCAGCACCTGAGGAACCACTAGTGCGTTGCCGGCTTTCAAGGAAGGGGACTGGCTCTTCAGCTCGATGCCGGAACACACGGATGCTTTGCGGCAGATTACGGCTGAAGTGTGGTCGCTAGCCAGGCGGATTCGGGGTAGAATCCTACCACAAAGCGGTAATACCATCCAGATTAAGTTGTGTGGTATCAGGCACAACGACCCGTAGAGGGGACTGAGAGCGTCAGGACCTCGTTAGCATATTGGCAGGGTGCACCGCGCGCAGGTGAGGTTGACTTTGGCCACATAGGTGGAATTTGGGCCACTTACAACCTTTTCCATTGGTTGCATCGGAGTTGACATTGAACTTTATAGGTACCTATTACGGGTCAATGTCGTGCCGCCAATCAATATAATACAAGTTATGCCTATGCAATGGTATGATACTTACTTAGTTGAGTTATAATTATGTTTTAAAACTAAATGTATTAGTACTTACTATCCCATCGGCCCCTGAAGTGATAATAAATGGTATATAATGATATAATAGGTGGTACCTACTTATAAATTTAAAATTTAAAAAACCCCCGACATTCGCCATTTTGTGACGGCGTCCATCTTGGATTTACATAGTGCTATTCTAGTAGCCCTTTCATTTGATACCCATATTGAGGGAGTTGTGAAAAATATGTAATCCGCTATTCTGTGGCGGCGCGGCAGCCATCTTGGACCGATTTTCATTCGATCAGACCAATTTCATTTTCATTTTCAGCTATGTTTATAGCTAAGAACACTCCCGACTAATTGATCTTTCGAACAAAAAATACCGCATTCTATGTATGTATCTGTATGTTTGTGCCCGATTTTTGTATGAGATTCTGTGTGTATCACCGTAGCGCCAAAACTACTGGACCGATTTTGATGAATGAGGTGTCAATTAATTCTTTGTTATGTTCCGGGTGATATAGGCTACATTTTATTTACGAAAAAAATCGAAAAGCGTCGACCGAGCGGCAAAAAGTAAAATACTTATTACTTAGTTTCGGATAGACATAATAGATGGCGACACTAGCTGCTTGCCTCGCGTTTCTGCACACTAAATTGTTATATTTTTATATTAAATTAAATATTACTAATATTACTAAGACGGATTTTAGTTTACGAACTTTATCTTTATCTTTAGTGTCATCATGATCAACTCATTACCGGCTCACTACAGAGCACGGGTCTCCTCTCAGAGTGAGAAGGGTTTTGGCCATAGTCTACCACGCTGGCCAAGCGGATTGGCAGACTTCACACACCTTTGAGAACGTTATGGAGAACTCTCAGGCATGCAGGTTTCCTCACGATGTTTTCCTTCACCGTTAAAGCAAGTGATATTTAAATACTTAAAACGCACATAACTCCGAAAAGTTAGAGGTGCGTGCCCGGGATCGAACCCACGACCTCCGATTAGAAGTCGGTCGTCCTAACCACTAGGCTATCACAGCTCCTTTCATCCATCCATCTTTAGTGTACCTATTCGTAATTTTAACCATATCATGGCGCTTTCGAGAAGATAAACGAAAGCGACCCAAGCTCTACCTTCAAAAGGCTACAAACCGTCAATAGAAGGGGAAACTGCCGGGTAGACAATATTTATAGTTTTGTTTTGACAGTGGACCACGATAACCCAGCGATATTTTGCCTCTACTCGCAAATTTCCCTCACGTGCGGGCCCTCCCGCTCTAATGGAAGGAGATATTATAAAAATGTTACCCGTCCAACCGATTCCGATCGGTGAAAATCAATAGTCTATGCGTAAGGACTTGGTAAAGACATTACTTTCAATAGGTACCCATTGACAGGAATGAAATCCTACGTGTACAAGGACGCTTTGTTTAGGCTGAAAGCAAACATAGGTAGAATCGTCTTATTTAGCGGGTTCGTTTCAGACACACTTATCTAACACACATCAAATTCAAATTAATTTCGTTCACGTTTGAAAGAGATTATTTTTTATAATTTTGCTTAAGTAAGGCCGGGGGGCCTAATTCCGTCTATCGGGGCATTTCCATCTTTTTAGGGTTCCGTAGTAAACAAGGAACCCTTATAGTTTGGCCATGTCCGTCCGTCCATCCTCGGTTAATCTCAGAGACTATTAGTGCTAGAAATCTGTAATTTGGCATGAGTATAAATATTAATCACGCCGACAAAGTGGTGAAAAAAAAAATATTTATCAAAATTGTATAATTTTGATAAATATTTTTTTTAGGGTAGCTCCCCTACATGTAAAGTGAGGATGAATATTTTTTTCGTCTACCCTATAGTGTGGGGTATCGTTGAATAGGTCTTTTAAAAATACTGTGGGTGTGGGAACATCATTTTTCGATTTCTAGATCCGTTTGTAAAATATGATGTTTTAAAGTGCTAATTTTTATTAGAGTCAAGTGTCCCCCCCCTCTATCAGCCAAATGGCAGTATATAGGAACTTGAAAAAATTCACAGCAGTAGGATATATAATCGATTTTAAAGGAAAACTATCATGGCTAAGTAGGGTTCACAGGTTAAGGAGTTATATCTGTTTTTCGAGGATTGTGACTACGGAACCCTACACTGCGCGTGGCCCCCGCCACGCACTTGGCCGGTTTTTAGGGTTCCGTACCCGAAGGGTAAAAAACGGAGCCCTATTAATGTCACTCGGCTGTCTGTCTGTCTGTCTGTCTGTCTGTCTGTCTGTCTGTCTGTCCGTCTGTCCGCCGGTCACAGGTCTCTAGCTCGCAGACGAAATGAGTTACAAACCTGAAATTTTGGTATTTAGTGTAAAACGTTAACCCAAAATCAAATATTGAATTAGAAATTGAATTAAATTATTTTTCAGGGGGGCTCCCATACATGAAAAAGGAGCCGGAAAAAAAAATTTTTTCTTTACCCTAGCTTGTGGGGTATCATTATTTAGAGCTCATTAAGTAAAGTACAAATATATATATTTTTAATTATTATCTCAAAAAATAAGGGAATGGGAGGCCATCAAAGTTGTCAGTTTTAGACCATTTTTGTGACGGGGGCTATCTCAAAAACTAAACTAGTTGGGAATATGATATTTCAGTATATTATGTACTATATGCTCTATTTAAACAACAAATACTGAAAACAACGATTTATTAAACAGTTTATAAGCTGTGACCAAAATAAACGAACATTTTTTTGGGTTTTTCTTTCACGGTTTGTTGCGATGTCTAGCTCGGAAATTAAATATTTCTTAGACCCAAAATATTATATTGTTCATAATTATGTACGGAACCCTGAAAGAGCGAGGCCCGACTCGCACTTGGCTGATTTTTATTGTTACTTTTGGTACCGCACTCTCTATAGAATCGAGCTGCGCCTTTGATTTTCTTATCAGCAATCGTGCGGGTCTTCTTCGAGCGCAGTAACAAAAAGACGGAAATGCTCCGATACGTGGAATTAGTCCCCCTGACCTACTGTATTATCTACTTACAATATGCATAATGCATATATTTATTGTTTAACTACTAGCCGTTTCCCGCTACTTCGTCTGCGTTATGAATGTCCTTGTGTTATCCGATTTTAATTAAGGTTTAAGAGCCCTCTCTATGGCAGCGACAAATCGTTGATGAGTGGAGTCTAAAACAGTGATTTCTGCATTTAGAGAGCGAGACGTCTTCAGTAAAGAAGAGTACTAAAAATATATACATAAATCACTACATAGTATAAAACAAAGTCGCTTTCTCTGTCCCTATATCCCTATGTATGCTTAAATCTATAAAACTACGCAACGGATTTTGATGCGGTTTTTTTTAATAGATAGAGTGATTCAAGAGGAAGGTTTATAAGTAGAAAAATGGGACCCGGTAGGTGGCGCTAATAGCGGGCAGGACGATGTCTGCCGGGTCCGCTAGTTAATAATAAATTAATTAAATAAATAAATTTTGCTTGAGATATCATGATTTTTAGTGAAAAACGGCAAAGTAAAAAGATGCAAATCTAGGTTTGGAATTTCGCCTATTTTAGCAAATATTTGGCAATTTTTTACATGAACTAAAGACATTTGTAATTATTATGAAGTAACCTATGACAAGACTTCGGTCGTTTTTCAATTTTCTAGTTTTTTATATAGTTTATTTACGCACGAAGTTTTTATTTTATGGCGTAATACGTTTGTATGGAGAAGCGCGTGAAGAGAGCGGCCTTAATTAAAGGTAATGGAATTTATTTAATTCCTACTCAAACCCGATTGTCAGCCCGTTGCGCAATTATTTCAGCTTCAGAGAATAGATCGCTCATCAACGAGTACCTACCTAGGCAGTAAAGTGTTGTACGTACTTGTGCTGTCATGAGCCGTAAGCCTACTCTACGCGGCCTCGTGGAGACTGTGACGTCTTTTGTACGAAGCCCTTCAGTTGAAATCGGCTTCAAGTACATAGTATATAGCTGAATGAAATGAAAAAAAAAATTGTTTTCTATGTGACTGTTTTATTACGATTAATTAATTATTTATGAGCATTTAGCAACTAGGTGCTGATGTCTTACGTGTGTGCTTACGTTTTCTACCAGGGGAATGCTTGACCAGGATGAAAAGTATCCAGTAATCAACTCCAGGATGTACCTAACTGCATATGTGCATATGCTCCTGCATAGTTGGGTGTCCGTTGAGATTAGATTGATTTGAAGTTTAGAAGTTACGGATGCAAGAAGAAAAAGCAGTTACGATACATACAAAGAGATAACGTAGATAAATGCTTATTGTCAATTTTTAATCAATTTAAAGAATTCTGTATAGGTAAAAGATGTAAGGGAGAGTCCGGCAGTACGGGCCGGCATCCAGTACGGGCCAGTTGATATTTCTAAGATTCTATAACAGCTAACGCTGACACCATTAGCTCCATTTAAGTAGTTCACTTTGACAAGTCTATGCCCAAAACGGGGGCGACCTGTCAGCTACCGACTAACTGCCAGTGCAAAGAATTGCGTTGCGCGCGGTGACGTTCGTTACACAAGTATTATACCGGGGGTGATATTTGAATATTATTGGAATATATCGACAATAGTTAATCGTGGTATGTATTTATTATTTATATAGCTACAATAATAATGTTTTAATTGATGCTTTATACGTAACATTTTATAATTGAGCGATCTCGAAATTTTATTTCGCTTCCTCCAGTACGGGCCACGAAATTGTCCGTCAGTACGGGCCACTGGTTGAGTTTATTTTAAATGGTTTAATTTCTTTATAGGTACATAAATATGTTAGATGATGACAGTGGACGTGAAAGGAAGACAAAGAAGCGCACCTGGGAACCTGCCATAATGCATAGAGCCGTGGAAAAGTTTTAAGTAGGCACAGAAATGAATGCGCGTCAGGCTGAGATTCAAAGTACCAAGAATGACTTTAAATGTAGAATTAAAGCTATTGAAAATTATAAAGAGAAAAATAATAAAGCTTTAAGCCTGCTATGGGTCGTTTCCACGACACATTCTCGCCTGAACACGAAAAAGTGTTGGCAGAACATATTAAGGATTTAGACAATAGGCTACTGCCCATAAGCAAACTTTTAGTAAACTTTTCACGGTTAAAGATAAAGAAGGTAACAAAAAAGGCAAGGATGTTTTGCTATCAGGCAACGATACCGACAAAAAAGTCAGGAAAAAGAACGAAAACTAGCTCCTTTTTCAAAGAAAGATTTAGGAAGAAACAATATGCCCTCTGTGCCTCGAATCTCATAAAGAGGATTGGATTCAGTGTGGAAACTGCAAGATTTGGGTGCAAAAGGCTTACGCAAACATTTTGGAACTATTAAACCAATAAAATATGTGATTATTGCCTAGTATAAATGGTATTTGTTTCTGACCGGTACTGGAGGACAATTTTTTTACTATTAATTTTTAGTGTCTTTAGATTTTATTAATAAATTTGATTCTTTCTAAATATATTGATGTTACATTATTTCTATTTATACATTATGAGTTATTTTACATAAATCAGCAAATATCTAACATATTACTTTGGAGATTTTAATTTTATACCAAATAAACCTTAGGGTGGCGGTACTGCCGGACTCTCCCCTACTTATTGTACAACCCTTGGTCATCTGAGTTCTGGAGACTACGACATACAGTTAAATGACGAGCATGATAGTTCTTAGTCGTACTTATTAGGTATGTACCTAAGTTCCTCATTACGTTTTGTAAATTTCAAATGTAAGTAGGTATCTTTTTATTGGAGATATTTTCATCTTTCATTCAGTGTGTACGTAATAAATTGTAAATCCGATATAACAAGGGTGAGGCAAACACAACAAACGAGCTTAACATGTTCCATGTACTTATCTAACGAATTCTTGAAAATTCTTTTAGCTATTTGCCAACGACGACATATTTGCACAATGCCAAATCGTGAAAAGGGGCGAAATAATTGGCACCTGCGTTATCAGTATAAATAAATCCCTTTTGAAAAAGATGTACTTATTTTTTATATTCTTTTTCTTAGAAAAGCCGAATAAAACATAGGTTTTTCATAGGTTAAAGACTTGTGTCTTTCATGTTGAGCCCGACCATATTTCTTAAGACTATTATCACACTAATATTATAAAGGTGAAAGTTTGACATGTAGGTATATATTATGTATGTGTGTATGTTTGTTACTCTTTAACGCTGTAACTACTGAACTGATTTGGCTGAAATTTGGAATGGAGGTAGAGTATATCCTAGATTAACATTTTATCCCGGAAAATCATAGAATTCCCAGGGGATTTTTAAAAAACCTAAATCCACTCAGACGAAGTCGCGGGCATCAGCTAGTCGTCTACGAAAATTTATCTTCTTAGTAGGTAGATATTTCGTCTTATACTGCATCATCATCTTTACTATAGTAAAAGCTAGCTCTGATTAAAAACTATTAAATTAGTTTAATAGCAAAGCCGCCCGCAGCGCTTTTGCTATTTCTGCGTAATTAAGTATAATATTAAATAGGTACTGGTTATAATAATTGTGCAGTAAGATATACCTACGCTGTTTATGTAATGAACTCGGTCAAAATTATCTTTGATCTTACTGGTTTCATTAAGTATTTCATAAGTATCCAAAGTCCAAACTCCAAATTAAACTAATTTAACATCTCTAGATGTTCTAAATGTATAGCTACTCTTTTCCGCAAGGAGCTTTATGAAAAGGATAACGCTAATCTAAGATCTATTCTAAGACTACTATCAATTTAGTTTAGAGATTGTGTACAGCAGAATTAGTAGGTACCATTGTATTCTAGATATTAAAAGATAATTATGGAAAAATAATCATCCTTATTTTTTACAGATTAGCTGCGAACATTAGCTCGTGACTTTATCTGCGTTGGATATGAAATAACTTAAGTTTTCGCCCATAATATTGTTCTAAATAATGATAAAACTGCACTGAAATCCAGCAAAAAAGTTAAAAAAAAAATTGTTTTAAATACCTATAGGTACCTATATACTTAATTTTGTATAAATACGTTGCAAGAAAATTACTGGAAGCTTGATATAATATTCAATTATTCATGAAAAGTCGTATAGCGTTGACAATACAACCAACGTTGCGCGGAGCTCGTAGCTACAGTTGAGGTATTTAGGCAATATTTAGGCAAATGAATCTTCTTCTTGCGATTAATTTCATATCTCGATGCCTCTGCACCCTCGATGACTGCCTCGATGGTCTAGTGGTTAGCATATTCGACTGCAGACCACGAGGTTACGGGTTTGATTCCCGGGTCGGGCAAATAATTGTTAGGTATTGGGTTTTTCTGTCAAGAAATTCTCAGTGCCAGCCCGAAATTGGTAGTTGACGGTGTTTCACCTCCGTGGCTCGGAGAGCACGTTAAGCAGTCGGTCCCAGTTATTAGATATCACTATCATGTGATAATAGTCGTTAAAGCTCGCCAACCCGCATTAGAGCAGCGTGGCGGGTCTAAGCTCTAAATCCCTCTCTCTTATGAGAGAGGAGGCCTGTGCCCATCAGTGGGACGTTAAAAAGGCTGTAAAGGTAGTGGTGGTATGACACACTGCGCGCGTAACGAGGGTTGACTGACGAATCAATATGGCGGCATCATCTTCACCGTTCTTAATTCACTCCTCATCATCCAATTTATACTATATTATAAATACGAATGTAACATAGACATCAATATAATAAAACTGTAACAGATCCAATTCTGTACATTTAAGATATTTTGAAAATTTCTTTTGGAGGGCAGATAGGACAGACGGATGGACAAGCAGACAGACAGACGGACAGCGGCGCGGAGCGAAGCTATTACTAAGAGTAATAGGGTCCCGTTTTATCCTTTGGGTACGCAACCATAAAAACCTACTGATGAACGGATCTTGACGAGATTATGGCATGGTATAGCTTGAATCCTGGAGATGTACATATCTACATTCTACACAGGCTTATTTTTATCCCAGAAAATCAAAGAGTTCGCATTAGATTCTTATAGAACTTAATCTATGTATATTGTATTTAACATATTTTAGTAAAGGAATAACTTAAAAACTAACTTAAACGTTAAAATCATAAAAGATTTCGCAAAATGAATATTCAGTTAAAATAATAACGTTATGAGAAAATTGTAAATATTAAAAACACAGCTCTCGAGAACAGCACCCGAAGGCGTGGAGCCAGGAAATGCAAATTATGCAGAGCTACCACACGCACAAAACATTTTTTAAACTTTTAAACACGTAAGTAACTAAGTATATATATACTTAGTTAAAAATATATGTGAAAAGTTTTAACAAACAAAGTCAAGTAAAATGTCAGAAGTCCCAGTTGTTCTGAAAGGTGTTTTACTTTTATCCGTTCGTTTTAATTTTTTCATGCAACGGATAGATGTTCTCAGCTGGATAGGTATAGATAAAGCTTCTTGCAAGGACGCGGACATCTGTAAAACACGGCCTTGTCCCGCGTGTGTCCAGCCGCCAGCGACGTTAATATCGTGGAGGGTCCTGATGCTGCGTTTTTCAGTCCGGGATCGGGATCTGTTGTTCCAGTTGGTTACCTTTGGACCTCACCATTTATCATAGTAATTCAACGTTTATATTATCCTATCAAATGTCATTAAAATCAGTTGGGGTGATTTGACCATTGACTAATCATTTTGATAAGTTATTGTTTTTAACTTCTCTTAAGAACGATTCGTTCATCCATTCGTACTTTTAATTTGATCAAAGGAGGACCAAGGATCCTTCGAATATGAAATGATAATGATAGGAACAGTAAAAGTTATGACAGTTCATCTACACGTCTAAAACGTCTACTTGTATCTATACAAGATTTCGAGGACGTTTTTTTAGGGTTCCGTACCTCAAAAGGTAAAAAAGGAACCCTTATAAGATCACTTTCTTGTCCGTCTGTCCGTCTGTCTGTCTGTCTGTCCGTCTGTCCGTCTGTCTGTCTGTCTGTCCGTCTGTCCGTGTGTTACCACCGATTTTCTCAGGAACGGGTGGACCTAGCAAGTTGAAATTTATACCAAATACCAAAGTCTATGGTCCCTATTAGATGTATAAAACTTAAGGTCCTGAGTCCACACAATAAAAAGATGTGGTCAAATTTAGATTTTCACGAAAACTTGTAAGTACCAAAATTTACCTTAATTTTCAACTTTTTTATTTTTCGGAATTTTTCCTTTACTTGATCTGTAAGACCTTGCTTTTGACCAAAATGGACAAATCTAGGTCAACCGGAAGTACCCTACAGTTTTTGGGTCGGAAACCTAAATGGTAGTTCCAGTTGACCTAGAATTACGAAATTTGGCAAAAAGCCAGGTCTTACAGCACAAATGAAGGAAAAATTCCAAAAACTAAAAAAAGTTGGAAATTAATGGGTGTCCCCATACATACATAGTTGAGCCAATTAAGATAGACCTCTGAGTTGTATGAGTGCTCATACAACTTAGAGGCCTAGCTTAATTAGCACCTTACCTTTTAAGACAAACTGATGAAAAAAATATTGTACTTATACTTTTGGAGTACGGAACCCTCGGTGCGCGAGTCTGACTCGCACTTGACCGGTTTTATTTTAATTTAGTATAGACATACGCTTGGCCACTATCAGACCTGATGGAAAGTGATGCACATGTGACCTATGATGGTACGTGTTTGCCTAGGAGATGCCTATTGACTCTCTGATGGATGCGATGGTGATGGAGGTGTCAGGAAGCAGACTTCGGTAGGGTATTCCAAACC
This sequence comes from Melanargia galathea, assembly GCA_920104075.1. NCBI lineage: Eukaryota > Metazoa > Arthropoda > Insecta > Lepidoptera > Nymphalidae > Melanargia > Melanargia galathea. Next base: position 9,544,919 of record OV049863.1, read on the forward strand.
CTAGCCATGCGTATAAGGATCGAAGAATCTCTTCGTTCGCGTAGCTGGAACATCGACGACATAGGACGACGTTGACGAACATTCAGAATCCTGTGAGAACATTTTCGCGCCAAGTATCTGTCAATATCGGTATATCTTAAAGCTAGATAATATTAGCCGCCCCTCGTACCGGAAGCCTGTCGGAAACTAGCACTCGGCGACGCCAATACCATCGGACTCATATCCGGATTTTAGCGATTCAACGATTCTTTACATGTGTTACAGAATTTATTTAATTTGCCCTCTTGCCATTATGAAAACATATTTAGGAAATACATCGGTGATTTCAGAGAAATATACCTATAGTATAATGTAGTTACGCGGCTTATCTCAAAATTTTTTCGTTGGAGTTCCGACAATTAGTTTCGTATCCGTCCTGAGTTCTCGAATTCATGAGATTTCTTTGAAAATAATATCCCTCACGATAGTTTAAACGCTACAACCTTTTGTGATTTTCGGAACAGCTTCAAACTCTGATTGCTTCTCTCAAACTCTATGAGAGTCTCAAAAAATTCCTCCTTAGTGCATCTTAAGGGTACTCAAGGAATATTTGCTCCTAACAAATCTAGATGTTCAAAGGTTGTTTGTCAGTCAGTCAATCACGTTATATATTTTTTAGGTAGGTATAGAAGAAGAAAGGCTCGCGCAAATCAGCGCGGCCGCATCAACTAACGCATATAACTGCCTCGTTGATCTAGTGGTTAGCATATACGACCGCAGATCACGAGGTCTCGGGTTCGATTCCCGGTTCGGGCAAGTAATTATATTGGGTTTTTCTGTCAAGAAATTATCAGTGCCAGTCGGGAGTGAGAGCACGTCAAACAGTCGGTCCCGGTTATTATCACTATCATGTGAAAATAGTTGTTAAAGCTTTTGCCGCCAGCCCGCATTGGAAGTTGGAACAGCATGGCGGGTCTAAGCTCTAAATCTTTCTCTCGTATGAGAGAGGAGGCCTGTGTGCAGCAGTGGGACATTAAAAGGCTTGTAATATTATGGTGGTGCAGTGACGCCGCATGAAAATTTCGCCCAAAGCTTTTTAGGCTCTATCTATAAGTAAGCATTTAGAGCGTAGAATCGACATTCCAGTGCGCTGCGCTTGCAGCCTGCCTCTTGTGTATACGATTGTTCATATACAAGTATAAATTAAAAAAAAAAAAACCCGACATTCGCCTTTTTGTGGCGGTGGCCATTTTGGATTTGCACAGTGTTATTCTACTAATCAAGCCCTTTCATTTGATACCCATATTAAGGTAGTTGTGAAAAAATATGTAATCCGCTTTTCATTTTTCATCAAACATAACTTTCAACACTTTCGACTAATTCACCTTTCAAACAAAAAAAAAAACCGCATTCAAAGCGGTCCACCCGTTTGAGCGCTACTGGGGAACAGATAGATACACACAAACACACACACACACACACACACACACACCACACACACCACACACACAGACACGTCAAACTTATAACCGTCGTTTTTGCGTCGGGAGTTAAAAATGTATCTTATTATGCAAAGCGAAATGTAGTGCAATGCGTTGTGACTTGTGGTGCGGTCTCATTGTGCCAATGAACTTATTGTTCTAGTTACTTTCCCAGAAGATATTGTTAAACTTTATTTTTAAGCTTCAAAATTGAATTATACGTTTATAGGTGCATGTAGATTGGAGATTTGATACGGAACATAAACTCTGCAAAGCCTCCCTGAGTCCCAGCAGTATGTAATCCTCCTTCAGGGACCCCCTACGATAGCGAAAACCAAGTAAATCCTCTTTCATATTTAAATATTCATGGGTGAGCCAGATCTGAGGCGATGTGTTTATCATACGCAACTAAAAGCCGTAATTTATTTATTTACACAACTTCGTATGCGTTAGTTAGTTAGTTATAGTCCATTAAATATAGCATGATACCTGTGACGTTAGAGACTTCGTTTTAAAGACAGCTACAATAAATTTCTTGTTAAAAAGGTTCAAGTTTTTTAAATATTAATAAGACATTTGTTTATAAATTTAGAACACTTTTTTTAAAATGAACATGTTATTATAGAGATAAGTAATAGTAAAAACAAAGGTAATTTAAGTTATTTATTTTAATTTATTATTTTTTGTTAGCTTACTTCATAAACGCTTTTCGCAGCCTGGCAGGGATGTGTATCGACTGACAGGCGAATATCGATAAAGTAAATGTATGAAAATTTCTTTATTATAAAGGGTATAAATGATTAAATATAATAATATAAAGAAGACTAACTGACTGATTGATCATCAGCGCACAGCCTAAACCACTGAAGCTAGAGACTTGAAATTTTCACAGTAGCTTCCATTTATGACGTAGATAGGCGCACACTAAGAAAGGATTGTTGCGAATTGCACCCCTAAGGGATGAAAGTTTGTATGAAAGTCCGTCATTTTTCAAGTTATATCCACGAAAATTGGTATTTAGATTTTAGGTTAAAAATAAAGAATTATGTGTTTAAGGAATTTTGGAAAACTACCCCCAAGTGGGTTAAATGGGGGATGAAAGTTTGTATGAAAGTCCGTCATTTTTAAAGTTATATCAATGAAAATCGGTATTTGTATTGTCAGTTAAAAATAAAGAATTACGTGTTACTGGAATTTTGGAAATTCTACTCCTAAGTGGGTAAAATATGGAATCAGATTTGTATGAATCCACGCGGGCGAAGTCGCGAGCATCAGCTAGTTTATAATATTTGTAAAAGAATTTTGTAATTCTTTACCACCACCACCACTACAGCCTTTTTAACGTCCTACTGCTGGACATAGGCCTCCTCTCTCATAGGAGAGAGAGGGATACCGCCATCCGCCAACTACCAACTCTGCGCTCGCACTGAGAATTTCTCGACAGAAAACCCAACACCTAACTATTATTTGCCCGACCCGGGAACCAAACCCGGGACCTCGTAATCTGCAGTTGAATATGCTAACACTAGACCAACGAGGCAGTTATTCTGTACAGTGACGTTGATTTCATTTTATTATAACCGCCCAGTGCTATAATAATAATAGATGTATTCGTAGTTAGGGACGTAAAATTAATGAATAAGCAATCATCATCATCATCATCATCATCATCATGATCAACCCATTACCGGCTCACTACAGAGCACGGGTCTCCTCTCAGAGTGAGAAGGGTTTTGGCCACAGTCTACCACGCTGGCCAAGCGGACTGGCACTTGGCAGACTTCACACACCTTTGAGAACGTTATGGAGAACTCTCAGGCATGCAGGTTTCCTCACGATGTTTTCCTTCACCGTTAAAGCAAGTGATATTTAAATACTTAAAACGCACATAACTTCGAAAAGTTAGAGGTGCGTGCCCGGGATCGAACTCACGACCTCCGATTAGAAGTCCGTCGTCCTAACCACTAGGCTATCACAGCTTCACGCTATAAGCAATAAGCAATAGGTATACCTATATTCTGTCAGTTACAAAATATATCTGTGTAACAACAATTTTACCAATTTGTCAGTAAATAAACAGTAATCACGGACAAGAAAAAACTTAACTCAGAATAATGTTCGCGGCTCTTGTTATTAGAGTGGAAGCACTCCGCACAGTACGAGATGGCGAGTTCGAATTCAATTACATTTATTGTTTGTCTAACGTTGGAACTGAAATTGCTTTTCAATGTTTTCTCGATCTTTTTCGATATTGATTACCTATATATTGTTTCAATTGAAATGTTACTAACCGACTTCAAAAGATTAGGTTACTCACTTCGACTCGTATGTATGTAATATTATTTGAACCGCAATAAATTCAGATAATATTATTATGATGATAATTTATTAGGGCTTCCAAACAAGGGGTGCTAGCCAGGTAACCTCCAAGTGTGCCTGGGTGCTGCTGGTTCTCTTGGATACGTCCGAGGGGAAGAGCAGTATTCGAGCCGGTGCGCCCCGGTAACATGGTTAATAATTTTCCTACGGGGATATTGTTAGCCATGGCCAATGACCTGGCGGAGGGAGGATTATCCGCGTGTCCCTCTGATTAGCAGAGGGCACTGCAGATGAAACTGGGGGTGAGACACCCTGGGGCGGGGGGCAGCGATGCCCATCGCGGGAGGAAGAAAACCTCGTTAAAAAATTACGGGAGGGCGCGAGCCTCTGGAGGGACAGCCCAGAGGCGAGCGGGAGCCCCAGCAGCACAGAACGCATGAGGGTCATACCGTGGTGGTTTTTAGTGGGTATACCTGTTGGAGTCCCACATAACCTTCGTTCTGCCGCATTAGGCCGCAGAACGGGGGTACCTGTAAAAGGTTTTCCACCACGTCAAAAAAAAAAAGGCTTCCAAACAAATACACAAAATTTTATATATATATGTATGTATGTTTTGTATGTCTGTCCACGCACTTCTTCGAAATTATTAAGCGGATTGTGACCATTCTTTTTTTACCCCCGACGCAAAAACGACGGGGTGTTATAAGTTTGACGTGTCTGTGTGTGTGTGTGTCTGTCTGTTCCCCTGTGGCGCTCAAACGGGTGGACCGATTTTAATGCGGTTTTTTTGTTTGAAAGGTGAATTAGTCGAGAGTGTTGTTAGCTATGTTTGATGGAAATCGATCCAAGATGGCCGCCCCTAAAAAATGGCGGATTACATATTTTTTCACAACTCCCTTAATATGGATATCAAATGAAAGGGCTTGACTAGTAGAATAGCACTATGCAAATCCAAGATGGTCGCCGCCACAAAATGGCGAATATCGGGGGTTTTTTAAATTTTTAATTTATACTTGTTAACTGGTTATAACTTAATCCAAAACTTTCCAGTAAACAAGTGTAAATTGAAAATTTAAAAAAACCCCGACATTCGCCATTTAGTGGCGGCGGCCATCTTGAATTTGCAATAGTGCTATTCTACTAGTCAAGCCCTTTCATTTGATACCCATATCAAGGGAGTTGTGAAAAAATATATCATCCGCCATTTTGTAGCGGCGGCCATCTTGGACCGATTTTCATCAAACATAGCTAAGAACACTCTCGACTAATTCACCTTTCAAACAAAAAAACCGCATTCAAATCGGTCCACCCGTTTGAGCGCCACAGGGGAACAGACAGACACACACACACACACACAGACACGTCAAACTTATAACACCCCGTCGTTTTTGCGTCGGGGGTTAATTAAAACCGGTTTCTAGACCTGAAGGTACATTACTTCCACCAACAGCACTCAGCACTTCAGCAGCACAATTTCAACACTTGTATGGTAGAAGTTTTGATTGCAATAAGCGCTGAACTTTGAAACTATGAACCTGGCGTTATTGTAAAGTGCTCCAAAGGGTTCGCGTTTCTCAAACAAACATGTTCAAACTTCATAAATCAAATTTTCCATGCATACAGTCATACACCTCCATAATATTAGTTATGTATATTATGTTTTGAAAAGAACGTGCGTGCGTGCGTGCGTGCGTGCGTGCGTGCGTGTGTGCGTGCGTGCGTGTGTGTGTCTGTCTGTTTCCCTGTGGTGCTCAAACGGGTGAACCGATTTGAATGCGTTTTTTTTTGTTCGAAAAGTGAATTAGTCGAGAGTGTTGTTAGCTATTTTTGATGAAAATCGATCCAAGATGGCCGCCGCTACAAAATGGCGAATGTCGGGGATTTTCAAATTTTTAATTTATACTTGTTTTATTTTGGTTACTAACTCATGACTTCATGAGTCATGACTAAAGCGGTTTTTTTATAATTGCACCGTATAGATGCATTTATATAAGTACCTATCATAGTAATTTTTTCAGCTTAAATCCCTATCCATACTGCCATACTAATATAATATTTAAATCCGAAAATATACCTATCTGTTTGTGTATTTGTAGCCTATTTATTTAGGTCTCAACTAGGTATCTAGAGAGGTTTTTGGGATTGTAGTAAGCTGTATAAAACATTTTAATTAAATTTTAATTCAATTCTACTTAGCTTATATATAGAAGTTTTCGGGTATAAAAATAACAGGACCTCTCGATTACTCATACAGAATTCTCATTTAGGTATATACTTAAATATTTAATAAATATAATATAGGTACCTACTTACATAGTTCTCGCTTAACCAGTTTCAACTGTCTCACTGAGAGAAATCAGGCAAATGGAGAAATGAATTATAGATCGACCAGAATCTCATGAAAAATAGGGAAATTAAATTTTGTAGTAAGCAACACTAGATTAACTCGGCTGCCCTAGTGATAAACAAAGTAATTACATTCAGAACACCTTACCTGGGATCGTTTCACGAAACGAAAAATCAAGCAACTGCATTTTAAATATAAAAAATAAATTGTGGTAAAAAACTACTCGACATAAAACTTTTGTTAATGCAAAAACTCAATCTCACAAAAAATGTCAGTTACTTTGTTTATCGCTAGGGCAGCCGTAGTGTTTCTAACCTTGGAATTTCATTTATTTTTCCTATTTTTCATGAGATTCTGGTCGATCTATACGTACAAATAATATACATACACCACATGTCAATTCCCATACGAGTTGATGTAAGCATTTCGAACGAAGTGATCGTTGAATATGAAACAGCAATCACGATAGCTGCAAGCTTTATGAATGTTTAAAATGTAGGCGGTTGAAAAATTGAACAGCTTCACGGATTGTTGGGCGGATGCACCTTTATTAATATTTACGGCTTATAAAATTAAAATATATACCTACCTGTCGCTTATTCGACGGACTTTTCTGTCGTAGCGAGGCCGGCACACGAGCTTACTTATAATATGGCACCACGCCGCGCCGGTGGGAATTTTTTTACTTTTTATCATGCTTTTATTAGCTTCACCTAACTAACTACGTATGTATATAAATTCGGTTGTCGAATTTAAGCAATTTCTAAGTTTCATATCGATTTGAAACCTTGCAAAATGTATGTAATATCTACCGATGATAATACAATAATTTTGTCCCATCTAGCTGACCTGATTCTGAAAGTAGGAGGCGGATAGTGGAACTCATCAATGGATTCTAATAAACCCCTCCAGTTTGGGTTCATTTAGTTCGTTTTTAACCCCGGACGCAAAAACGACGGGGTGTTATAAGTTTGACGTGTCTGTGTGTGTGTGTCTGTCTGTTACCCTGTGGCACTCAAACGGGTGGACCGATTTGAATGCGGTTTTTTTTGTTTGATAGGTGAATTAGTCGAGAGTGTTGTTAGCTATGTTTGATGAAAATCGGACCAAGATGGCCGCCGCTGCAAAATGGCGGATCACATATTTTTCACAACTCCCTTAATATGGGTATCAAATGAAAGGGCTTGACTAGTAGAATAGCACTATTGCAAATCCAAGATGGCCGCCGCCACAAAATGGCGAATGTCGGGGGTTTTTTAAATTTCTAATTTATACTTGTACCTACTTATTATAAGTCTCTTTGTAAAGTATAAGTATTGCGTAGGTACGCGACTTTAGACACAAAAGGAAATAAATAATATTTGGCAGTTAAAAAAAAACTAAAAACACGCTTCTGATTCTTGGCTCAATCATCAGACTCCTCTTTACCAATTGTACATTAATGTGAATGGGACTCGTCAAAGCAAACCAAATGGGACCAAACTCGGGGGGTTTACTATTAACCATTGTGTAGTAACTCTTATCTACTTTGCAGTTCCATCATCAGACCCTCGTCATCAAAATATGTAACGCCTGCTATTCACCATCGCCGATAACATCGCCGGCAATCGTCACGATCATCGTGCAAGCATCCACAGCCAGTAGTTCCCAAAGTGGTGTGGCGGCGGCCATCTTGGATTTGCATAGTTCTATTCTACTAGTCAAGCCCTTTCATTTGATACCCATATTAAGGTGGTACGTTTTCCATACTAATTTATTATTACCATTTAAGAACGAATGGATTATATATTTACACTGAAATTACATAGCACAGCCTTAATTTAATGTTTAATTTGCGGAAAATTTTATTTACATAAAGAAAACATTACATAAACAGCTAAAGGTGAAGTAAAGCCATCTCGGTCAGCTAGGCAAAACAGCGTTTAATAGATGGCTATTATAATAATTAAGCTGTCTATGTAACGTTTTCTTTATGTAAATATAATTTCGCGCAAATTAAAAATTATATTAAGGCTGTGCGATGTAATTTCAGTGTAAATATATAATCCATTCGCTCTTGAATGGTAACATGAAGTTAGTATGGAACACCTTAAGGGAGTTGTGAAAAAATATGTAATCCGCCATTTTGTAGCGGCGGCCATCTTGGATCGATTTTCATCAAACATAACTAACAACACTCTCGACTAATTCACCTTTCAAACAAAAAAAACCGCATTCAAATCGGTCCAACCGTTTGAGCGCCACAGGGGAACAGACAGATACACACACACACAAACTTATAACACCCCGTCGTTTTTGCATCGGGGGTTAAAAATAAAATGATACGAAACTGGACACTGAACACACCTTTTTTCTTAACAAGTTTAACACCGTCTTTGTGTGCCTTGCTATAGGTTATACGGCAACAATCTGTCTGGACATACCTATAATAGTTAGGTGTCTACCTATTAAAGTGGTATGAATTAATTACTTACTAGTTTTTTAAAAAAAACATTTATTTTTGTCTTTAATGAGTAATTATTAGGACAACCACAAAAACATAAAACATTAAGGTACAATTTCAGCACCACGTCCAAGTCGCATGACCTCGATGTATAGCAACATTTACCTAATTAGTCGCAGCGATCTTAGGAGAACGGAAGGCATAACGGGATTAAATAAATGTAGAAAAATACCAATTCATTTTATTTAGATTAGGATATTATAATATGGATACAATCGGTAATGTTGTCGCCTTTAACGCTGTGCTCAAAATAGTACCTGGAAGAGTATTCTTTTCGGTAGCTCCAAGTCGTGCCTGAAAGAATACTATTTCAATTCGCATTTACGAGCGAGATGTGCGATGTTTTGACAGTGCAAAGTCAACGTTAGATACGTAAATTTTTTGTAAAACTAATCAATAGACTAAAGACATTTGAGATTATTATTTAGTTAAGTACTTAGGACTCCATGCTATAACTTTTGCTTTGTTGTATTTTTATAATAAGTTTAATTACGTACGAAGTCTACTCAAAATTTGCAAACTTTAAAAAAAATAGAATTTTAAAATTTTGTACGTTATTAAACATAAACGGTTAGTTAGTTACAAAATAACGTAACGCTGACCTAGTTAATAGCTGTGATAGCCTAGTGGTTAGGACGACCGACTTCTAATCGGAGGTCGTGGGTTCGATCCCGGGGCACGCACCTCTAACTTTTCGGAGTTATGTGCGTTTTAAGTATTTAAATATCACTTGCTTTAACGGTGAAGGAAAACATCGTGAGGAAACCTGCACGCCTGAGAGTTCTCCATAACGTTCTCAAAGGTGTGTGAAGTCTGCCAATCCGCTTGGCCAGCGTGGTAGACTATGGCTAAAAACCCTTCTCACTCTGAGAGGAGACCCGTGCTCTGTAGTGAGCCGGTAATGGGTTGATCATGATGATGATGATGATGACCTAGTTAATGAAGTGAAAATCTATATCTGACTAAGTTTTAGATCTGAGACAATAAAAAACAGAAAAATTAGTGTAATGCGGAGAAGCGCGCGAGAAGTCTGACCTTAATTAATGCAAGGCGTACGAATACAACGTCATCTAAGCGTTATTTAAAACCTGATACTTGTTTTTGGCTCACACGAATACCATCATAATGATAATTATAACGTTTTTGAGTGTGAGAATCAAGTGATAAGATTTAGTCAAAAATCGAAAAGTGTTGTATTAAACCAAACCGTATTCATTGAATTTCCTCTGAGGAATTTCCTATAAACATTGAACAATGTGGGATATGCAAGTCTATATTTTTTATTTATTAACGGTGTACCTAATTTGGAAATTTATAATATGTAAAAGCCCAGATTATTTGATTTATTACGCTAAATTTGGCTTCTATATAATTTGTACAATGATTGTTTCTGTGCTATTAATACCTTATTTGGCTTTAAGCCCTAGAAACCTCAGGAATGGAAAGTAAGTTTCAGTATAATACCTAAGTTATAGTATTTATTTAAAATAGAATTTTATTCATAACTACTATATAATATTATCCTACTATATAATATTATAAATGTGAAAGTGTGGATGGATGTTTGTTACTCAATCACGCTGCAACTACTGAACCGATTTGGCTGAAATTTTGAATGGAGAAAGATTATGCCCTGACTTAAAACATACTTTTTATCCCGAAAAATCAAAGAGTTCCCACGGGATTTTGAAAAAACCGAAATCTATAGCTACAGCTATAGGTAGATTACTACAGCTAACTTCCTTGAAAGTAGGTTTCTTCCTTGAAACGTTGCAAAAGGGAGCAGGAACGGGAACCGGAAATCCACGCTTCCCTCGGGATTTGTGCAAAACCGATTTTCTAGTATTGTGATAAAAGCGAAAGTAACTACGCCTGTGTATTACCTAATTAAACTTAGTGTAAAACGCTGAATGACGACAAAATTTGGCACGAGTTTTTAGGGTTCCGTACCCAAAGGGTAAAAACAGAGCCCTATTAATGTCACTCTGCTGTCTGTCTGTCTGTCCGTCGGTCACAGGTTTCTTTCATTCGTAGACGAAATGAGTTACAAACCTGGTAGGTATTTGGTGTAAAACGTTGGCCCAAAAGCAAATATTGAATTAAAAATTGAAATAAATTATTTTCAGGGGGGCTTCCCTGAAATAATTTATTTCAATTTTTGGAAATGCATATATGAATAATGAGCCAGAAAAAAAAATCTACCCTAGCTTGTACCCTCATTGTTTAGAGTTTATTGAGTTCAGTTCAGTTCTAGACCATTTTTGTGACGGGGGCTATCTTAAAAACTAAATCAGTAGGAATATGACTAGGAATATGAAATTTTGGTACATTATGTACCTACCATATACTTTATTTAAACAACAAATTAATACTGAAAACAAAAATTCATAAAGTAGTTTGTAAGCTGTGACCAAAACAAACAAACATTTTTTGGGGTTTTCTTTCACAGTTTGTTGCGATGTCTAGCTCGGAAATTAAATATTTGTTACACCCAAAATATTATATTGTTCATAATTATGTACGGAACCCTGAAAGAGCAAGGCCCGACTCGCACTTGGCCGGTTGTTAAAGATAATATTTTCATGTTTCCAGTTTAATGGCAAGAATATTACAACATGTGTCGAAGGTGCTAGGAGTAAAATGGGAACTAAGAAATGGAGAAGTCCTCTCAGAAGAAAGAGGTGCAGTTGTTATCGCTAACCATCAGTCTTCTCTTGATATTTTAGGTATGGTAAAATTTAATTATATTTCTTCCTAAATATTTGCAAAAACTTCGCACATGCACATTTCGGATGACAGTGAACGAACGCGCGTCTGAATCGCTACAAATGTCGTAGTTTGATACTTACTTCCTAAAAAGTTCAGATAATATTTCTACCTCCTTAAGCGCAGTCACCATTAGGAGCGAAGCGAAGCGAAAGAGGTCGTTTCGCTTCGCTCAGGTTGCTAGAGAACTTCGCTTCGCTCTGTCGTTCACTGTGTGAACCGTGTATGAAAAGACGCGGTAGCGGCGTGAGCGAAACGAAACGACCTCTTTCGTTTCGCTTCGCTGCTAATGGTGACTGTGAATGGTGACTAATGGTGAAATAGTGACTAATATGGCTTGAGCTTTACACTACTGGGTGGGAGAACATCCAAATATGCTTGATCATACACATCAAGCTTCTCTTGAGACGCTCTTACCCCTAAACGTGTCTGTCTTTCGCAAGTTTCTTCCATTGCTTACGAGTAAAGATGATTCAGGCAAAATTTGATTGTAGGATTGTATACCTTGTGCGACGTCGCCCCAAGGATGGCGCCTGTGTGCAAAAAAGAAATATTGTATTTATTTCCGTTTGGCTTGGCTGCATATCTAAACGGATGTATCTTCATCGATAGGAGGAACCCTGAAGCCGCTCACAACACTTTAAAAGCAGAAGCAGATGTCCTGTTCAGGAATAAGGTATCATCTGTAATGTTTAATCTATATTTTTTATAAGTATAATCAATATAAAAGTCGATAGATCGATCGATAATGATATGTATACAAGACGTAAGCAATACGAATTGGAATACGGTGGTTTGCCACATCGTTTGCCGCCAAATATCACTTGCTGCAATACAAAAATACGTTGCCGTAACGTACTATGTGGCATAGCTCTATAAGTTATTTTTAAAACAGATCTTTATACTATCTGCCATATATGTACATATCTCTATGATCATACATAAAACTATGATTTTATTATATTCCAGTCAAAAATTTGGATGTTTCCTGAAGGAACGAGGAATATTACTCATGATAAACTGCAACCTTTTAGGAAAGGTGCTTTTAGTTTGGCGATCGCTTGCCAAGCTCCTATTATACCACTCGTTATATCGCCGTACTATTTCTTAGACGGAAGGAAACATATTTTCAGGAAAGGTAAGAATTTTTGTAATTTTGAATTACCCACTTGATATAATGTTCAAAGGGCCAGCGCAAACATACTATACCCTAACAAAGATCCTGAATCTTTTAAAATATGTGAGAAGGATAGATTCGTGAGACCTGCCGAGAAAGGGACGGCGCTAATGTTAATTATTGACCGTGACAAAAATCATTGGACATTTTTGGAAATTGTTATTTTTCGTACCCAAGATATTTTTTTATTTGTGATTTTTTATTCAAGTTATAAAATATGAATAAAAATTCACAAATAAAAAAATCGAGAATGAGGACCACTCAATTTTTTTTTTCTAAAATTTTAGCAAAGATGAGTCTGCTAATGTGACTTGAGCTTCAAAAGGGAAATACCAGACACACAGTCTATACCTATTCTATTCTCAAAGAATAACTGCAAAAATAAAAAATATACAATTCTATACTTTCAGGTCACGCGATAATACAGTGTTTAGAAGCTGTACCTACGGAGGGATTGACAATGGACGATTTGCCAGAACTTAAATACAAAGTTCAGAAAATGATGGAAAATACATATGACGAACTGGGCAACGAAATGGCAGCTACCCTAGCAGCAAAGAACAAGATGCAAGAATCTTAGTTTTGTTACGAATCTTGTGATAGATATTACAGATACTTTTAATGAGCCGATTCTAATGGAATTTCGCAAACAAATTTCGTATACAACTACCATCACAATACGACTTAAGTGAAATTTGGGTTTCAATAACTTTAATTTTGAAGCTGCTGAGTGATGTCTAAACAGTGAACAGTGAGAATTAAAGATCTGATTTTCAATTGTTTTATCAAGTAACTAAGACTTTTTCACCGAATTTTTGTTTCCCACTCCTCCGCTGAAGAAAAGCAATTACTCAAGTGATAGTTAAAGATAATAATAATTCATCATAACGTTTTAGTGATAGTATCCAAAGAGGATCGCGATGTAGGACGCCCTTTGGTTATTACCATTTATTACTATAATATTATTATCTTTAGTTGAAACACTAAAAGACATCCTCGATTGTTTGTGGTTCAATTTTAATTTTAAAGATTTTAAAGATACATTGATTTTTTTTGATTTTTGAATGTCTTTATTTAATCATAATTAAAGATACTTTATGCATTGGATATAGGATAAGGATATGCAATAATACATTGTTTCGGAAATATTTTAAACTAGCGGACCCGGCAGACGTCGTCCTGCCCGCTATTAGCGCCACCTACCGGGTCCAATTTTTCTACGTACAAACCTTCCTCTTGAATCACTCTATCTATTAAAAAAATCGCATCAAAATCCGTTGCGTAGTTTTGAAGATTTAAGCATACATTAGCCCAGTCAATTTAGACTTCCAAGGTTACAATAATTCACACCTGGCTGAAAATTGGTAGGATTGTTCAAAACACTATTATAAACAAGCGGACACCCGCGACTTCGTTCGCGTGGATATTGGTTTTTAAAAATCCCGTGAGTATTATTTTGTTTTTCCTAAGCTCCTTTGAGCTCATACCTTGCTAAAAACTGTTAAAAGTTCACTGGCGGATGTTGAAGTAGATCAAAATGCAAACATCCGCCAGTGAAAGTCCCATCAAAATCGGTCCAGCCTTTCAGAGCTTAGCCAGTAATCTTTAAAGTATTTCCTTTCTAACAAAAAAAGAATGAATTAAATCGGACCACCCGTTAACGAATTACAGCTAAGTAAACATTTTGACTTTCATCCCCTCTCCCAAGGGAACCGTGCTGAATTTCGGGATAAAAAGTATCCTAAATGTTACTCCATAATATGAACTTAAATCATGCCGAGTTTCATTTCAATCCATTCAGTAGTTTTACGTGATGCGCGCACAAACATAGAGACAAACAGACAAACAGACAAAAATTTCAAAACTATATAGCTTTTTTACGTTCTATTACTTATCCCTAACATCCCCCAGTTATTATTTTGCAAAAATCTTCAATGTACAGATACGGCAAGTCTACGATTTTATTATATGTATAGATAGATGTTAATAATAAAAATCAGCCAAGTGCGAGTCCGGCCTCGCTCTTTCAGGGTTTCGTACATAATTATGAACAATATAATATTTTGGGTCTAAGAAATATTTAATTTCCGAGTTAGACATCGCAAGAAACCGTGAAAGAAAAACGCAAAATAAGTTCGTTTGTTTTGGTCACAGCTTATAAACTATTTTATGAATCGTTGTTTTCAGTATTTGTTGTACAAATAGAGCATATAGTACATGTTCGCGACGGTGAAGAAAATTTTAGCAGTTTGTTTAGAGACAAGTCATTGATTATTTTAGTCTGGCAAATCGTTAGTCAGAACGTGAGCGAAACCATCATACGTACAACGAAAAACAATCAGCGGCAAAATAAGCCACGCCCAACCCCTGCGCGGGCGCTCGGTCGCTAGGCAACCGAGCGACAGGGATAGGATGATTTCGCTCTCCCGTTCTCTCTAAACATAATTACGTAATTTCGTAGCACATAAGTTTTTTATTATTGTTTAATAAGTAAGTACATAAGTAATGTGAAATTAATTATGTAAATAAGATAGAGCATTTTAACAGCTACATAGTGATATAAGTTTTGTCTCTGTAAGTTTTATAGGCTAAGAGCTATAATAAAATTAAAATGTAACAAGTAAAAAAATCATAGTCAATAAGTACTTTCATGCAAATTTGTAAATATTTGTTTGATCGTTTATATAAGTGTTATACATACTTAGAAAGTTCGTAAAAAGACCTATATAATAAGATAAGTTGTTATTGTATAAACAGAATAGGTAAAAAGATATTTTGTAAAATACATAAGAGTCGAAGTGAAAATAAAGTTCCGACAGTACTGCGGTGGCTTGCGGCTCTCCTTAAGGTATTGCTCCGCACAAAGGACCCCCGGGCATTTGACCCGCGGATTGGTGGTTCGTGGTTCAGTGGTTC
The DNA here is from genome assembly GCA_920104075.1 of Melanargia galathea. Taxonomy (NCBI): domain Eukaryota; kingdom Metazoa; phylum Arthropoda; class Insecta; order Lepidoptera; family Nymphalidae; genus Melanargia; species Melanargia galathea. Next base: position 9,560,407 of record OV049863.1, read on the forward strand.
CTGTGGTTCGTGGTTCCAGTGGTTCGTGACAAGAAACTAAGAAGAAAATATGAAGAAATAAGAAGAAAAAGAAGAAAAGAAGAAATAATAAGTTGAAGAGACAGATGTGATTCTGTCAGTTGAGCCACCAGCCACCAGCGGTCGCGGATCGTCGGAGTTCCCTATCAACGGCGTTTTATTTCACCCCCGGTATCCACCACCCTCCGGTACAGGGCATCAAGCGCCTCGACCGGGCGAATACCTACGAGTGAGCCTTTTTCGAGGCTTCGACTCGTATTTCCTATCTTTGTAGGCGAAGCCTTTTTCGAGGCTCCGTTTTCGTCCCGGCGAGCAGCGCCTGTCCGGTACATCCGCTGGTCCTTCGAGCCGGATCCGGGGGCACCGCCGTCCACTTTCTCCTCCGAGATCGTGGTCAGGCGTCCGTCCGCGCCGCGAACCTCCGTGTCGGGAGTCCCGGCTGCGATTCCGTTCCCGCAGCTCGGGTAGCGCACCGAGTGTAGCGCGCCCCGTCCCGCGAACCGCTACCGTCCCGCGTCGCCGCCGATCAGTTCGTGCGCTGCGTGCATCACGCCGCACATTCGCGTCGCGGGCGCCGTTCCGTATATCGGCGTCGCATTTTCCGTCTCTTTCGGTACCACCGTCTCGCGCCGCGTTCCGTCTCGCTCCGTTCCGTGCGCTGCGTGCATCACGCCGCACATTCGCGTCGCGGGCGCCGTGTTGTGGCGCCACTCCGTTCCACTTAGCGCCGCCGATCCGTTCCGTTTAGCGCCGCCGTACCTGGCGCCTTCGTGTCTCGCGTTTCCGTTTATAGTACGCGTCGCGTACCTCCGTCCGTATCCTCGTTTCATATAAGTGGTGTCGGTGTTCACAATGCCGATCACACGATCACGTGGTCAGGCAGCCGATATTGCCGAGGCGGGTGCTTTACCGATTCGTACCACCCGCCGCTCCGTAACGCCGCGGTCCCCGTACCCGCGGTCTCCGTCTGCTACAGTGGAAACCGAGTATCCTCCTGAACCGTCGAGGGGAAATACATCGGACCGACAGCCGGCCTCGCCTAGAAGAGAGACGTCGCCGCACCAAGTAAGCCTACCAGGTAGCAGAATTTCGCCGCATCAAGTAAGGAGCACCGCACCAACCGTCTACGAGGATAATCGCAAGACATGCCGGTCCGAAAAGGAAATCGATGAACAAATGAAGAAGTTGAAGATAAAAATAAGAGAGCTAGCCCGAAAGAAGAGGCGGCTCGCCCACCGAGAATCTGATGATGATGAAGATGAATACGAAGAAGAAGGAGAATCACGCTCCGACTACGTGCGTTCCTGGTTAGAAGAGTCCGCCAGGCCCGCGCCTTCGCGAACCATCACCACCGTCCGCCGGGATACAGAAGAACGCGACGTCTCTAGGAGAAGCCCTAGGCCGTCGTTCCCACCGCCGCCGATCCCGGACCCTTGCGCCGCAAGTTCAAAAATCGCATCAGATTCGCCCCTCAAATCCGTGCACCAATACAAGAGGTGTGAACGGGACCAAGAAGATAAATCCGTGCACCAATACAAGAGGTGTGAACGGGACCAAGAAGATAAATCCGTGCACCAATACAAGAGGTGTGAACGGGACCAAGAAGATAAATCCGTGCACCAATACAAGAGGTGTGAACGGGACCAAGAAGATAAATCCGTGCACCAATACAAGAGGTGTGAACGGGACCCAGAAGATTTACCCCACAAATCCGTGCACCAAGACAAGCGGTGTGAACGGGACCAAGATAGAAGATACGATCTACTGCATGAAATGGAGGAAGAGCTCCGCAACTTTAAGAAAAAATATTTCGAAAAGGAAGTAGGGTGTCCATCACGTCAAGAAAAACCGGAGACATTCTGCTCACCATCCGTCGAGCCCCAAAAGGGGGACATTCGCATAGATCAATACGCTATCACATCGTACGTCATGAAGCTGCCGGAGTTTAGCGGAGACGTTAACGATTGGATATCGTACAAGTCAATATATGAAAATTCGAAGAACTCGTTCAGCAGATTCGAGAATATTGTAAGACTACGCAAATCGTTAAAAGGTGAAGCACTGGAATGTGTTAATGTATTAATAGCTACGAACGCTGATCCCGATCAGATAGTTGAAGAGTTGCATCGGACTTACGGCCGCTCCGACCAGATGGCATTCCGGGAATTCAACATCTTGAAGAACCTGCCGAACGTAAGCGACAAGCCAAAGGATATCGTCCAGTTCGCCCGAAAAGTTAGACAAGGAGTTCTGCTATTCCGTACTCTTGGGGAAGAAAGGTATATAGACTCGCCCGAGCTTATGCAGTACCTACAGGCAAAGCTGCCAAATTTCATGAAGAATAAGTGGAGAAGAATACAAGTAACCAACAAGAACAGAGCCACGTTGACACAACTAAGGGATTTCCTTGATGAGGAAGCGGACAGCTGCATTGCCGACCTACCGCTGGAAGAAAAGAACACTACAAACAAGCGAGTAATGCAACGGACGCATACCGTCATCGAAGAAGATAAGGAACCCACAGTTATCGAAGCGAAGAGACCTGCTGCAGAACCCAGCTGCAAGATCTGCAACAGGGCCGGACACTGGAGCACTGAATGCTATAAATTTAAGAACGGGAACCCGGACACAAGATGGGAACTCGCCAAGAAGAATCAGTTGTGCTTCCGGTGTCTACGACCACGCTCAACGGGACACACGTGCCGGAAACTGAGATGTGGAATCGAGGGTTGTGCTGGCACGCATCATAAGCTACTCCACTGCCCCAAGAACGAAAAATCAAAAAAGGAATCCGTGGCGAACGCGTGGACAAAGATTACCTCTCAAGCCTACTTAAAAATAATTCCAGTTACTGTATTCGGACCGGCGGGAGAATCGAAAGAATTCGCTCTTCTCGACGATGGATCAACCGTTTCTCTCATGGACGAAGAGGTTGCCGAAAAAGTTGGAGCGCAAGGAATACCGGAACCCTTGAAAGTGCAGACGATGGGGGAGAACATACAAGCCTCGAACTCGCGTCGAATCACACTCGCACTCTCTGGCCACCAGGGTGAGAGAGTCGCCTTCAAGGTCAGGACGATCCCGTCGCTCCGGTTATCACCGCAATCCGTCACCGAGGAAGACTTATTAGCCTGCAAGCATCTCGACAAAATCCGAAAACAGCTAATATACAAAGCAGCCGTGCCAAAAATATTAATTGGTCAAGATAACTGGAATTTACTGCTCGCCGAGGAGGTGATCAAAGGTCCGGAGTCACAACCAGTGGCATCGCGGACACCGCTGGGGTGGGTGCTGCATGGCGCTCACACCCGATCGTTGGGACACACCGTTCATTACACAAGTTCGATAACGCCGGATGCAACTCTAAACCGTCAGTTAGAAGAATATTTTTCGTTGGATTCGATTGCCGTGAATCCTCAAAGGCCAGCCTCTGACCCGGAGAAGAGGGCGGAGGACATCTTGGCAAACAGTACGCGCTTCACCGAAGAAGGCCGAATAGAGACTGCGCTCCTATGGAAAAAAGAAGACGTTCAAATGCCGAACAATTATGAGAATGCCGTGAAGAGGCTAACAAGTATCGAAAAGAAGCTGGATAAAGACCCAGAACTCAAAAGAAAGTACACCGAACAAATGGACGCGCTAGTCAAGAAAGGATATGCCGAGCCGGCTCCGACAGAAATAACACAAGGCAGAACATGGTACTTGCCACATTTCGACGTAAAGAACCCTGCGAAGCCGGACAAGTTCAGGATCGTCCATGATGCAGCTGCTAAAACGAGGGGAGTTTCCCTTAACGACTACCTTCTCACGGGGCCGGACCTGCTTAAATCTCTACCAGGGGTATTAATGCGTTTCCGCCGCCACGAAATCGCCGTGTCCGCTGATATCGCCGAGATGTTTATGCAGATAAAAATTCGCAAAGAAGATCGTGATGCTCTTCGTTACCTATGGAGAGGGGATCGACGCGAAGGCGCACCCAACGAATATCGCATGACATCCTTAATATTCGGAGCAGCGAGTTCGCCGTGCACAGCCATCTACGCCAAAGATTGGAACGCACGACGACACCAAGAAGAGGATCCGGCGGCGGTGGGGGCAATAATCGAAAATCATTACATGGATGATTATCTGGATAGCTTTAAAAGTATTGAAGAAGCAATCACCATTACGAAGAAGGTCCGGTCAATTCATTCCGAAGCGCATCTGGAACTCCGCAAGTGGCTCTCGAATGCTCCTGCAGTGATTCAAGAGTTAGAGCCGAATACCGACACCACCGAATTATTGAACATAGGATCCAAAGAAGAGAAGATTCTTGGTCTAATGTGGAATCCGTCAACAGATCAATTGGCTTTCAATCTCCGAATGGCCAGACTCCCAGCTGGCTTACTTAACAAGGAAACTACAACGAAACGGGAAGCCCTAAAAATTGTAATGTCGTTATACGATCCACTGGGTTTCGTATCTCCGGTCACCGTTAATGCAAAGAAGATACTCCAAGAAGCATGGAGAAGAAACGTCGATTGGGATCAAGAGCTTGACGAAGATCTAGCTGCCCAATGGATAACCTGGAAAGAGCACCTAAAGAAGTTAAAAATAGTAAATTTACCGAGGTGCTATTTAGGATTCACCGATGCAGTATCGCTACAGCTTCACGTGTTTACTGATGCAAGTGAAACCGCCTATGCAGCAGCTCTATACTGGAGGGTGGTCACTCCCGACAACCAGGTCCATGTATCAATGATCATGGCAAAAGCAAAAGTAGCACCGTTAAAGCTTACGTCAATCCCACGCCTGGAATTGCAAGCCGCCGTCATGGGCAGCCGCATGGCCGCCGCCGTTATAGAAGAACACCGTGTAGTACCCGAGTCAAAAACGTTCTGGACTGATAGCAAGACCGTTCTCTCCTGGCTGAAGAAAGGAGCAAGATCTTTTAAGCCGTTCGTCGCCCATCGAGTAGCAGCGATAGAAGAGAACACCAAAACCGATGAGTGGCGCTGGATACCCACGAAGCTGAACGTCGCCGACATCGCTACTAGAGATGTACCTTCCGACTTCGGCCCAGAACACGACTGGTTCACAGGTCCAGCGTTCCTGATGCAAGCTCCTGAGTCTTGGCCCGCCGAAAAGCCAGAAGTCATCGAGAAGACCGGGGAAGAACGTGCGCACGCCTGTACAGAAGAAACAAACGCGCCCAAATTACAAGAAGCAATTCCAGACCCAAGCCGTTTTTTTCCAAGTGGGAAAGACTCGTCCGTTCATCAGCAAGACTACCGACTCCGGGAACCTTCGACGAGAACGACCTACACAGGAAGGAACAGTGGCGGCGCGCACAAATCTTAGCAGACATGTTTTGGCGCCGCTGGGTTCGCGAATACCTCCCCGAGCTACAATACCGGCGGGAGCCTCATGGACGCGGTCCGTCTTACGAAGTTGGCGACCCAGTCCTGATCGCCGACTCTCAGCTCCCTCGCAACACTTGGCCACGGGGAAGAATAGAGGTCGTCTACCCGGGAAAAGACGGCCAAATACGCATCGCCGAGGTTCGAACATCCGGAGGAATTTTGAAGAGGCCAACGAAGAAGCTCGTCCCTCTACCGAAGTGAAGACATCGTCGCGTCGCTCACCGATTTGGATGCAGCATCTCGACGAGGCCTGATGCTGCACGGCGGGAGAAATGTTCGCGACGGTGAAGAAAATTTTAGCAGTTTGTTTAGAGACAAGTCATTGATTATTTTAGTCTGGCAAATCGTTAGTCAGAACGTGAGCGAAACCATCATACGTACAACGAAAAACAATCAGCGGCAAAATAAGCCACGCCCAACCCCTGCGCGGGCGCTCGGTCGCTAGGCAACCGAGCGACAGGGATAGGATGATTTCGCTCTCCCGTTCTCTCTAAACATAATTACGTAATTTCGTAGCACATAAGTTTTTTATTATTGTTTAATAAGTAAGTACATAAGTAATGTGAAATTAATTATGTAAATAAGATAGAGCATTTTAACAGCTACATAGTGATATAAGTTTTGTCTCTGTAAGTTTTATAGGCTAAGAGCTATAATAAAATTAAAATGTAACAAGTAAAAAAATCATAGTCAATAAGTACTTTCATGCAAATTTGTAAATATTTGTTTGATCGTTTATATAAGTGTTATACATACTTAGAAAGTTCGTAAAAAGACCTATATAATAAGATAAGTTGTTATTGTATAAACAGAATAGGTAAAAAGATATTTTGTAAAATACATAAGAGTCGAAGTGAAAATAAAGTTCCGACAGTACTGCGGTGGCTTGCGGCTCTCCTTAAGGTATTGCTCCGCACAAAGGACCCCCGCGGGGTGATTACGTAAAACTTTGCAGTAGCGATAGCAACGCGACAGCAATAGCAATGCGACAGCGACCACTACGCGACCGGTCGCAAAATGTCACTAGAATTCGTATTACGCAAGCCGATCGCACGTCTATTGCTCGCCTGTCGCAAAATGTACTTTTGCCATCGATAATTCAAAAATTAATAAAATTGCTTGTTAAATGTATGTATTTTTAAAAAACAGTAAACGTACTCGACAATTACTCACAACAAATCAACAATCACTTTGCAACAAATGCAGAGGTTGTTGCAGTTTGACGTTTCATTTTGCTTGGCTGTCGCTGTCGTATTGCTGTCAAGGAATTTTAGATAATACCAATTTGATGTTTGCAAAAGTGACGTTTGACAGCAATGATCGCGCAATTTACGCCTGTTGCAAACCTGTCGCGAGATACGTAATCACCCCGCCGGGCATTTGACCCGCGGATTGGTGGTTCGTGGTTCAGTGGTTCCTGTGGTTCGTGGTTCCAGTGGTTCGTGACAAGAAACTAAGAAGAAAATATGAAGAAATAAGAAGAAAAAGAAGAAAAGAAGAAATAATAAGTTGAAGAGACAGATGTGATTCTGTCAGTTGAACCACCAGCCACCAGCGGTCGCGGATCGTCGGAGTTCCCTATCAACGGCGTTTTATTTCACCCCCGGTATCCACCACCCTCCGGTACAGGGCATCAAGCGCCTCGACCGGGCGAATACCTACGAGTGAGCCTTTTTCGAGGCTTCGACTCGTATTTCCTATCTTTGTAGGCGAAGCCTTTTTCGAGGCTCCGTTTTCGTCCCGGCGAGCAGCGCCTGTCCGGTACAGTACATAATATACCGAAATATCATATTCCTAACTAGTTTAGTTTTTTAGATAGCCCCCGTCACAAAAATGGTCTAAAACTGACAATTTTGATGACCCCCCATTTCCTTACTTTTTAAGCAAAAAATTAAAAAAATATATATTCGTACTTTACTCAATGAGCTCTAAACAATACCCCACAAGCTAGGGTAAGAAAAAAAATTTTTTTTCCGGCTCCTTTCTCATGTACGGGAGCCCCCCTGAAAAATAATTTAATTCAATTTTTAATTCAATATTTGATTTTGGGTCAACGTTTTACACCAAATACCAAAATTTCAGGTTTGTAACTCATTTCGTCTGCGAGCTAGAGACCTGTGACCGGCGGACAGACGGACAGACAGACAGACAGACAGACAGACAGCCGAGTGACATTAATAGGGCTCCGTTTTTACCCTTTGGGTACGGAACCCTAAAAATCGATATAGTACCAGTCGCGCTTCGTTCTATTATATGTACATGACGTAACCAACGTAACCAACTAAAAATATTGTTTTGTTCACAGCTTACAAAGTAAATAATAAATGGTTGTTAAATTACAAATAAATGGTTGTTTTACTACCACTATCTGCCTAGACATAGTTACGTTCCTACTATAAAATTAATGGCATATAAAGGCATATTTTAATCTTTATCGAATTATAATTTTTTATCATTTTCGTTATCTGTAGGTTACTAGGATTGTAATACCTTAAGGTACAATTCCAGAACTACGTCTAAGTCGCCTGACCTCAACGTTTATAAAGGTTAAATTAGTCGCAGCGATAGTAGCGAATGGAAGTCTTCGATAGATTTTGAGTAGTTACGAGTATAATGTTAGAGTAAAATAGACCTAAACCCTTGTTTTAAAGACATACATTCAATACATACTATGGATTTTCATTTTTTATTATTAGGGTCCCGCTTGGGGTACTGGCTGTAGATGTATATAGACGAAATCGAGCCTTAAAACTATAAAGATTAGGTCCATTTTATTTCGTTGGTAAAGTGTTACGCTACTCAAAGTCAATCAATGTTGTCGAGATATGCAAAACTGTAATATACCTGCAAAACAGTTTGTGGAAAAGCACTTAAGTATTTATTAGTTTCTCAAGAATTTAATTAAGCAACTTAGTTAACAAAGTTTATACATTTTAATAAACGAGCGGATACCCGCGACTTCGTTCGCGTGGATATTGATTTTAATAATCCCGTGGGAATCATTTTGTTTTTCCTATGCTCCTTTGAGCTTAAACCTAGCTAAAAACTGTTAAAAGTTCACTGGCGGATGTTTAGGTACATCAAAATGTAATCATCCGCCAGTGAAAGTCCCATCAAATCGGTCCAGCCTTTCGGAGATTAGCCAGTAGTCTTTAAAGTATCTACTTTCTAACAAAAAAAGAATGAATGAAATCGGACCACCCGTTAGCGAATTACAGCTAAGTACACATTTTGCCTTTCATCCCCTCTCCCAAGGGGACCGTGCTGAATTTCGGGATAAAAAGTATCCTATATGTTACTCCATAGTATTAACTTAAATCATGCCGAGTTTCATTTCAATCCATTCAGTAGTTTTTACGTGATGCGCGCACAAACATACAGACAAACAGACAAACAGATAAACAGACAAACAGACACAAATTTCAAAAATAGCTTTTTTACGTTCTATTACTTATCCCTAACATCCCCCAGTTATTATTTTGCAAAAATCTTCAATGTACAGAATTACAGATACGGCAATTCTACGATTTTATTATATGTATAGATAGATGTATAGATAGATAGAAGAAGATGTATAGATATAGATAGATTCATCATACAGGTGACGTAGATTTCAAACGATTACTTAACACTTCAATTAATTCATTTTACCTTCATAAGTGAGATCCACAACAACTGTACAGGAAGGCGAAACGGACTTTAAAAAAAAAATCAGTTACCCAAGCGTTCATTGAAACAGAAAACGTGTTTTTCGCGCGCACGAATATGAATAATAATTATAAAAATATAAAAAATAAGTTCTTGAATCTAAGAATAAATCTAGTAATATCAAGTGCCAGAATTTAGACAAAAACTGAAGTGTTGTTAATATTAAACTGAATTGTTTTTATTATTAAGGAACAATGTGGGATATGGAAATTTATATTTTTTATTCATTAGTGATGTACCTTATATGGAAATTCATATTATGTAATACGCCAGATTATTTGATATATTACGCTAAATTCGGTTTCTATATCATCTGCGTACAGATTGTTTCTGTGCTATTAATACCTTATTTTGTTTTACGTCCAAGAAACCTCAGGAACGCAAAGTAAGTTTCCAATAAAGTAAGTTTAATATTTAAAAAATGCCTAATAGACATAAAATAATTTGTCTGTCTGTTTGTCTTTTATGCTTTGTATCCTGGAGACGGACGTAGGATACTTTTCATCCTGAAAGAAAGTTCCCCGAAAACGGCGCCCTCACGATAGGGATAACTAATAGAACGTAAAAAAGCTATTTTTGAAAATTATGTCTGTTTGTCTATTTATCTGTTTGTCTGTATGTTTGTGCGCGCATCACGCAATAACTACAGAATGTATTGTAATAAAATTTGGCATGATTTAAGTTCATACTATGGAGTAACATGTAGTACAACTACTTTTTATTCCGAAATTCAACACGGTTCCCCTGGGAGACGGGATGAAAGGCAAAATGTGTACTTAGCTGTAATTCATTAACGCGTGGTCCGATTTCATTCATTCTTTTTTTTGTTACAAAGTAGATATGTTAAAGATTACCGGCTAATCTCTGAAAGGCTGGATCGATTTTGATGGGAATTTCACAGGCAGATGTTTACATTTTGATCTACCTAAGCATCTGCCACTGAACTTTTAACAGTTTTTAGCAAGGTACTCGTATGAGCTCAAAGGAGCTTAGGAAAAACAAAATGATTCCCACGGAATTTTTAAAAACCAATATCCACGCGAACGAAGTCGCGGGTATCCGCTTGTATTTAATAAATTCAAGGTAAATTCAAGGTTGTGGTATTTTTGTCTGTTATTACAAAACAAATTTTGTAATAACAGACAAAAATATACCAGCACAAAAACCATAATTGGCTCCATTCAAAATTAATTGTTGCTGATTTCTACATTCTAGGAATGGAATGGAAAGGAATCTCCAAATCGCTATTGTGTATATATATATATACTTGTATGTAATATTGCGTGAGTAGGTTTATGTAGTATTTTTGGAGACAGATTTTGAACACCATATTAATTTCATGTTCCCAGTTTAATGGCAAGAATATTGCAACATGTATCAAAGGTGCTAGGAGTAAAATGGGAACTCAGAAATGAAGAAGTCCTCTTAAAAGAAAGAGGTGCAGTTGTTATCGCTAACCACCAGTCTTCTCTTGATATTTTAGGTAAGTAATTCCTTTCTGAATATTTGTCAATTCATATAAGAGCCTCCGCCACGTCATTTTTTCAATGAACAAATGCGCGCCAAAATCATGGTCTAGGATCCCACCTTAGAAATTTCTACCCTCATCTGTTATTTAAACGAATTATATGTCAAATGAAAGATTATTTTATTCTTAATCGAACCGTATTTGGTTGCCTGGTCAAAAGTGGTGCTAAATCATGGTTGCCTGGATTTTAAGATATAAAATGTTCGGTGCGAGTGTTGAAAGTGACAGAAAAGTGTTGCGCGCGCAATTTCATTTGACAGACAAAGATGCAGTGAGGCAGGCGTGCACTCGGCAGGTGCTTAGTCTATACATAGATTAAAACCATAGACTTTCTGTGCCTGTCCATTAAAGATATTTACAAAAAAATAAGTGAGTGACGTAAGGGATAAGTAATAAAACGTAAAAAAGCTGTTTTTGAAAATTTTGTCTGTTTGTCTGTATGTTTGTGCATGTATTACGCAAAAACTACTGAATGGATTGAAATGAAACTTGACATGATTTAAGTTCATACTACATAATAGCATATAGGATACCTTTTATTCCGAAATTCAGCAGAGTTCCCTTGGGAGAGAGGATGAAAGTCAAAATACACATTTTGACTTTCATCCCCTCTTCCAAGGGAACTCTGCTGAATTTCGGGATAAGAAGTATCCTATATGCTATTATGTAGTATGAACTTAAATCATGCCAAGTTTCATTTCAATCCATTCAGTAGTTTTTGCGTAATACATGCACAAACATACAGACAAACAGACAAAATTTTCAAAAACAGCTTTTTTACGTTTTATTACTTATCCCTTACGTCACTCACTTATTTTTTTGTAAATATCTTTAATGGACAGGCACAGAAAGTCTATGGTTTTAATCTATGTATAGACTAAGCACCTGCCGAGTGCACGCCTGCCTCACTGCATCTTTGTCTGTCAAATGAAATTGCGCGCGCAACACTTTTCTGTCACTTTCAACACTCGCACCGAACATTTTATATCTTAAAATCCAGGCAACCATGATTTAGCACCACTTTTGACCAGGCAACCAAATACGGTTCGATTAAGAATAAAATAATCTTTCATTTGACATATAATTCGTTTAAATAACAGATGAGGGTAGAAATTTCTAAGGTGGGATCTCCTACTATCACTGCAATCTGAAAGATTCACCGCCGTAGTTCGATACTCACTAACAAGTATAAATTATAGTACATTATGGTATAAGTGTGTAATGTTGGTGATTACCGCTGAGGCGATATTGAGACCCGAGCCGTTAGGTGAGGGTCTTAAGATAGCCGAGGACGGTAATCATCAATACACACGTGTATCATACGACGTTTTTCAACACACTTGCGAAGAAAATAACACTAAAATAGATATTTTTCCTTGGATATTTCAGGTAGTAAACTTTCCATAACTATAAGGGCTTCACATATATCGGGCGGTGTGCAACATAAATCATTTTCTTCATATTAGTACTTGTAGATATTTTCATTTTAATTAATAAATAACTGTAATTTCAACAGTGAAAACGAGTTATGAAAATTTTCTCACAATGGCGGGAAAAATAATCAGTTTTGCTATGCGCGCACACATATAAGTGCGATCGGCCATAGACTATATAGAATGAGGTTTGTTTTCTATGGCATTTTGCAATGGCGGGAAAAAGTAATCAGTTTTCCTATGCGCGCGCTTAAAATGGCAATCGGCCATTGATAGACTATAGAATGAGGTTTGTTTTATTTGGCTTTTCGCGGATAGCGTTTTAGCCACGTACAAAATGGGGAATTTGAAGTTTTCTTTATTACAGAAAAAACAAAAGTTATATTTGAGTGAAAGTTTTATTTATTAAACACGTACAAGTTGAAATTATCTATTTAAATACGAAGTTGCATGAAATGAGCAAGCAAAAGGTATATTAATTTATTTGTACTATTGAATACGACCTTTTTTGTATCGAAACTTTTTTAAGAACAAAGGAACCAACTCAACCAATAAATTAAAAATAAAACTCTATAATTCACTTGTGAATAATAGTAAAACAAAAGTCACAGTTTGAATAATAGGTGTAATTATCGGCCTAATTGCGGTGAACGTAGAGCTACTTTATGAGCAAGTGTGTTGAAAAAAATTGTATCTACACCCATGCTTTAAATCCTCTATTAAAGATTCTGAAACAGTTAGCTTAGCTAGATTACATCATCCAAACGAGGGTTGTAATGAAATCCAGTACAACATTACATCATCCGATTTTAACCCCCGACGCAAATACGACGGGGTGTTAAGTTTGACGCGTCTGTGTGTGTGTGTGTGTGTGTGTGTCTGTTCCCCGTAGCGCTCAAACAGGTGAACCGGTTTGAATGCGGAGGTGGGAATGGTGGTGTGGGCGTGGGCGTGGGTTGGGCGTGAGTTGGGTGTGGATGTGGTTGTGGGTGTGTGTGTGTGTGTGTGTGCGTGTGTAATTGTGTGTGTGTGTGTGTGTCTGTGTGTGTGTGTGTCTGTCTGTTTGTTCTCCCGTAGCGCTCAAACGGGTGAACCGGTTTGAATGCGGGGGTGAGGATGGGGGTGTGGGTGTGGGTGTGTGTGGGAGTGGGTGTGTTTGTGGGTGTGGGTGTGGGTGTGGGTGTGGGTGAGGGTGTGTGTGTATGGGTGTGTGTGTATGTGTCTGTTCCACCGTAGTGCTCAAACGGGTGAACCGATTTGAATGCGGTTTTTTTTTTGAAAGGTGAATTAGTCGGGAGTGTTCTTAGCTATGTTTCATGAAAATTGGACCGCCACAAAATGGCGGATTACTTATTTTCTCACAACTCCCATCTGTGGTATGGGTATATGAAAGGACTTGACTAGTAGAATAGCACAATGCAAATTCAAGATGGCTTCAACACAAAATGGCGAATGTCGGGGGTTTAGCAGTAAGCTAACTGTTTCAGAATCTTATAGAGAATTCATATTATGGGTGTAGATAAAGTCTTGTATGCAATTGTTGATAATTAGGTATTAGAACACTCATGTGATACCAGTGATAACAGTTGCATAAATAACTATAAAAAATCAGCCAAGTGCGAGTCGGGCCTCGCTCTTTCAGGGTTCCGTACATAATTATGAACAATATAATATTTTGGGTCTAAGAAATATTTAATTTCCGAGTTAGACATCGCAAGAAACCGTGAAAGAAAAACGCAAAATAAGTTCGTTTGTTTTGGTCACAGCTTATAAACTATTTTATGAATCGTTGTTTTCAGTATTTGTTGTACAAATAGAGCATATAGTACCTACATAATATACCGAAATATCATATTCCTAACTAGTTTAGTTTTTTAGATAGCCCCCGTCACAAAAATGGTCTAAAATTGTCAATTTTGATGACCTCCCATTTCCTTACTTTTTAAGCAAAAAATTAAAAAAATATATATTCGTACTCTACTCAATGAGCTCTAAATAATGATACCCCACAAGCTAGGGTAAAAAAAAAAATTTTTTTCCGGCTCCTTTCTCATGTATGGGAGCCCCCCTGAAAAATAATTTAATTCAATTTTTAATTCAATATTTGATTTTGGATCAACGTTTTACACCAAATACCAAAATTTCAGGTTTGTAACTCATTTCGTCTGCGAGCTAGAGACCTGTGACCGGCGGACAGACGGACAGACAGACAGACAGACAGACAGACAGACAGACAGACAGACAGACAGACAGACAGACAGCCGAGTGACATTAATAGGGCTCCGTTTTTACCCTTTGGGTACGGAACCCTAAAAACCCTCGACATTCGCCATTTTGAGGTGGCGGCCATCTTGAATTATAATACTGCTATTCTATTAGTCAAGCCCTTTCAATTGATAACCAAAACTATTGAGGGAGTATTGAAAAATTATGTAATCCGCCATTTTGTGGCGGCGGCCATCTTGGACCGATTTTCATCAAACATAACTAAGAGCATTCCCGACTAATTCATCTTACAAACGAAAAAACCGCATTGAAATCGTTTCACCCGTTTGAGCGCTACGGGGGAACAGACAGACAGTCACACACACGCACGCACGCACACACGCACGCACACACACACATACACATACACACACAGACACGTCATACTTATAACACCCCGTCGTTTTTGCGTCGGGGGTTAAAAAGTAACAGTCAATGGTGATGCAGTAGAAAGACATGGTACTAGTATTTAGATCTCTTCACCGGGCGGGAGAATATCCAACCATGCTTCTGTCTCTCGCGAGCTTCTTCTCTTATCCATATCTCTTCTTCTTAATGTATGTAATTTTGATTACAGGTTTATACAGTCTATGCGATGTCACCCCAAGTATAACGCCTGTGTGTAAAAAAGAAATACTGTATTTGTTCCCGTTCGGTTTGGCTGCATACCTATGCGGATGCATCTTCATCG
This sequence comes from Melanargia galathea, assembly GCA_920104075.1. Taxonomy (NCBI): domain Eukaryota; kingdom Metazoa; phylum Arthropoda; class Insecta; order Lepidoptera; family Nymphalidae; genus Melanargia; species Melanargia galathea. Next base: position 9,575,452 of record OV049863.1, read on the forward strand.
ATAGAAGGAACCCTGAAGCCGCTAACAACACTTTAAAAGCAGCGGGCGATATGCTGTTCAGAAATAAGGTATACCTACTCTAAGCGATATGCTGTTCAGAAATAAGGACTAAGGTATACCTACTCTAAGCGATATGCTGTTCAGAAATAAGGTATACCTACTCTAAGCGATATGCTGTTCAGAAATAAGGTATACCTACTCTAAGCGATATGCTGTTCAGAAATAAGGTATACCTACTCTAAGCGATATGCTGTTCAGAAATAAGGTATACCTACTCTAAGCGATATACTGTTCAGAAATAAGGTATACCTACTCTAAGCGATATGCTGTTCAGAAATAAGGACTAAGGTATACCTACTCTAAGCGATATGCTGTTCAGAAATAAGGTATACCTACTCTAAGCGATATGCTGTTCAGAAATAAGGTATACCTACTCTAAGCGATATGCTGTTCAGAAATAAGGACTAAGGTATACCTACTCTAAGCGATATGCTGTTCAGAAATAAGGGTACCTACTCTAAGCGAATTGCTGTTCAGAAATAAGGTATACCTACTCTAAGCGATATGCTGTTCAGAAATAAGGTATACCTACTCTAAGCGATATGCTGTTCAGAAATAAAGTATACCTACTCTAAGCGATATACTGTTCAGAAATAAGGTATACATACTCTAAGCGATATGCTGTTCAGAAATAAGGTATACAGACGAGTAGGTCTACTCTAATTAATTTATAGGTGCGGCTTTAGGTAATGCGCGATCGGTATTAATCATAAGAATAAAACCGGCCAAGTGCGAGTCAGACTCGCGTACGAAGAGTTCCGTACCATTATCTATAAATACGGCAAAAAAATCACGTTCATTGTATGGGAGCCCACTTAAATATTTGTTCTATTCTGTTTTTTAGTATTTGTTGTTAAAGCGGCAAGGGCAATACATCATCTGTGAAAAAAACTTTCTAACTATCGTGGTTCATGAGATATAGCCTGGTTACGGACGGACGGACGGACAAACAGGCAGACGGACAGCGGAGTCTCTCGGGACCCTATTGGTCCCGTTTTTCCCCTTGGGTACGGAACCCTACATGCTACATGGCATATTGCGGTGTCTTCTGCGGCGTCAACAATAGAAAAATCCGTGGTATGCCACACGGTGCCCTGCAGAAGACAGAACTACAACGCGTTGCACCTCCATTTGCTTCACTGCGCCGCTTGGTGGGTGGCTGCGGCATCTAATAAAGAAATCGAATAGAATAGAATAGAAAAGTTTTTTATTCAAATAAACTATTACAAGTACTTTTGAATCGTCAATTGAATCTACCACAGGTTCGGAATGCAGTTCCAGCCGAGAAGAACCTGCAAGAAACTCGGCGGTTGCTCTTTTTAGAAAAATATATGACATGCCACACCGTACGCCACTGTCTGCTGTGACACTATATATATATATATATTTTTTTTTTAATGAAGACAAGTTGTCCTCTGACGTGGTGGTCAGAGACCTTTTTTATCAATTTATATTGTATTTATTCTTGTTATTTTTATTTATTTATATTAATATTATTATTTTTATTTTTGTAGTTATTTGTATTGTTATTATATTATATTCATATAATGTTATACATGTAACTTGTTATATTCTTATAATATACACTATACATGCATCTTTTTTTATTTCATATAATATACTAACAATTACTGATATTTTATATTTCAACATTATTTATTTGTTTCTTCTTATAACTTTACTGAATATCACGTCGGGGTCACCAAATATGAAATATCACAGTTTAACGAAATACTACCAGACACTATATATTACATTATCTTAGCACTATTGTGTGTCTGTGACACTTATCACAACAACATGTTATATTATGACAAACTCACTACATTGCAGCACTGTACAAGTATAAATTAAAAATAACCCTCGACTTTCGCCTTTTTATGGCAGCGGCCATCTTGGATTTGCAATAATGCTATTCTACTAGTCAAGCCCTTACATTTGATACCCATATTAAAGGAGTTGTGAAAAAATATTTAATCCGTCATTTTGTAGCGGCAGCCATGTTGGATCGATTTTCATCAAACATAGCTAACAACACTCTCGACTAATTCACCTTTCAAATAAAAAAATCCGCATTCAAATCGGTCCACCCGTTTGAGCGCCACAGGGGAACAGACAGACACTAACACACACACACTCACACAGACACGTCAAACTTATAACACCCCGTCGTTTTTGCGTCGGGGGTTAAAAACCAATATCCACGCGAACGAAGTAGCGGGTATCCGCTAGTAGGTAATAATGTTTTAATTGATATTTATTATATTCCAGTCAAAAATTTGGTTGTTTCCCGAAGGAACGAGGAATATGAGTTGTGATAAACTGCAACCATTCAAGAAAGGCGCGTTTAGCTTGGCGATTGCTTGCCAAGCTCCAATTATACCACTCGTTATATCACCGTACTATTTCTTAGACGGAACGAAACGTATTTTCAACAAAGGTAAGATTTTTTTTAACTTTTAATTTTCTGATTTTAGTTATTGTTAAATCGGCCAGCTTAAACACCTCGTCCCGTTTGGACAAACTTTTTATATTAAGGGGATATGCTACAAAGATTTTCATCAAAAAAAACTTCCTTTAAAGTCCTCCTTCTTTCCTTCCTTTTCTAAAAAAAGGTTTCCTTTAATGTGATTTGAGCTATAATGCCCGCAAATGAGAAATATCACAAACATAGATTACATACATATAATTTACTAGCGGTCCGTCCCGGCTTCGCCCTTAGGTACATTATATATAGCCTATAGCACTCAGGGATCACGTACATATCCAACGGTAAAATAAATTTTTTGAAATCGGTCAAGTAGTTATATATTGGTTATTAGCGCGTTCAAACAAACAAACTCTTCAGCTTTATAATAATTATAGATTCTGAAAGAATGCGAAAATAAAAAATATACAATTCTTTACTTCCAGGTCACGCAATAATTCAATGTTTAGATGCTGTACCTACTGAGGGATTAACAATGGACGATTTGCCAGAACTTAAAGACAGAGTTCATAAAATAATGGAAAATACTTATGAGGAACTGGGCAAAGAAATGACAGCTACCCTAGCAGCAAACAACTGATATAGAATCTTCGTTTTGTTTCAAATCTTGCGATAGATTTTACGAATACTTCTAATGAACCGATCCTCATGAAACTTTGTGAAACGAATTCGTGTACAACAACCATGACAGTAAAACATAACATATTAAAGGTAAAACATAACATAAGTAGTTGTGTATATCTACCCAGTGGCGTGTCACAAAAAGATACGAGATTATTTTTAAGTTCACGTAGTTTTGTGTGAAGTTCGAGATCCAATAACTCAATACTGATGCTGCAGGGTTACTGCCTACCTGAGCAGCGTGAACTGAAGACTTTTTTCAATTAATTTTGCTTCCCAGGTATTCTCATTGAACTTCGGTTTCCATGTCTTTTGCTGAATATATCTGAATTTTGAAGCTATCGATCAGGTGAAAATATCCAAAGGACGTCAGTAGGTGGTAGGACGCCTTTTGGTAATTCGGTATCTCTGAGCGTACCTAGACTAAAGGGAATCCTTTATTTTTTTGGGGTTTAATTATTTTTCTCTTGATTGTAACTTTGTAAGTAATTAAAAACCACTGGCCGGATAATTATGAAGGTTATTTATTATGAATCCATTATTTTAGGCAATAAAATTTAATTATCACGTTAAAAGACTATGTGGTTATAGTTCTATCTATTAATCGCTAGTTTTACTAAACAAAAATGTTAATTTATGTACGAAATGTATAATGTACAATTTTATCATTATTAACCCTCGACGCTAAAACGACGGGGTGTTATAAGTGTCTGTGTGCGTGTGTGTGTGTGTGTGTGCGTGTGTGTGTGTGTGTGTGTGTGCGTGCGTGCGTGCGTGCGTGCGTGCGTGTGACTGTCTGTCTGTTCCCGGCCCCGTAGCGCTCAAACGGGTGAAACGATTTCAATGCGGTTTTTTCGTTTGTAAGATGAATTAGTCGGGAATGCTCTTAGCTATGTTTGATGTGTGTGTGTCTGTCTGTTCCCCTGTGGCGCTCAAACGGGTGTTGTGCAAATACCTGGTATCCCTATAGGCGCATTTTTAATGCATTGACGCATGCATGCACACACGCACGCACGCACGCACGCACGCACACACGCACACACAGATACGTCAAACGTATATCACCCCGTCGTTTTTGCGTCGGGGGTTAAAAAGATAAGTTAACAAACAGCGGAAGCGACTTTGTTTTATACTATGTATAGAAGATATAACGATGGATTAGTTGATATCCTGGAACATTATTATTATAACTTTATATTTCCTTTTTAGTTAGTAATTTGTTATTAAACATTAGATTTTAATAATATATAATTAAAAAAAATGCTGAAGTAACTGGGTAAGTATATTTTTATTTCGGTTATTTCCAAGTCATTAATTTAAATTTTAACATAAGTAAGTACTAATTATTCCAAGATTTTGATGTAGATAATATATTTGTAG